>CM021736.1:13873286-13957034 GCA_011075105.1 Heteronetta atricapilla | reverse complement strand
CCTCCCATAGTGTTGATAAAATTTTACCTAATCCAGAAAAGCAGCTTTCCAGTCCTAATATCTTTTCAAGGTCTGGCTTCTCTTCTCAGAATCCTGTTCTGTCTCCATGAACATAAGGCTTACTACTACTTAAACCAATATATTTTGTCCCACCAGTTAGTATTTTAAAAATACCATCTCTCCTAATAAGCTAAAGTGCTGTTTTTTATCACCTGTTATGTCATTCAAAAGTAAGAAAGAGCTTTGTATTATAGGATCCATGGAATGGCTTGGGTTGAAAGGGACCTTAAAGACCATGTAGTTCAACCCCACTGCCTCGGGCAGGGATACCACATTCTAGATCGGGTTACCCATAGTCTCGACCAACATGGTCTTGAACACCTTCAAGGACGGGGAATCTGCTACTTCCATGGGCAACCTGTTCCAGTGCCCCACCACCCTCTGAGTAAATAATTTCCTCCTAACATTCAGTCTAAAACTCTCCTCTTTTGCTTTAAAGCCCCCGCTTGTTTTGTATGTACTTCCAGGAGGATCAGTTCCATGAACTTCCCAAGTACAGTGGTGAGGTTCACCTCTGTAGTTCCCTGGGTCTTCCTTTCAACCCTTTTTAAAAATGGGAGTGATGTTTCATTTTTTCCAGTCACCATGGACCTCACCTGACTGCCATGACTTTTCAAATATGATGGAGAGAGGCTTGGCAATGACATACTTGTACCTATTCAGTTTGATCAGGTGTTTTCAAACCTGCTCTTGCTTACAGTGGGAGGGACTCTGCTCCCCCAGCCCCTGCCTAGAGGACTTGAGAGACAAGGGAAGCCTGACTGCCAGTGAAGGCTGAGGCAAAGAACTTGTTGAGTTCCTCAGCATTCTCCATGTCTGTTGTTACCAGTTCTCCCTTGTCATTTATCAGAGGGGTTACTCACTCTTTGGTCTTTCTTTTCTGACAATTGTACATAATTATACCTATTCTTCAGCTTATTCTTAGCATCCCTTTGTGATGTTCATTTCCATCTGTGCCTTGGCTTTCCTAATCCTATCCCTACACATCCGGATGGCATCACAGAATCACAGAATCACAGAATTTTCCAGGTTGGAAGAGACCTCAAGGTCATCGAGTCCAACCTCCAACCTAACGCTAACAGCCCACCACTAAACCATATCCCTAAGCTCTACATCTAAGCGTCTTTTGAAGACTTCCAGGGATGGTGACTCCACCACTTCCCTGGGCAGCCTGTTCCAGTGCCTCACAACCCTTTCAGTGAAGAAGTTCTTCCTAACATCTAACCTAAAACTCCCCTGGCTCAACTTAAACCCATTCCCCCTCGTCCTGTCACCAGGCACGTGGGAGAACAGGCCAACCCCCACCTCGCTACAGCCTCCCTTGAGGTACCTAAAAAGAGCGATAAGGTCACCCCTGAGCCTCCTCTTCTCCAGGCTGAACAAGCCCAGCTCCCTCAGCCGCTCCTCATAGGACTTGTTCTCCAGGCCCCTCACCAGCTTCGTCGCCCTTCTCTGCACCCGCTCAAGCACCTCGATGTCCTTCTTGTAGCGAGGGGCCCAAAACTGAACACAGTACTCGAGGTGCGGCCTCACCAGAGCTGAGTACAGGGGGATGATCACCTCCCTAGCCCTGCTGGTCACGCTGTTCCTGATACAAGCCAGGATGCCGTTGGCCTTCTTGGCCACCTGAGCACACTGCTGGCTCATATTCAGCCGACTATCCACCAGCACTCCCAGGTCCTTCTCTGCCTGGCAGCTTTCCAACCATTCCTCTCCCAGCCTGTAGCTCTGCTTGGGGTTATTGCGCCCCAGGTGCAGGACCCGACACTTGGCCTTGTTAAACTTCATGCAGTTGACCTCAGCCCATCGGTGCAGCCTATCCAGATCCTCCTGCAGAGCCTTCCTACCCTCAAGCAGATCGACACACGCACCTAACTTGGTGTCATCTGCGAACTTACTGAGGGTGCACTCGATGCCCTCGTCCAGATCATCGATGAAGATATTAAAGAGGACCGGCCCCAGCACCGAGCCCTGGGGGATGCCACTAGTGACTGGCCTCCAACTGGACTTGGCTCCATTCACCACGACTCTTTGGGCCCGGCTATCCAGCCAGTTTCTAACCCAACGAAGCGTGCGCCAGTCCAAGCCAAGAGCAGCCAGTTTCTTGAGGAGAATGCTGTGGGAGACGGTGTCAAAAGCCTTGCTGAAGTCAAGGTAGACCACATCCACAGCCTTTCCCTCATCCACCCAGCGCGTCACTCTGTCATAGAAGGAGATCAGGTTCGTCAGGCATGACCTGCCTTTCATAAACCCATGCTGACTGGGCCTGATCGCCTGCTTCCCCTGCAAGTGCTGCATGATGACTCTCAGGAGGATCTGCTCCATGAGCTTTCCTGGCACTGAGGTCAAACTGACAGGCCTGTAGTTTCCCGGGTCTGCCCTCCGGCCCTTCTTGTAGATGGGCGTCACGTTTGCTAGCCGCCAGTCGATTGGGACCTCCCCCGATAGCCAGGACTGCTGATAAATGATGGACAGTGGCTTGGCCAGCTCCTCTGCCCATCCCTGCACTCTTCCCAAGGCACATGTCCCTGCTTTCATTGCCTGTGAATTTTCTTCTTGTGCCTCAGTTTGACCAGCAAGTACTTGCTCAGCTATGGTGGTCTACTGCTTTCCTGCTTGATTTCTTACAAATGGGAATGCAGAGCTCTAAGAAAAGTGTCCTTAAAGAGTTGCCAGCTCTGTTCAGCTCCTTTGTCACTAAGGACAGAGTCCCAGGGGTTCTCATCCACAAGGTCTTAAGTTATTCCATTTTGAGTTTTATGTTTGTATGTTTTTGACTGAGCTTTCCATACCATTTAAACTCATGTTCTTAAGTCCAGATAAGGAAAATATATGATTAAGTAATGGACTGGACTGACTGGGAAAAGTTTTAAGGAATTTGATTTGATGCAAGGACCACTCTTTTAAGACAGTTATTTAAAATCACTGAAACCATAGCAACAGCTTGTGCTCTGGAGAAAAGGCCACAGCAAGCTAGCATTATCTTAATTTTTGTTGCCCTTTTCATGACCATGATATTAGTACCTCAAACTGAGTATCACATCATTATTGAGAGATTTACAGTGCATAAAATGTCAGAAAGTGGAGCTAATACAGATTTAAACAAATTGACCTTGGCAGAATTAACTAGCATTGACTTTACCTTCTGAGAATCAACTTATTTTGTATCTGAACAGCACTTTTCTTTATTTGTATAACCTAAATCTGCAAATCTAGGTGTTACCGAGTTTTCAGGATGAAATAAGTTGGAACAGATTTCTAAGTGCTGTATATAGCAAGTAAATAGTGTAAAGCATGTAAAGAAAAGTACACAGGAATAACCTGGGGTGTGTGTGTGTTTCTTTCCATTTAAGCTGCACAAAGACTTCCTGAAGTTGTCAAATAATGATGACCTGAAAAAATTAATTTTGTCACCTGTATGTACAACAAAAACTTTGGGAACTGGACAATCAATACTGTTCACAAAGAAGGTAACCTACATTTCTTGTAGTTCTGCTGTTTAGCACAGTAGAAGTTGCAATGCTAGCAAAAGCTGGTACTCAAAGCATTTAGTCTTTACTGTATCTTTATATTTAAAAAAAAAATGAAAAAAGAATGCTAAGGCCTGTCTAATGTACTTCTTGAGAGGGAAATCTGTTGATGTTCTTTAGAATTTTATGTATAGAACCAGGACAATAAATAGCAGGGAAAAAACTAATTTAATGATGCTGTTAGTCACTCTTGGATCTTCCCAGCAAGTAAACTTATACTTTGACTAAAATAGGATTTCCATAATAATGAAAATAGAGCAGTAATTTATTGTTGGATCTCTGTCCACTGAGAAAAAGTTGTCTTGAATTGCCCATATCACATGGTAATGATTTCAAAATCAGTGAGTTGTCCATTGAAATCTCTAAATAGCCTACACAGATCCATTTCAAAGTAAATTGCTTACAACTTAATATATGTTGCTGAGTCTTTATATACATTGTTCAATATCTTCAAAAATCACTTTGTATGGAAAATAAAATCTGCTCAGAAATTAGTGTAGTTAGAGTAATACTGTGTACTAAGGTTCTTTTATATTAGAGGATTAGAAATAATAAAATGGTATTATTATTTTAAAAAGAAGACTTTTAAAAATAGTGTTAATTATTTTTGACAGTGGTTGAGAGATACAATGAATAATTTTGAGCCTATTGTAACACAGTAAGATTCTCCTGTTAAGTTTAGATCTGCTAAAGTAGGTTCTTTCTTAACATCATGCATGGGGAAAGCTAAGGTACTGAAGAGCCTTCTCTTCCACTCTCCCTTACCATTGCACTCTGTTTTGGAAAGCGTGTGATCTGGGGACACTCACACCAATTTTGTACTGCTATATATATCATATAGCCTTATCTGCTCAATGAGGCTCCCTTCTCAACTCATAGTGAAGATGTAACACACAATGTTCCCAACCACTTGGCTGAGGCCTAGTAAAAGTAAACTTTTTGCTAAATTTAGTACTTATTACAATGTTATAGGTTTCTGACAACCCATTTGTTTCTCTAACAAATTTCCTTTCGTTAATTTTTTCTATTTTTGTATTTTTTTTTTCCATGTGAAGGCAAAATATGTATCCTTTTGCCTATGAGATCATTAAAGACTGTTTCTACAGTCTCTACTTCCAAATATATATATATTTTCAGAAGTATATCTGAAGTTCACAAGCTAAATGTTCCTTATGCTGTTGCTCAGGAGCTTAGTGTCTGCACTAATTTTGGAAGACGTCTTTGTGACAAAAGGAACAATGGTTATTTATAAAGGCAAAGTATGAAATGTCCTCCAAGTATTTTTATATAGTATTAGCTTTGTAGTAACTATATATTGTCAGCTCTTTAAGATTTTATTTATTGTCTTCTTCAATCTTCTGCAATATTGCAATTTTTGGATGTGCCACTGGTAATTGTAAACAAAGTATGCTTGACCTGTATAAAATATTTAGAAAAACGTGGACTATGAGAGTCCAGTAGACCAAAGCTTTAGGATGACTTGTGATTTTGGAAATATTAGTCTTAATCTGTTGAAGATAATGCCATTTGTGGATGTTTGTAGAGATGCCAAAAATTCCTTCCCAACCACATGCCTGATTTGGCTCTTCTGCTAAAGAGGCAGTGTAAGAATTGCTGAAGTGAAGGGAAATGGCTGTAGTGCAAAAAGCAGCCTAGTCTGAGAAACTGAGATCAAAGGATCCCCTGTGGCTCCTAATCCTGGCTCTGACTTCAACTTCCATTTAATTAGAGTCAAATCACTGAGGCCTATGTTTTAAAGTGTCTGCTAATTTTGGTGAGTTATTTTTTGGCTACCTGACTTTGAGATATGTAGGGTTATTTTTCTCACTCTGTGCATCTGCATCTTTCATGAGCTACATGGAGTTATGGATACTCAGTACCTTTGAAAATCCAGTAACATTACAGTAAGGAATGAAGAGCTCTTGTGGACTTGTTAACGTCAGACCTCTTTCTTCTCTGCATTAATTCTCCAAAATTCAATGAAATATATCAAAAGACTATTAATACCTATAACATAATACAAAAAAAAAAAAAAAAAAAAGTGGTCTAACAGTTATTCAAATATTAAAAGGTTTTGCTGTTGTATTGTTTTTATGTAAATAAACAAAAACCTAAGCCAATGGGGCCAATGTCTGGGGCCAATGTCTGTTTTCATAGAAATACTGTGTTCTTATAGTTGCAGCCTACAGAACTATTTATTTAACATTCTCCAAAGTCACCTTGTGCCTTTGCAATGTAATCACGATTAGTTATGCAAAGAGGGAGAACTTTTGTTTTGTTTTGAAGAGTAATCAATCATGATGATGCTAGACTGTCTGGATGTATTTTATCGTGCCATAGAATGATGATATACTATACTGACATATGTTTGAATACTGCATGGTCAATGCGTAACAACTTTGGTGCACTAAATTATAAAAAATAAAATTTACTGCTCAAGAGTATTTATCTCAAGGCTTGTTAGATTCTAATTATCCAATGAAGAGAAGGTATGAAATCCTTAATTTTCATATCTTTTGAATTTTGACTTTATAATAATTATTTTGTATTCACACCAATGAAAGTTTGGGCAGGAGAAAGTGAGTAGAGATGTATAAATACATCAAGTTGCTCCTGCTTTCTTTCTGCATTTGTGAAAGTACAGACCTCATGTACAGACCTCCTTTTGTGCATGGTATCTGCATATGTTTGCATATACCTTAGATATATTAGATTATATATATTTATATTATATATATATATTATATATAATATATATTATAATACGTATATATACTATAATAGCATATAGTATATATAATAACATATTATATATATTATATTTAATAATATATAATAATATATAATATATATTATATATTATATATAATATATATAATATATTATATATATTTATATATATTTATTTATATTATATTTATATTATATATATCTATATAGATATACCTTAAGCCTTACAAAGTAAGTTTTGTTTCTAATTAATGTTTTAAGCATTAAAGTACTTAGTTCCCCGCTTCCCCCACAATAAAAAAGGAAAAAAAGAAAAGAGGAAAAGACAAGAAAAAAAATATGCTTCTTCACTGCCAGGAATACTAAAATATACCAATCCAATAATACCAATCCAGTAATAACAATGGCTCCAATGTAATATGACTTACTAAAATGGGATTTATTGTCAGTTTAACTAATACATTGTTTAATCTTACTCTCTATATAGTTTTTGCAAACACTATGCATCTTGTTAAAAATAACTGTAGATAATACGATATCATTAAACAGGTCTCTTATATATTTTGTACTGTGAGATGTTAGTATTATCTCATTTGCCCATACTGAGGAGAATTTTTATAAATCAAAAATAATCTGCCACCAGGTGTGGTATATTAATTGTCTACTATACTAAGTCTATTTTTATTGTAAGATGGGCAGCTAGTATTCTGTAGCCACTGGAAAGGTGTTATAAGAGTCTTCAATCCTATGCAACTCAGTCCAGGTCTGGGGTAGGAATGCTTCTTTAATTGCATACCATTTAGTCATCATACTTATTCTGTACTTGGCCCTGCAAACACAGTATCCCTTGTGCTGCTGTTAGCAGGTCCTTCAGAGTATACACTTTTTTTGGGTGCTTTTTAGTTAGTTTGTTTATTCTGTATAAGTATCACTCCAGAAGAGTGAAGACTAATCACTTGCTGGACTAATTCAAAAGAAGACTTTTTCTTTTCATAAGTTTTAGCTGTACTGGAAAACCCCACTAACAAATATCAAAACTGGAAAAAAAAAAAAAAAAAAAAAAAAAGTCTTTTTGTAATGTGGAAAGAGAATTACAACAGCCTACCTAAAGTACAGGTGGCAGGAATCTCAGAAGTACTTAATTTTGAGAAGTGCAGCCCAGCAGCACTGCTTAGTTTATTTCTGTCTTGGGTATTGCAATCTACATTTATAGGGAAACAAAGTGGTAGTTTTCACTTTTTGTCGCAGCATGGCTGATTCATTGAGGCATTAGAAGTGGTTAATGACTATCAAGGTACCAACATTTTGTGGTTGGAATGTAGAAGTAAGCAGTCAGCAATGGGTAGCTCAAATGTTTTATTGCAACCTGTCTAGTTTAAATGGAATCACCTGTTTCTGTCAAGTAAACACCAGCCATCCTGTTTTACTCAAATACAGAACAGCAGGTCAGTACAAAAGCTACTTATCTATACAAACAGGTTATGGAAGATTTCTCAACTTTTATATGCAGTTGTCTGCTGCATCTTTTTTAGATTCAGTTGCTGTGATAAAAAGTAGAAGCACATTTGAAGAGCATCCTGGGAAAGGGATGTGCTGATCAAAAAAGAAAAAGCAAAAACTGAACAAGAAAACCCAATAAAAATCTTAAAGGTCTTTGTAGAGTACAGGATTAGGTTTCTGGCACTGCTCTGTTAAGATTTGGACTGTGTCTTTTCACAACTTTTGACTGGAATGAATAAAGAGGATCACACATGATAGAGCTCTGGCTATGGGGCATATGACTCTAAATTGAGAAATTTTGTTTAGGAGTAAAACTGCATGGGACAAGTGTGTGTGTGCTGTGGATTAGTGTTAGCATATGTACTTTCTCAATTGTATTTTTGTTCTTAAGAAGTGACAGTTGCCTTACGTTCAAGGCTGTCTTCTGTTCAGACTGATTAAACTCTGCTTGTCTCTCTCTGTTGCTTTTCCACCAGGGGAGGAGGTAAAGCTCACTGAGCTTTCAGTATGGTACTTACTGCTAGCACTTGATTGATTGATTCTTTATTGTCCAGGAGACAGCAAAGACTTGATGTTTCAAAACTCCTCCTGTAGTTTCTGAAGCTGTTGTTTCTGTTTGCGCAGCCTATTAACTGGGGAGCGTGTCTGATAACTTGTGTGTGTCTGTATGTGCTTACTGAATGTCTTGGGCTTAACCTAAATTGGTGGCCAAAAACAGTGCTGGTGGTAATGGAGCTCTGTATCATGTTTCCTTGTGCTTCAAGACATAACTCCTTTGAGACTTCTTCAGGGAAACAGCAAACATCCTTCCATAGAGATGTACTTCTGCTGGGAGCATGCTTTTTGTGAACTTTTGAAGGACACAACCCTCACTTTACAAGTAGCATATGGATGTGCTACAGCCAGTGTACACTCACAGTCTTTTTCTTAGAGTTGCTGTAATCAACCCTTTTATTTCAGAGCTAATGTCTTCAAGCAGTTAACTTTTTGTGAGACTTCACTTACTGTTTGTATAAATACAGTGACAGAGAGAAGTCAGTTAAGAAGTTGTACAGCCAGAGCCATGGTATTTATTTGTCATGTCACAGTGTCTCTGGCAGTACAGAACTGAATCCTGACAGACTTGCTGGCAATTCAAAACGTGCTTCTTCTGCTGAAGTTCCTGTAGGTTTACCACGAAAGCATAAATAATCTTTTCTCAGTTCTTAGTTCAGCTGGAGTTACTCACCTAGAGCCACAGAAAGAGAAGGCTGATTGATTGATTTATTCTTTATTGAAAGAAAAAGGCATGTCTGAGCCAGGCACCCTCTCTTTGTTAACATTCCTGTCTGCTCCACAGATATTAACCATCTTTTCTCACAAATTATGTCACTGATTAGCAAAATCTAGCAAAATTCAGATCATCTTTTCTCAGCTAGTATATTTTTTTCCAACATTGCTGCTCCTGTTTCAGTTGTGAAGAATGATATGTCTGTCAAAAGGTTTGTTCAGTTTTCATAACTATAGCCCTTGGTCTAATAAGTTATTACCTCTAAAATTCTTTCCTTTGCTTGTAACATATTCTTGTCTATTGTGTATTCTTGAGTTTACAACATCTCAGTTACTTGCCACCAGATATAATAGCAGCCTTGAAGATATGGGGTCCATCTGTTTGTTGGATTGATTTCCTTTGCTGCTATCTATTTGAGAGCAGTTTCCTTGGTTTTAGGTTTGCTGTGAAAGCTATGCTACCCAGTAGTTTTTGCCTACTAGGGAATATAGCAACAGGATTTTAATGTTCTTAAATCAAAGCTTGGCGCCCTTTGGCATAAGGTGCTTTGTATAAGTAATTAAAAACAAAAGTAAATTTTACTAAGGCATCATGTCTAGCTAATAACTGCAGTGCCTGGCTGAATTACAAACTATAGTCAGTTTATCTTCCTGGATTTACACTGCTGAGCCTTTTGTATTTCAGGAACTTCACATTTTCTGGACTGTTATGACTTTATATATATCTTGTTGCAACCCTGAGTTGCTATCTACATAGCCCCTCCTCAGACTGACCTCATAGTGGTAATATTCTGGCAGCTGATGGTATCTCGTCTTTTATAGTGTGCTCACTGTTGTCCCTGTTGGGAGTGTTGCATTGGTGGGAGATTTTGAAGTGAAGTTAAGCTAGGAAAAGAATTGTGTAAAACTTCAGCGAGCCATCAGAATAGCAAAGAATCACCAAAGATAATGACTCCTTGTTTTATGGACATTACAACAACTTCATAACTTTATGTGGTGTTTCAAAAGGAAATGGTGATTTAAATGCCTATGGTCTGAATGGTTGCCGGAGCAAACCATGAAATCTACATCAAATTTTTCTACCATGTGTTCACACTAGTAGCAGCCTACTCAAGCAACTAAAATCAGCTCCATCTCTTCTGAGGTATGCAGTGGAGGAAGAAGGTAGTTATTTTTTCACTCTGGCAAGTGACCCATTTGTCAACAAATATTAGCAGGCCTTTTAGTACCCATAAACCTAAATGTAAGGGATTGGATGCTTGAAGTGATCCTTGAGTGCTCATAAGCATTGATGGAACTATTACAGGACAGCAAAAGATGTGGTTAATTGGTAATGATTAAAGCTGTCTGAAACCCAATTCCCTGAATTTTTAGAACACATAATTGTTCTATGTAATCCAGTGTGGCATTACTCTTTCATCTATATGAAGAGATCAGAAAAGAGAGATTTACAGCTTAGGTTGCCCTGAGCCACACATAGCTGACTTTATTTTCCTTTCCAAGGGAATTTAAAGATTGTTGTTGTGACTGGTTCTTGGTGGATTATATGTTATTTTGAGGTCACCTGTGAGTTTTTGTTAAATGATTGATTGACTGAAATTAATTATTCTGTCAGGACTGTAATGGAGGTAAGATTGAGGACACTGATAAATATAAAAGTTAAAGAAATTCTTATAAATGCACTTAGGTCTTTTTGAATTTAAATAAATCAGCCAGAATATATATATCCTTTATGGTGTTTTATGTCCTTACGTTTTTCCATACATAGCTAGAGTGTTTTTTCTTTGAGGATAGCTAGCTTTGAAGAAAAAAATCAGTCTTCTTATAACAGAGCAGTACTTAGTTCTGCTTAGTACTTAGTACTCCATATCTTAAACATATGAACTCAAATTTTTCATTTTTTATTTTATTTTTTCTTCTTTCAGATAAGTAGCTCTTTTTCTCTGTCACAGACTAATTTCAATTAAAGTTACGGGTTAAGTGAACAAAGTGCAGGCAAAACACACAAGATTAACAATTGATTTAACACTGGAAACGATACTGGAAAAGTAGAAACCTTGTGTGAGTTATATCTGAGAGACTGACCTTCATGTAAAAAGGGGAGGGGAGAAAAAGTCAAGGAAGGGCCTTTCAGCTCCTTACCCTTGTCTAAAATATGCCCGGTCAATTGACCAAGCATGTGTCTTAAGCATGTGAATATATTTTTGTTGGTTCTTGAAGGATATGGGAGTTAGTACCATATGATGGGAATGGTTATCCTGTGCTTTCTATGTGTACAGTTCTGAGACAGTGTGGCAGTTGTGGAGCGTCTAGTTGCTATCAATTTTTGTTCATCTTCCATGTCAGGTGTACCCAAGCATTTGGATGAGAATCAGTTCTACTTTCCTTGTGAACTGCAAGGCAGTGAAATAAAGGCACAATGGAGTTGTTCACCAAAGACCTGTAGGCCTCTGTGAACCTTATGATCAGTGAAAACATGATTTTCTTCTAAAAAATCGTTCTCTTCTTAAAAGTAATGTAAAGGACACATTTGAAGTGTGGTGCTATATATCTTACTTTTGACAATTCTTGTTAGGTATCTTGTTCTCTTCAGGAAGAATGATATCAGGAGACATGCATGACTATGAGTTTGGGTTTTGTGGTTGGCTTATAGATAATTTTATTAAATCTTCCTGGTTTGTCGAGCTTTTCCTGCTCTCAGTAACAATAAGCCTATTAAAATCCCTTAATATGCTGTATATTCCTATGAAAGGGTTAAATTGTTATTGAATCAATGAGTTCATCAGATGTACCAATTTTTCCAATTACTGAATTTTCTCATTTGACTACTAATGTGTGACGGGAGGTCCCCAGAAGCATCCATTTTAGTGCCGTATCTTTGAAAAGAAACTGTGTTAACAGCGTAATACTACACAGGCGCTACCACAACGGCAGATGATCACGTATGTGTTATCTCTCTTAATAAAGCTGTTTTGCAGCTGCAAAAACAAAAGTTTAAAGGGTAATAAAATGTTTTCTTGTACAAGTCAGTGTGTTTTTATGATTACAGTGTGACCCACTTTCCTCTTGAGACTCTCAATATATGTGTGGGCAAGAGTTCACTGAACACAGTAGTAATCTTTCTCATACTTGTGCGAGGAAGATGCCAGACTTTTCTTCAGTTCATATTCCAGCAGTAGGTGAAAAGAATTAATTTATATCTTGGTTCTTGAGGACACAGAGGCTTTTGTATCATGCATATTCGTTTTTGCATTTTTTTGTCCATTCAATTCATCCTTATTGCATTTTTTTATGTTCATGAAGTTACATTTTAAATGGCATTTAGGAGAGCTAGATCTAATGCATTGAACAGATCCATTTCATGAGGTCTCGAATCACAGAATACTGCACTCTAAAATGTAATAAATGCTTTTCATGTGAAATTTGTAATTTATTTTATGGCTCTTTTCCTGAATTATTATGTAAATTTTGGCCATTCTACTGTAACCCTTTCTTTATTGCATATTCTCATAAAGTTTTATTTAAAAATTAGAAAAATAAGATGTTGATCCAGTTGATGCACTATTGGAAAAACAATCCTTAATACATCAATGTGTAGTTTTAAGTATTTCAACAGTATTAAATTGTTTTGTGGTGATTATAGTCAGAAAACTGAAAATTTGTTTCTGCAGATTACAATAATCAGTTGAATAACAAATGGAAAAGTAACCTGGTCTAGCGTATGCTTGACCTAAATGTAATTGTTATGTAATCTGTACAGAACTAAGTTTTATTTGTGCATGCGTATGTCTTAATGAAAAGGGGCTGCTTATTTTGAGAGACATGCACGTAAACTGAGTGTAAATGCCCTATCATTTGTGACTATCAATAGTGGAACTTAGTTTTAAATATTTTAAAACATTTAATTTGCTTTTAAATATGAGGTTTACTCTTTCACATTTATTGCTGCTAAACGTGTCTTACAAAAAGCCTTGTATGCTGCTCATTGTCTGTCATAGATACATTGCATAAATATTTAGGTGTAGATAAGGCTCTTTCTTGAAATACAACATATGCCTGGGTTACTTTAGCAATATTTTGCTTGCTTTTATATAAAACCTTTGAAATTTTAAACAAATAAAAAATAATTTTTAAATAATTATGTTTTTGGAGGGAAGCATCAATACTGGCCTTGTTTGCAGTTGCAGCAGCTATTTCATATATGCTATTTTATTTGCACTTCATTATTGGCACCAAGTTGTTTATTCTCATAGATTTTGTTATAACTAGTGTCTAAAAAAAGTTTTAGTGCCTAAAACTTTACTATGTCTTCATAAAATTGGCATTGGAGAATTTGCAGATATGTCAGTCAGTGGGAGGTGGATGTATGGTTAGTGCAACTAGTGCCTTAGCCAAGAAGTGGTTAAGATGTTTGCCTTGCACAGTCCTTGTATGTTATCAGATCCCTGCCAGTTCCAGAATGGAGACTCAAAAAAACTGCACAGAGGACAGTTATTGAAATTGCCTGCCCCTGGGTAAAGTTTCTACTTAACCTCATCAGTTAGTTGTTGACTGATGCATAAAAGCTTATGTGTCCTCAGAGTCTGATCTAACTGTGCCTGTGTTCAAGTCTGTTGGGATAGCTGGAAATGAATGATAGAGAGACCACAGTTTAAAAGCAATTTGGTGGAAAGGAAATAATGTTTGCTTGAGTCTGAAACTAACACCCTAAGTTAGAGAAAAAAATTAAACCTTTTCAGAAATTTGTGTAAGTTGTTCTCAGGCTTGTATCTGTTGTTTAGGTATATTAAAACAAGCTTCACAAACCAATTTGTATCACCTTTTAGGGATTTAATTGGAAGTTATTTTGATGCATTTTTTTTCCTTCATGCAGTTATGTATGAACTGTCTGGAACAAGCCGCTGCTGATGGGACTGGATGTTTTGCCTGATCTTGTAATTCACTCAATTACCTGCAGTTTTTGCTCTGGGTTTTGTCATGTTTTCTCAATCTGAAGCTGTAAGCCTGTCATTCTTTGAAATAAAACCAATATGGTCATATAAAATAGAAGAAAAACTTTTATGTAAGAAAAAAACAGTTTAATGTTCATTGATTTATTTAAGGTAGTTAGTTATTGAAATGGTACTGAATCTGAAGAATAAGCATGCAAGTTAAAGGACTGTTGGAGAATCTACTACCACTAGTTGGTAAATACGTAAGACCCATTTCCAGTAGAGTTCAATACAGCTTTTTCAAAGATGTCACTAAATAAACTAGGATAGGAAATTTGTTTTAATATGTGTCAGTGTTTCACTACAGAAAAAAATGCCATCCAGCACACTGATGAGAAGATACTAAAAATCATGTGATGCCAATTAGTGTTTTGCTGAGGAAATCTTGTGATCTGTGCCCTGAGGTGTAAATTACGAGAGTTACTCAAGTAGTAGATATGGTTAAGAGTGTTAACAAAGTGGGCCTCGAGGGTGAGTAGAGCTGATGCAGCAACCTACAATTACCAGTTGCAAAGATCTGAGCTTTGGTTCTGTGGATAATATGCTGTTCTTCCTCTCCCCTGCCCCCCCCCCCCCCCCCCCCCCCCAGCAAAGGAGACCTCTTCTGAGAGGGAACATTGTGTTTTGCCTAGAGAACCATTGATGCTGCTGGTCCTGAGAATGAGGAGAGAAACTTTACTCTGTGGTAGCAGTATGGATCTAAAGCAAAGAAATCAAGATAGAGTGGGGTGGAGGTTGGGGAACTTTGATATTGAATTTAGATTATACATTTGAATGCCATGTATTATCATTTTATTCAGTTAGCTATAGTATAGTGATTTATGGACAGACTTATTGTACCTTTATGTGGAATTATGCAAGGCTGTTGAGGAGTAGGAAAAGCATGTACAATGGGTTTAGATAATTTACCCTGCAAAAGCACGAGTTATCTCCTTTAGAAATAGTTGCAGGTCACTAAATTTTGAAAAGTTCTACTTGCCCTCTATAGTGCAGAGATATATGACTGTCCTATCATGGGCTGAAATGGACAAGTGGAGAAAAATGTTGATGTTTCTTAAAAAAAAAAAAAAAAAAAGCATCCCTACTAAAGACAAGTTGGGCTGGATAAGAATGACTAAGTTACTGAACCTTTTTCTCCAAACAGGAGGTCATCTGCTGCCTTTTAGGTCTTTCTGGCTGGAAAAATGTCTGGGATGGGAAGCCTCTAACTTGGGCAAGGAGTGGGCAAAAGTGATAGCCTGACAATCTTAGCGTGCGCAGAATGCTTCTGTTCTCCAGTTCCTAAGCAGGCTTTCCTCCACATGTGATAAGCATGCCATTCTTTTCCTGCATTCTTATTTGTTTAGGTAGCTGTTGGGAATACAACAACTTTGAATCCATGCGAAAAATTAGACATTATTTGCTGTAATGTATTAACATTCTTCAGCCCTTAAAATCTATGTACTCCAAGTGTAACAACTGAGGGAACCCGTCTAAGCCACCAGTCCCAAGTGTTTCAGAGGAAGTGCTTAGGCACTGTGCCTGCAGCATATTTGATGCTGGCATAAGAGGTTGCAAGCTGGATGTTCTGCCTGAGTAGTCAGGTCTGTAGCAGCTCCATGCTGGTGCTGGCAATGACAAGACAGGTGCATTTAGAGAATTAGTGCAAAAGGTCAGTGGTTCAATTAACTGTTACTTTGACAAGCATCACACCTATTTTTGACATCTAGACAAAGGTAGATGAACAGCCCACTGTTTTACATCGTCAGTTACTACAAAAAGGTGGTGTAGACTCCACCAGTGTTTATACTATATGAAGCTACTTTGTTATATATTAAAGTTAAAAGTTGAATTATTACAAGCGGCCACCATATGGATCTGTGGTAGAGATTATGTAGTATAATGAGTGTATATGTTATAATATTATTGGTTTACAGATGGGTATTCAGTAACGTTTCTAAATTAACAAAATATGCTAAGACTTACAGGGGAAAATATTCTTTTTTAATATACTTTGGATTCCAGGCTTGTGTGTTGGGCATCTCTAATTTTGCTTGTTTCTCTTTGTTCTGTAAGTAGGTGTGTTTTGACAGCTGCATTTTCCTCGCATTCATTTTCCTAGTTCTGAGCTGCTTCTGACTAGGCAGAAGTTTTACATCTGAGATGATGGTAACGCCAGTGTGGACTGTCAGGAATCTGTCTTTTGCACATTTCACTTGGCATTACCAATTGATGGTCATTCTTCTACATAACATCCTTCTGCCTTTGAATCTCTCTTCCTTTGGGAGCTCTTTATTCTCAACCTGATGCCAAATAATCTTTTCTTCCATTCCAATGTGAATATTTTCTTATGTTGCTGTTTTCTTCATGCTACCCTCTCAGTCACTGATAACTTTTAACTTTGCTTGCCTTGAGACAAAGTGAGCAGATGATGATTGAAAAGTAAGCTTAAGAAGAGTTATACCAGCTCTCTGCCTGTTACTTTTATGTCTTGGTGAAGCCTGTACCTTTACTGGGGAAATGAGAACATTGGATTAAACGTACTCAACATCTGTTTCTCAAGAGACACTTGAGCAGTGTGGAAGTAGCAGCTTCCGTCTTCTGTGGTACTAGCAGGGTCTAATCCCGGGACTGTGTCTCTGTCACTAGCAATTATCCAGCTTTTGGTTTAGCCATCCCAGGGTCTTAAAGGAATAGGAGAATGGTCTTTGAACTGACAGGATAACTAGCTTTACAACGGTGAAGAGTAGAATTGATTCAACAATTTTACAGTCTCTCCTGTTTTATTACGTCTTTTGTTCCAGCACCATTCTCATTCTGTTTCTCAGTGCCTCTCTCCCTGTGCTCTCCCCCCCCCCTTCATATTAGCTACTTGCATAAGAAATCATTGGAAACACACTTTGAAATGAATAAATGAATATTTTTAAAAATCTGATTACTGAAATAACTGGCCAGCTAGGCTACATATATTTCTTAGCTAAAGAAAGAGATTTGCACTGGAATAGGGTTTATTATTATTTTATTCAAATTTAACTGAAGGGATTGATAGAAACTGGTAACAATACTGGTACTGAGTTACAAAAAAAAAAAAAAAAAAAAAAAGCCTACATAAATAATTTCTACAAAAGCAGTTATTTCCACATGGTTTGCAACTCTCTCCTATAATTTTAATTATTTTATATTGTCATTTGTCATATTTCAAAAGACCCTTCTTTACATTTAGAAGTCTGAGAAGTATAAATTCAAGAACGTGTGCATCACAGTGCTGAAAAATAATTTTTTTTCCAAAATTTAACAATCTAATTTTTTATCTTAGTTTTATTTTCTATTTTTGAAAAAAAAAAAAAAGCCAACTTTTCAAAAGAAGGTTTTGAGTATTCAGTAGTTGTTTCTCTAAAGACATGAGCTGAATCTGGAGATAAAACACTCAGATCTCAGTTTGGGACTCTGATACTCATGAGTGATATCATCATTATGAAAGAAACAGAGATTTGCTTTTTTCAGATTTCTTTGTGACAGCAATGATATTTTCTGGCAAAAGGGAATATTCTGCAATAAAATAGAGCATGTTAAAAATAAGTTGCTTACAAAAATAATAATTATAGTGGCCTCAGTTGCAAGTGTGTAAACTGAATTCCAGAAAAGGACTGCAAATGCTGAAAAGTGGTTGAACTTATAAAACCTGGAATTCATGCCAGGGAGAGATCCATCAGATAGATGAGATTTAGCAGAAAAGAATATAAACTATGCTTTGGATCTTGGGAGCTGTGATTAGTAGGGTGGTCCTAGATTTACCCCTGAAGCGCGGTGTTTGTATGGTAGGTAGTTTCATTAAGTTGTTCTCCCGGCCATATTTCTATGAAGACTGTTTCTCAGTTTGAGAGCTTGACTTGGTTGCTGGATTTTAACTTTTGATCCCTGTCAAAGTGGTGTAATAGGAAACAACTGTTGTGAAAAGTGCAAGGTTATCTTGTTGTCACCTTGACTGTCATGTAGTCTTTATATGTCCTGTAAATAGCTTGTCTTCCAAGACCATTTCACTGCACTGAATGATTTGTTCATTACTATCACAGAGAACTGATTTTTACATACTGGTTTTCCAACACTGTATCAGCAGAGTACTGACAATCTATTCCTTTGTAGCTTGTGAGGTTCTTTAAGTGTAACTAAAACCACCTAAAGAAACTATATTTACTGTGTTGTCTTTTACTCCTATTAAAGAAAAAATAGACTTCTAAATCCACTTGCTCCTTCCCTGTGATGGAGACATACTGGTAACTCATACCTCTAGATACAGTTCTGTTACGAATTTCAGTATGAATGTTTGGGATCTTTTAGATGGATACTGGCCTGGAAATTAAGTGAGGACTTGACGTTTATGCTTCTGATCACACTTGAAAGTCAGGAAATTCAGCAATGAATAATTTTGTTTCAGAAATCACTTGAAATCTTTTAAACAACACATTTGATTTTTTTTTTTTTTTTTTCCTCTGGGTACATATTTTGAGCAAAACATGTAATTTTGTTATTCAGTTTCAACCTGAGGTTTTTCTTGTCTTACTCTCTACACTTCAAAATATTTTTTAAAAAGAACTTCCCTTATATCACAACAATAGAAGCTATTTTTATTTATTTAAGAAAGGTAGTGCACCTTTGATTTGTATCACTGTCACAATAACCTTTAAGTCACGGTGTATTAACATGGATAGTCATTTCTGCGTTAGTGCAACAAAAGACGTGCCGCCTGTAATGGACTGGAGTAATGATGCTCAGCCCACAATGTCACACAGTTGACAGGCAATTTTATTTAATTATAATATGGTACTATGAAATAAAACAAAAACAGTAACACTGATTTTGTGTGGAAACTGTAACTGAAAAACATTTCCTTAATGAAAACTAAAGGAAAACCCTCTAATCACAAGTGATGGAGTGCAATTTCCATTTGTTTGTTTTTCAATGTGGCACATCATTTCTGAGTATTAATAAATTATTCTAGGTGTTGATTTATAATCTTTCACTATAGAAGCATCATGTGTTGAATGTAGTAAGTGTTAAATCCTTTCTGCCCCTTTCTCATTATGTATGTCATGGATGAGGTAATAAATCAGGCCAGTTTGTACCACTGTGTATCAAAACTGTTTAATGAATTCTTTGAGTTAATGAAACCAAGTAGCTCTATTCTTATATATATAGTTTAATTTATAATTTGTATATACATCTCTGTTAATTCAAAATTGAATTTTCAGTATAAAATATAGTAGGTTGCTCATTAGAAGTGTAAAAACATAAACACCCATCGTGAGTCTTAGGACCTTAGGGAAAGGAGAAATCCACAAGGGTGTGATGCAGGCGATTGCCTCTGTCTATTGTAATGATGAGTTGCAGTGTTTCAATATTTCAGTTCTTTGCTGAGGTTTGTGGATTTTATATTAAGCCTTTTTTCTGGTTCTATCTGGTGCTCTTGGTGCCGTTTTGTTTTGTTCTTGTTTGGTGCTTTTTAATGCCTTGTTTAAGTAAGACTTCCTGTTCCACTTGAGAGGGAACTTTTCTGTAAAAGTATTGGCAGCAGAACTTGGATTTTTTTTTAAACCAAGAAAAATAGCTTGAAAATAAAAAGCAAAAACAACCTCGTCCAGATATTATGCTATATATTTAATGAATTATTAACATCCTAGACTATAGTGCCTGCTTCAGTGCTGTTAAGTTTTATCAGGTTAATCTTTTTGCTGTGAATGTGAATATGCTAAATTTTGTATAAAATTTCAGAGACGGGAAGAACTTACAAAATAGAACCAAGTATATTTTATGAAAATCGTATTTCCACAGAAAATAATTCAATCTATTTTTTATTGGTTTATTTTTCATAGATCCCACAGGCACCGGTCTATGGTGTAAACATCCCCCTTTTAGACACATAGGCTATTTTTGGCTTGTTTTATATTTGTAAGAAATGAAAGTCTGAAGCTTAGAAATAGCATCTTAGTTTTATCTCATTATTGACAGATTTTTCCTCTTTGATGTACTTTTTTTCCTTTTGTGTCCATTAGAAAATTATCTAATGGACACAAAAGAAAAAAAAAAAAAAAAGCTTGATTAAAGTGATTAAAAATGAGTGTTCTTTAACTTTACTTTTAAAATTGAAGCCTTGACATTTGACATAGTAGTCATCCCAGAATATCCTATCCTGCCATTTACTACGTAGTGCTGAAAAATACCAAGAGGGATTAAATCCAGAAGCAGGACAGCTTCAGGACCTGTGCAACCAAGGCTGGTGGTGCGTGCATTCTGTGAGAATGTGGGGTGGGAAGAGCTGCCAGCAGCGTGTGGCTCTAGGATTGTCCTGGAGCAAAGACCTGGTCTAAGTTCCTGTGTTCAGACACAGGAGACAAGCACAGATGAGAGTCCAACAGCATTTTAAAAAATGTCTTGCCAGCCTAGGAAGGATAGAAAGAGTGTATCTGAATGTGACTGTTTAAAATGAAAGTACATCCTCCTAAGTCACATTGAGGGTTTTGAGCACATTTTATTGAATTTACTGATTACATGGTATAGATATGCATTTATTGTAACTCCATCATTTATCTGTGCTATTTCACAGTATTAGTATTATGAATTATAATTCATATTATTATATTATATTCATAATTATATTATGAATTATAATAAAACACCTTACCGAATAGAACCAAGTGTTTTATGAATAGCGAAACCCCAGAGCAAGTAATGAATTAGTAATTTATGTTTTAATTTAATTAATGAGTGTGATTAGTTTAATTAATTGTATTAATAATGCATTTTAAATGTATTTTTTCATAGCACTCCTTTTAGTAGTGTGTTTTTTTTCCTCTTTATCAACTTTCCTGTTTAGAAATGTGCCATGTCATATGAGGAAACAATGAAGTGAAACGTATAGGTGGTTTTTTTTTTGCAGTGTGAGTTTTTACTAAAAAAAATAATAAAAATAATAATTAAAAAAAAAATGCAAGGCTAGCTTGTAGTCAAAACCACTAAAAGCTACAGCTAAGCCCAATTAATGACTTTTTCATTCTTATCTGAAGGCCAAATTGGGGGGCTTAGTCTTATATAAGACAACTTAGTGGTGCAAAACATAGAAAATGACCAGTGCATACCAGCTGACTGTTTATTAACAAATTAAAAAGAATACCTTAAGTTCCTCAAATGCATGTGAATTGTTTAGATCATGCTAATAGATGACAGTTATAACTCTTAATACTTAAGGGAAAGTAGTTCACGTCATCAGGTAATTATGCTAAGAATACGTTGTCAAATTTTCCTAAAATTAATTGCTAACATTGGTAGAACTTTTGGATGACAGAGGATGATTTTTTTTTTTTTTTCCTCCATTCAAAGTTATTATCACTTACAAGTTTTTAGTATGATCAACTGAAGAGATGTATGTGTAGTATGTTAGAACATAGGTAACTGGGCTTGGATTTGGAGCAGAGGATCCTTGTTACATAACGCTGGATTTACATAGTGAAGCACACTGAGAGCTGTGCATTGTGGATGATGAAGAAAGGCTTTGGAGAATGATTCATCTGTCCATCCCATGTTTTACATATAGTGCAACTTACATGTCCTGCCCTTCTGCAGAGACAGAACTCTATGTTCTGCACTCACAATTTTTGCACAATGGAAAATTAAATTCAATAGATGGTTAATAGAATAAAACTGCCCAGTTATTGGAATGCATAATGGGATCACCTAGAGACTGGCTGCTTCAGGAAACTCACCAGATATCTCGATAGATCTGATTTTTCAGGTTGTGCGTTCTGTGGAGCATTGGGTCTCCCCTCCTCTCGCTGGTCACATTCCTATATAGGTGCTTGGTGGGGAGAGATGGGTTTGTATATACCCAAAATTGTATTGCTTTTCTTTTATAGGTTTAATATGAATCAAAGTTTTCAGAGCCAAGTACATTTTTACATCTGGAAAACATCTAGCTTGTTGAATTTAACCTAGAAGTAATATCCCTCAGGTTTAGGTGCAGAGAAAATTAACTGAATAATTGTTTGCCCCTGCTCTGTTTAGATATCATGGTGAAGAAAAAAAAAGAAATCTGTATAATTGTATTTTCTGTGGGATTGATTTGATATGTATTATAATTGTGTTGAAAATACTGCTTGAAATTGTCCAAA
The DNA here is from genome assembly GCA_011075105.1 of Heteronetta atricapilla. Taxonomy (NCBI): domain Eukaryota; kingdom Metazoa; phylum Chordata; class Aves; order Anseriformes; family Anatidae; genus Heteronetta; species Heteronetta atricapilla. The sequence goes on along the minus strand of CM021736.1, from coordinate 13,934,813 downwards.
CCTTGCAGTTTCAGTTGCAGCGTATTTGCTTCTTAAGGTTAGGTTAGGATTCTTTTGTCACAAACCCTGACGAAGAATTTATTCTTTAACTTATTCTTAGGTAGGGACTTTGTAAATTTATCTGTATTTTTATCAGTTGATTGAACCGTGGCATGTGTTATTTGGCAGTTATAGTTGAAGAGTGCTTTGGGTACATCTTGTGAAAAATTATTTAGTGAATGCAGTTGAGGTAATATAACAGTGGTGGAGATCATCCTGCCTCTTGGCAGAGTCAAACATTATACAACATAGCATGGTAAAAATTAGAAGGTAATAAGAGTAATATCTCTGTGCAGATGAAATGTGAGGCCTTGAATAAACTGTACTTCATACTTTTGTTTTAAAGCTTGTTTTCAGTGCTTAGAAGTTGGGCAAATAGTGGCTATGGTGATTGCAAAGCACAGGTGCATCTAGGAATTTTCTTTTATGCAGACACTTGATAAAAATTTCCTTTCGAACTCACTAATAGAACCCTTTTTAGACTCTTTTGGATCTCAGCCATTTATGTCCTGCAGAGGTGTGTGTCAGCTTCTCAGTATTTTGACTGGTTCAAAAAAAAAAAAAAGTTAAGCAATTATAGCTTTAAGCTTGTGTTAATGGCATAACTGCTGGTTCTGTATTTAGGTACAGATCACTAGGGTTAATTTTTGACCTCTTCAAGATATCAGTGCTATTGTATCTATCTATCTATCTTCTGTTAATCATGGAAACTGCATATACTACAGCACCTTTTATGTGATGAAATTAAGTACTTAACATCTGTATAAAAGAAATAGCTTCCTTTAATTTCTTCCTTCTTGTGTACATTGCATGTTATCTCCAATTTATATTTATACAGCTACAATCTTCTCATCTTGCTAGGACAGAGCATGATGCATGCAGGTATAAGAGGTAAATAGAATAGATTACTGCAGAATCAAGGAGACTGTCGTCTTGTGTTCAGATATTAACCCAGGAAAACAAGGTTTATATTCTGTGCTCTGCTCTTAGATTTGTTAGTATTGTTGTCATATGAAGAGTAGTTGTACAAAGAAGGTTTCAATTACACTTGCACAAGCAACATTAATCTTGGCATTTCTAACTACTGAATTTATTTTATTTTGTAGCCTCTTACAGAATGTCTCTTTATATGCGCTCTTTGTGTATTACCTAGATGGACTGATACAGCTAAAATTAATAAACACAATTGTAAACATTAATAATTCACTTTGATGACAGTTTTAGCAGGGTATAATTCAAATTCTTTTCTACCTCAAGCAGTTCTTCAAAACTGAGGGCTAATGTTTTCTCTGAAAACAAAGTCTTCAATAAACATCATAAGATCTTAGAGAAAATCACATGGGATATTGCTTCAGGGCAGGAATGAAATTCAAACGTGACACCAGTGTATGACATGTAACAGAACTGCAAAGTAAATAAAAGAATCAAAACAAGCTCTCTGTTTTGGGAACATTTATTATTTTTTTTTTGATGGCATGAGAAAGGTATGTGATTGTTTGTTAATGTGGTACTGAGCAAATAAGAAGCAAAATACAGTTCCTTAAGAGCCTGTGAAGTAAACAGACATGATGAGCTAAGAACTGAATTAAGAGCTTCTGGCTGAGGAGTTTTTCAGCTTGAATATATACTTCCCAGGTTGTTGGACAGCTAGTTAATGCATAAGAAACATTCTCAGACTTCTTGGTGTAAAGATGTATGTGCATGCAAAGGTTTATTTTGATTTGTTTTATTTAAATAACGGTGACTCCTTAAGACTCTTTTCTTGCAGTATTTAATTTCTATTAGCTCATAGTATAATCCTACTAACCATCTTGTTATCAGGATATTGATGATTCTGATCTGATACTCGTGGTGCTTCAGTCTTGCAAGTAAAGGATGACTGAAACAAAATAATTTAAAATGTATGCTTGGTAGGCATGTTGGACAAAGTATGACTAACTGAGGAAAACAGTTTTGGATTTTTTTTCTGCCTTTCAAGTCCATTGCTCAGAACTAGTGAAATACACTATTTCAGCACATTACTATTTTGCTTTAAGCCTACACAAGTGTCCACAGTGTCTGTAATCTTCTAGCAGGAGAAAAAAATAGTGGTTTTACTTTTTGGTAACTCTTTATTGTACAGTTTAATTTTGCTAATTCTGAACTTTTCCTTTAATTCTTCATGCCACTAAATTATATGAGATGTTCCAGAGCTAAGCCATCTGGCTTCTATAAAAGCCACAGAAAGATCAAGGACATCTCCTACTGCTTTTATTGACCAGAGTGCCTCATGAGCCTTTAGTGCCTCATGAGCCTTTAGTGGGGGTGGGCAGAAAGTTTGGTTTTCACAGCATAAAGTGCACTTACAGATAGGCCCCAGAAGTGAAGTTGCTTTTATGAACACAGGAGTGTAAACAAGGTAAAGGTCTACTTTGTTTCTTGCTGAATGAAAAAGACATTCTGAAAATTTGGGACAGATTTTTTTACTTAAAGAAGTTCTTCACAAGCTGCGTATGATACTTGCACAACAGTCACTTCCAAGTGAAATGCCCCAGCCTTTAGTGTCTTGAAATGAAACAGAAACAAAGATTCTGTCTAGGAGATGAGATACAAATGGTGGTTGGGTAAGACCACCATTTTTAATTTTTTAATTATTTTATTTTTATTTTTTATTTTTATGTTTTTGTGTCTGTCACAGTAAACTTAGAAAATGCTGAAAATGTTCATTGCATTTATAAAAGACAAAGTCTGTGAAGAAGTAGTTTTAGCAGTTTGGGAACGGTGCAGTCACCAGTATTGCCATGTTTCAAATCATCAATTTATTACAAGTCCATTATAAGTGGTTAAATTAGCTTTTTCTATATTTTACATTTTACTTTCACAATAATTTAACCAAGAATAGTTGGGATGTTGATGGCTGTTTCTTGCCTGAATTTTGCAACCAGAGAAAATCTTGACTTGGGGGCTGGAAAATTGCTTTTTATGTTGAAGCTGTTAAAAATGCTATAGGTGAAGGAATAGGAATAATAAAGGTCTTTGTTACAGTTTGCAAGGTGTCCAAGATAGTAATCTCATATTTAGAAGTTTCTCTGTCTTTTGACTAGATTAAGGCTTGTTCCCTTGAGTAAATGACTCAAGGAAATTTAGTTGTAGATTAGTGCTCAATGCAAAGATCACGAACACAAATCTTCAGTTGCCTCATTCATAATGTATATCCCTTGCTTTCATACTTCTTTCAACATCCATATGCCCTCTCTGTCCCATGACATGTTGATACCACTGATAAAGAGCTCTATCATTCTGACTGTGTCTAGAAGCCAGGGCACGTCAGTTCTTTCAGGACTTAATTGCTGTAGATATTATACCTTAAATACCTGATCACCTTGTAAACTATTATTGATTTGATGCATTCATTTTTGTTGGTTGCTTTGCTTCAGGTAATTTTGAAAGGATACTAAGGTAAAAACAAAATGAACAAGAAAAAAAAAAAAAAAAAAAAAAACAACAAAAAACAACACACTAGAATCCATGAGATATGATGCAAGAAGATACAGCCAAATATCTTGGTCCAATACTTAGGAACCTGCAATTGCAGAATTTTGAGATGACTGTAAGAGCAACCTTCAGGCCTGCTGGAATCAGTCGCAAACATTAATAAAGTACATCACATCTTCCAAGATGAGATGCTGGTGTGGGCTGCTGTGGCTGACAGTGTGCAACGTGTGCTCCACAACCTCCAAGCAGTAACATAACAGCAAGGTTTCCCAGGAAGGAGTTAGAACTGCTGGTGAGTTTCTGAGATGTCTCCACAGCATCTGCAGCTACCCTAGCTGTTGCACTCTAGCTGAAACATGATCCAGGACTCTCAAATAGATTTGGAATCTGTCCCCAATCCAGATTGTGTGTAGAACCAGTAATCCCAATCACTTCCAAGTAGTATTTCAATGCAGTACCTTGAACAAGAGAAAGACACACACTGTTTTTCTTGGAGTAGCTCTGTACAGCTGGAGGGTGCTGGGGTGGAGGAGAGGGGAGCAGGACAATGCAAGAGCAAGCAGTTTCATACTGGTTCATTTACCACAGCAGCAGACTGTCAGTAAATTGCATAAGGACAAGAGTTCATCCATTTTGTTATTAGATAAATTCAGAGCATTTTATTTCTGCAGCATAACCATTTATTCTGCATTACAAACTAATAGACAAATTCCAAGTATGAATATGCTGAAACATGTAGTACACGAATAAGGCATAATAGGAAAATAGAACAGATAGAAAAGAGTGGGCAGATTTACCACCCACCGCCCAGAACTATGAATCTGTCTGCCATTGTCGCTGGTTAAAAGAGACAGATCTCTGCTTTGGCTTAATTACACGTAATTTGGCTGACAGTTGAAATACAAACCTAAACAGTCAGTCAGCTAAAGATACACAAAATTAAGTATTTCATGCAGTGTCCAACCCCTTCAATCTTTATTAATAACTTAATTACATTAATTACACCATGGTTTAAAGTATTGCTAGTACAAGAGGGGGGAAAAAATGATAGACTCCCCTAAGTAATGAGCTGCATAGCAATTCTGTTAGAATTAAGACTATTAGCAAAATGCAAAATAGCAATGATTTGTAAATATATGCTCCACAGTTTATATTTCCTGTTATTCCACCCTGTAATTTTATTTCTTTAGCAAACTCCAGCAGACTTCATTTTAGAGGTCAATCCAAATATGCTAGAAACATTATGAATCATAGCATATTCTCAGGCTGAGGAGATATTTGAATACTGTGGCATTTTTACTTAATTTTCACTTGTTTGGATTTGTTACTGTTGCTATTTAGAGGGTATTTTTGTTTGTTTGTTTTGGCCCTATCTCAAGCAACCATCTGCAGAGGTAGAATAACATGATTTTTCCTTGTTGTTTCATTCTGTGTTTTAGCATAACTGTCTCTAATTGAATTATTGAAACCTTTATGTATCAACTAATGTCTCAAGACTGTGAAGTAGGTCCATGTAGTGGATCATATTTACTGACCTTTACCCCCCCCCCCCTTTTTTTTTTTTTTGATAATGATCTCCATAAAGAGTATAAAATTTATGGAGACCTTGGCACTTCTTGAGAGAAGTTATGTCCTTGCTAATCTGTTTGAACAAGCAAGATCATATAAAATGTCAATTTGTCATTAAACAACATTAGAGTTTGGAATTATAAGCACTATTTTATTGTAATCTATATTGTACCTTATGGAAGGAGGCTGAGTATAGTCATATAGCCAATAATAATCATGAGTACAAGATATTTATAAATACAACTTTTATATTTTGTCTCCATTGGTGTACGTATCAGCCAATGGTGAATTGCAAGGCTGTCTGCTTTCTTGGCAGAAACTAAAGAACTTATTTGAATCCTTGTGATAAAATTGGAGTATGTTTAGTATGATTAGGAAAAGTAATTATTTTGGAATTGTAATCTTAAATTCAAAGGGATAGCACCTCCTGAATGGCCAAGTAGTAGTCCGTATATTTAGTTAAGCATCTTCTCTAATTAGAATCTTCAAATTAGAATTTGCTTCTTAAGTTAGGCTTTAAATTTTAAAATGGCTTTAAAAGGCTTTTTCTGTGAGGCCACGCCTTTGGAAAGAAAGATGATAGATATCCTGTAATTCTTTAATAGCATGTTATTCTTCAAGAGATGACTGCAAATGCGCATTCCTGTAAGAATATCCCTCTAAACTTTCATAAATCATTTCAAGAATTAAAATTATTGGAACAATTTAAATTGTCTGAAATAAGGCTGTCCTTATTAAAATTTAAAACTAAGTATTATTGACAGGGGAAATGCTCTTGGCTAGACCTGGCAGGGACGATTTGAGAGATCTTGCTAACTGTAACATATTAAATACGTAGAGATACAACAAAATTGAAAGGTATTTAAGGGATTCATGTTCAGGCTTGCTCAAGAACTCATTCAGAGTTAAGGAGTTGATTGCATTTGCAGTTTGTAAAGTATTCTGGTGCTTTGTCATTTCCATGTTTACCTCACTGAGTGTCTATATCTGCCTTGGAGACATCAGTAACTAAATCACTGAAGTACCTGCCTAAAATGTTCGACTGTTTTTCTACTTACTGTCTAAGGAAACTGAATAGCTCTATGATATAGACTGCAGATGCTACAGAAAGGTGGTTTTCTTATTCTTGCCATGATAAATTATGGAAATGTCCATTGTAGTCTCTTTATGACTGTTCTTTCTTTTACTACAGTCACCTGTCATCTGCCTTTATCATTCAGATCAGTGATTTGATGCTTGTTCTTTGAAGATTCCCCATATGTGATCTTTTTTATATTCTTTAATACTTCTGAACTTTTGAATACCTAGTTAAAAAGCTGTCAACAGTGATAGATATCTACATAGATGTCTCCATATTGTCACAATGGTGTGTCTTTATACCTTTAGAATTATAATGAAAATATTTTTCATGGTAGAGCTGTTAGATTGAAACATGCTATCCAAGATGGCAAGTCTGGGGGTGAAAGGAGTCAAAGGCATGCCATGTAGGCTGTTTATTTGTCTAGGAGTAAATCAGTACTGCTGGAAAGAAGAAAAAAAAAATGTTCTTTGCATATTTAGTCTTTGCAAGACTCTAGATCTCACTCTCTTAGATTTTAATTCAAGTACTGTTTTTAAATTTCTTTTGAAATTGAAAAATGCAAAGAACTAACATACTGAAGAAAAAGTTAGAAATCTTAAACTAGCATAACCATAGGCACTAGAAAGTATGAATATGATTGTGGACAAGTAATCAGCTTTATACTTCTTTTACTGAGCTTTGATTAATTGATTAATGCAAATGCACTTTTTTCTTTTTCTTTTTCTTTTTCCTTTTTTTTTCTTTCTTTTTTTAAATTTTTTTTTGGCTTGATTTTGGAGTATCTTTTCTCAGCCTGCTGTGGCCTCACTTTTGGAAGTGTATTTGAGTGGATACACTGGAGTGATTTATTAATTGTTCTGCCTAGTGAATGATGCTGCAATACATGCTGTAAACACTAGGGAAGTTATCTTTTCTATTCCTTTCATGATAGATTCCTAAAATTCATTTAATTCATTTAGTATTGTTGGTTTTGGAATACAATAGAAAGAGGAGAACTCTAGGAAACTTGCATTTTGGGGCTGTTCAGATTTAATTGAAAACCACAGTATTTTGTAAGCTTAATGTCCAGTTTATAACTCTAGGCATAGAATTCCCAAAGGCAGTTCTTTATAGAGTTTTTGCAGAGCCCCATTCTTTATTTCTTTTAATCAATGAGTACAGAGGTACTGTTTCCTGAGGAGTATTGTATGAGAACAATTTATACTGAATTATGAGACACAGTGTGTGTATAAGTTCTTCTGTGATGATTTTCATTCCTTTTTGTAAGATGTAAGATCTTGATGATGTAATGATACAGGGAAATAGATATGGACTAATAAATTTTAAATATAGGTGGACTTATTTTTTTTTAAAGAATGTTGGGTTTCTTGTTCTTATGTTTTATTTTGCTGTACAGATATCTAATTTTGAAGTTGGTAAGACATTCAAAATGCACTTAGGCCACTGTTTCGAGTTTTAATGGGTTTGTGAATGTATATAAATTATGGTAGAGTAACAGTCACTATATAATATCTGCATTATGGCTAACTGTTAAGTAAGGCAGTAGGAAACTAGTGTATTGAGAAAGCATTTATGATGATATTTGCTTTCTCAGTTTCTTTGTAACTTGCTCCTTCACTGAACAAGTTGGGTATTTTTCTCTTACATTGATGAATATCTAAGCAGTCTGAATATCTTCAGGTCTGTCCATGGTTGGATCAGAGCTGTTTGTCCAGCCCTGAAAAAGCTCCTGTATTTGAAGTAGATTCGGCTATTGTAATATTTGGTGAATAGGATTTCACTGGGAACTGATCTGTGCACAGTGAGAAATAGGTCCTTTTGCACACTATTTGAAATGGAGTGGAAAATTACATTTGCCATTGAAAGAACAGCCCCATTAGTGGGAAAGCAGATTCTCGTGCAGAGAGCGGGAATGCACCTCAGGCAGTGTCAGGGTGACAGTCCAAATAATGGGAGTTTGGAATGAACCTGGAGATACTAAAATGAAAAAATGTTTCTCTTCATACATCGTGGTTCCTTCATAAACTTACTGCTTCATAAGGAACAGTTTGATTTAAAACAGCATGAAGGAAACACACACACTCTTGAACAACTGTTTTTAACTTGTTTTGAGGATGAAGTCTAGTGTTGTGAAAAAGAAATGCAGCCGTTTTCTTCCTGTTGCATTGTCTAAACCTGTATGAAGCCACTAATATACACAGGAATCCTGAAGTGTTTTGTTTCATTTTTTAAATAAAACTGCACATGTTGCCAATTCTATCCCAACCACATAGATGCTTTTGGAATTGAGTAGATGATCCTCTATGCAAGTACAAGCATCTAAGGTGTGATGCAGCCATCTCTCTTCTGCCCTAATACTTTTTTTTTTTTTTTTTTTTTTTTTCTCTGTGTGACTGTGTTAATCTTACTCCACCAAAGAACAATAAACTTCTGAATAGGTATGTAAGAGGAATGGTGTCAGTTGTATCTTAAACTACTTAGAAGTCTCTGTCAATTAAGATAAATTGCAGATGTTGGCAGTATACAGAACAAAAATCATTTATATTCCCTTGATGCTTAAAAAAGAAAAGTAGATATTATAATGACTCTGAAAAATGTAACATTAAGAACACTGGAAAATGCCCCGCTCTTTGTTTTATTTTGTAAATGTATTGGAAGCTATAAAGCTTCCCTTTCACCATCAGGTGAGGGGATAAAGATCCCTTTTACCCTCAGGTATGGCCTCCTGCATAACAGAATTCAAGCATCAAACCTAGAAGTTCTGGCAGAGTTAGAATTAGAGTCCTCTAGAATGACAATCTGACAGTCAGACTTGATTTATTTAAAATCTGCCATTTTCTGTTGAAGTTATTGTACCCTGTTGCTTGAAAGGAAAAAAAAAAAAAAAAAAAAGCGATTTTTATTTTGTAACCAAACTGGAAATACTAACAACTTCCACATAATCCACTAAAAAGGTTGTGAGGTAGCAATCTAAAGAAGCAGTAGTTCTGTCCTATGGACCAGGATTTTAGAGAGAATTCAGTAGTCTTAAGTTTTGTTGTTGTTCTTCAAATGATCCAGTCACCCACTGAGTTTATAGTTATTAACTTCTCTAGGAACCGATCTAAATGGTAACATTCAGATCAACATTAGAGTGAAATATTTGCTCTTGAAGACTGTTGCAACCATGTGAGCCTTGATGATTCACATATCCCAGCCTACTGAGACTGAAATATATTTTGGGGTTTTCATATCCATCTCCTATTTTGCAAAAGAATTTCTATGTAGACTTTCATCTTACTGCCATAGTAATTACTTTTTTTTTTTTTTTTTTTTTTTTTCTTGTACAGTAAGAGAGACTTTTGTTTCATTACTATTAAAGGAATGTTTTTTTTTTTTTTTCTTCATTCCTCACATGCAGCATAACTTTACTTCTTCTCTGGATTAGGAATGTCCTAGGAATAAGAGCTTAAATTTTGAATATGTTCCCTATTCTGACATAGGTGTGAGAGAACTTTAACTCCAGGGGTAATTAGTGTCTGTGGTTAACTTGGGGTCCCTCCCCCTCTTTTTTTGCCCCCACACAAGTAAGAGTTACAAGTGCTGACTGCTGTCCTCAAGATCTCAGGAAATGCTTAGTGTCAGGCCAATTTGTATGGTTCAAATAATCTTATTTTTCATCATCAGGACAAATTGCTCCTGTTTTGGGTTTTTATTAGATTTTTGCCAACACTTGTTCTATATCTTGTTTTATGTAGAAGGGTCTGCAGTTTGCATCACTGAACAAAGACTAAGGCTTTCCTTATCCAGACCAAGTTTTTATTGTACAAAAATACAATAAGTAAACGAGGCCTAATAGTCATGCCTTATGAAAAACAAAATAGATCTTTTGGTTGTTACAAGTGTCCATTGACAATATGAGGGAACAAATGTCAATTAGTCTCCTGGCCCATTGAGGCAACTCTTAGGGTTCATAGTGGACAAACAAGCAGCTTACATAAATTTTAGTCTGTGTTGAAATATGATAAATTTTTGAGTTTAAAATGTCATATCAAAGAGGAATGTCCACAGCTGCACAATGCAAGTCCTGTGTACTCTAAGGTTTTAGAGTAGAACTGCAATTGAAATACTTATCTCATTAGCAAAGAACGTTTCTTTTTTCCCAAATATTTCTTCAAAAACTTAAAACCCTGAGAACTTTTAATTGAAATGATATATCCTGGTTTTATTTTCTCTGATAAGAAGGTGCAAACAGTGTAGGATGAAATAAATACATGTTTCTGGATGATACCACCTTGACATTTCTGCACATTCTTTTCTAAATATATTCTTTATCTTAGCTGTCTTGAAATACTTTTAATATAATTAAAAGTATAGAATGAGTGCCAGACTTGTCAATTCCAACAACAAAGTGCTGAAAATTTTCAGTGAAACTGAGAGATCCATCTCCCACATATTGTAATGAATAGGTTCATAAGAGGAAAATAGTTTAATTACATTTTAGTTCATGGATTGTTAATAGGCTGGAGTATCTAAATTGAATAATGTGATTCTGGTAATAATTATGTGTAAATGAACTTGTTTAAATGATATTTTACAGCTTCTTTATAAAATTACAGCTAGAGGCAATCCAGTGATAGACAGACAAAGGCCATGCAAAAATTATCATAAACTATTAGCTTGTTTGCAAAGGGTTTTATGTTAATCTTTTAGTACTTAAAGCACTCTGCAATTAACATATCACGGGGAGCTGCCTAGCAGCAAAGGCATGCAAATTAAAGTGCTCAGATAAAAAGCCATTCACATTAAAAAAAATCAAAGAAAGGGTGGCATAGCACTGAAAGGGTACTGGTTTTATATTTGAGATTAAGGAGGTGTAATGATTGTGTTATCTAACTAGGGTTGTAATTAAAGCTTTTCTCCTGCAGACATGACAATAGATACAGCATTGATTTCGGTGTTTTAATTGTGAAAGTCATTTTATTTCAGGGCAGAAGATATGAATAGCCTAAATCAAAGGGCTAGAAGATTGCTTTGTTGATAGTACTTGTTCAACAGCTGCCTTGTTGCTTAATACACAAATGGGGAGAATGGTGAAAGAGATCCTGGGAGGTGCTCTGTATTGTAATTCTCCTGCTGGCTTCCTTTCCTTTTATGAAGAAGGCAACTTTCTGTGTACTGATTGTAAACAAGCCATCTTTTCATACATCACCAATGTTTTTCCTCCCTTAATTTCTTCTGAACAAAAGAAGTCATAAAAGCCTTGAACTAACTTTTACTACTGCTCTTTCCAAACTCCAAAAGTTTTTGTAATGAAACCATCATCTGCTCTCAGACATATCACACTTTCAGTGGGGAACAAAAAGTCTCCTTGTGACTGTAATTCCTGATATCAGAAATGCCACCCTAACAAAAGGGATGTGCTGAGGAGAATTGGGTGTTAGATTTTATTTACATTGTTTGTGGCTATACAGCCTCCATATTATTAGACTGGGAGGGGGTGATTTTATTCCCATCACTGCAGTAACAGAGTAGAAAATGAATGATCAAAGTAAATACACCTGAATGTATAAGGCCTAGGAACATTGGGCTGTTGCAGAAATAAATGAGACTAAACCTAGGATGGATACAGTTGATTGATTTGATAAAGACTTATATCAATATAGCTTATTTCCTCTCAGGTGTAGGAGGAATTAACTTAATATGACTTATGTCAATGTAGCTTATTTCTTCTCTGGAGTGGAAGTTAGCTCAATATGTACCTATATGCACAAATGAGGAATTGTATGTGTTCCATTCATTGCACTAGTATTCACAAAGTACCTCCAATCCTTTTATTATAGACAAGATGCAAGTCTTAAATGAGTGTGATTTCTATCTCTTAACAGAAACAAAACAGGGATTAAAATGGTGCAGGGTCTCACAGAATAAGAACTATCCCAAATTCCCTTGAAGCCTTTCTGTGAGACTCAAATATACAGAAATAAGTCTGGCTTTTTGCCAGTAGACCTGTACATTTCCTAATTTGGGTTTGAAGTAGGAGCCAGCATGCCATGAGAGAAGCCATTCTCTTGAAATTAAACATAGTAAGGACTGGTAACACTGGGACTGCACTCCACTGCTGATTCCGACCCTTATTGCTGCTGGAATATTGGGTTATAGTCACTTCCCCCCCCCCCCCCATAATCTTCACAGCCCTCCATGGAACTGGCTCAAACTATCTAAGAAATTGCTTTTCTCCAGCTGCAGTGACAGATTCCCTTGACAGCTACGTTTCACAGGAACTATGAAACTGTCAACCTTGAGGATGATGCCTGTGAGAGCAACAGACAGCTTTCTCAGCAGCTGGCTCAAGGCTGTGGAGCCTAGTTCTGGAGGAGAACAGAATGACCACAAATCTCACTACTTCCAAACCTGTGTAAAACTTGCTCATTCAGCTGTTATCCACAGCCAGAGGAGAAATGGTGATGATTAAAGTAAAAGGTGGAAGAGACTGCAGACAGAAAAATTTCTTGGGGGAAGTGAAGAAACGAGACCATCTGTCAACTCGTGTAGCAGGGTGGTTATAACCTTTGTTCAAATATGACATACTGGGGAGAATGACTTGCTTACAGTGGAAGCAGTGGAAACAAAAATTTTGTACAGCTGGCCTGAGATTCTAGCCTGACTTTTAGCTGAGGGTTTCAATAGGTTCCACCTGTACATGGTGCCATAGTTAGGAAACCTGACAAACATTTAGGAAGGCAGTGTGACCCCTATTTGCTTATATTTATGTATGTACATATGGACTATTGACATTCATTTTAGTGTGATGCTACTAGTGTAAAAAGATTTTAGGGTTTGGGATTAGTTTTATTCCTTTAAATCAAGCCTTAAACAGATCAGTGAATGGAAGAATCACACAGCTACATTTGCATAAATTCCACTACTACAAAACAAAAAAAAAATACTGTGCCCAAATGCTTAGTGAAGTAGCTGCTTCTTGCCTGAAAGATTTAGAAAAACTCTGGGGAGAAATAAAAAGTGGTGTTTTGCTCTAGATTGTGTAAGAATTTTTATTATGGGTTGGGTGGTTCATGTGTGTAATGTAGAGAGTTTTGTAGCTGTTAGGTTTTACTGAACCTTGCTGAGGATTTTTCTTTACTCTTACAAGCTCCCATATTTGTAGGCTTCTACTCCTCTAATTACAGAGAACTTGAAGGCAGGATACCCTCTCACCAGATCTGGCTCTTAATTCAGTATGGAAAGCCAGACTGAAGATAAAGATATGTCTAGACAGGTAACGGCAGATTTACCTGTAGCCCTGTGCTGCTGTTTTCAGAATTTTTAATTGAGGAAGCACTCTCTAAGAAAGCACATCAGATAGCATAAAAGTATTTTATGAAACTTTGTGCGCTTAAAGAATTAATGTAACATCTTTACACAGAAGGAGATTATTTCTACAAAGTATTCCTTGATTCTGGGGGGAAAAAAAAAATCAAAGCATTTCAAAAGCTGTTATGTGTCTTAAAAGTATTTGGTAATGTAGTGAAACCTGTAACAGCAAGATCTTTAAAGCAACTTCAGAGGTCTCTGAAAAAAGGCTTTGTGCATTCCACTCCTCTCTCCTCCCACCAAGAGATGATTTCCAATACAGCTCCAACTGGAAATGTACACGATGTGTGTATAATCCCTATGGGAGAAACAGTTCTTGAATGCCTTAAGTCTTCAAGACCTGTACTGATCACTAGGAGCTTGCCAGTAGCTTGTGTCTATCAAAGGGCTAGGTCTCTGAGAATAAAATAGGCTTACAGTGCCTCTCATTAGGATTATGTGTATATGGTCATTGACACAAACAGATGCACGTTTTAAAAGCATCCCAAGAATCTGCTTTCGTTTAAGTATTGTTCTACTCAAGTAATACTGTCTGCCTGTAGCTTCAAGATTTGAATTTCTCTCAGTCTTGAGTGATCCTTGAATTCAACCCAGAGTCAAAGATTTCATATTTTTCAGACACTATTTCTCATATAGGTAATTTGTTTCTCACAAACACAGCTGTTCTTTTTCCTTAGCTGTTAAGAAACTTTGAAGATAAATCAAACCCCTCTATGAAAGTTCCTCTGTTATGCTCTCCTAATCAAATGTCCTGTATTTTTGTTAGTCTTATTGAACAGTGGGAAATACTAAGTTCGCTCCCAAAATGTCTTGGTGTTTTTACTAACATAGCATCATTTGCTCTTAAGTTTTCAAATGAGGAATTCTGCTGCTGAAGCCACTGTTACTTCACTGGGGCTAAAGATGTTTTGCTGAAGTTTCTTTCTTGTAACTGATGAGAAGAGCATGTTTTCAGTGCTTTGGTCAAGGGCCATCTGTGCTTGTGCTTAATGATTGCTTATTATTGTCATGTCACTGCTCTGTCTTCTGAAACTCACATCTTTATATATAGACTTTGTAACTGTGCACTTCGTAATAATTCTATTCCAAGTTATTGTGGGAAAAAAAGTAATGGATGAATAAAATGGCCACTGCCATCTTTAGTAGTTGTTAAAGATGTAAGATAAGGCAGTAGAAGATTAGTATAATTCCAGTTCATTCAGTATTGCAGAAAGAATATGAATTCCTTAGAGGTTATGAAATTCCTGCATCATTGAACATCTCAGTTTGTATGGAACAAGTCATATGCCATATATCTCCCATAACAGGGACAATAGAAGGTCGTCATCCCTAAATGACTGTTTCACTGGGCAACCTAGGGAAATCAGCACAGTAAAGCCCTCTCATAAGAACACCTTTATCTTCAGAAAGCTGCAGTGATTATTTAAAAAAATAAATAAATAATGATTTTAAGTATGGTATTGAATCATTAGACTCAGGGAAGCTACTTTCCTTTTTAGTTGTAAATATGTGCTCAAGGAACTGGCTCAAGGACTTTTGCTCATGGAACTGGCTTGAAGTTGGCTATGTTTCTGGAATTCATCAGATAAGTATTGTTTGCAGGATCTGACCTTACAAGTTATCCTTACTGATGATTTGCATTTTAGGTCTGAGCACTTTTAGTTCCCCTTGCGGTAGAGCATTCTATAGAAGGATACAGTTCCCAGTGGAACTGAACTCTTATTTGCTGGGAATTGTGAACTTATAGCAGTGAATCCTGAATCAACAGGCCTTTGGTTTTCTGTACTTTTTTTGAGCTTTACAGAGTGTCAGCTTAGAAGCATGTTTAAAAAATATTTTTTCTTGCTAACTGCCATGGTATTACTAAGGTCTATCAGTTTATTTTACAGGAAGTTAGAACGTCAGAAATATAAGATCATTCAGTGCTATATAAAATGGACATTCAGTGCTATATAAAATGTCTATTTTATGTAAAATGGACATTTTATATAGCACTGATGCAGGGATTTGTTATCTAGACACAGAAGAGAGTTTCTGCTTCTTTAAAGGGGAGGAAAAAAAGCCAAATAGAGAAACAATGCAAAAATATTATACTTTATTTATCAGTTCTACTCTTCCTTTTTAATGTTGATGAATCTCTTATTAAGCTCACCTTATTTTCCAATGCATATGTTTGTTCAGCAGTACTACTTTAACAGGAATAAGAGACACGATGAGCCTTTTTTCTTTGATTAGCAAGACCTTCCTTCTCCTGTCTGTTGTAGTTACAAAATAGTCACTAGTCACTACCACAGAAAAACTGTAGTCGAGACTTGTCATGGCTTACTTGATTTTTACAGGATTCTGCAATTTTTGGGTTTAGTTTCCTTCCTTAAACATTATATGAACAGTTATATATATATATATTCCTTAATGTGAGTCTTTGTAGGCTGATACTATTCTGTATTTTGGAAAAAGCTGGTCTATATGGTACAGGAGATGAAAAGAATGAAAAAAAAAAGAAAAAAAGAAAAAAAAAAAAAAAAGAAAAGCCAACAACAACCAAAAAACAGCTTCAATATTGCTCCATTGAAGCCTGAAGTTGAAATTGGAGATAGGACAAATATTAGGAGTGACAGAAATGATGCTGGCTGGGGAAGGAATTGCTGGAGGACTGATCAGGTGTAGCTTTACAGAGTGTTCCACAGTTTATGATGATGTGCTGTCATGAAGGTGTTGCATGGGGTAGACTCATAACTGACCTGCATGCAAAACCAGGAGTAATTGATATCTTTTTCCCTTAAAGCAGCATTAATGATGCCTTATATATTAAGGTCAAAGCATGTATTTATTCAGTGCAAGTTTGGACTTAGGTAACTCATGTGTCATCAGTCAAGCTAGGAAGTTCCTAAAGAAACAAGCCTTTCATGCAGGAGTCTGTTTCTAGGGCAGAACATGTGAGAAGTATGTTAGAGCACTGGCTCTACAGCTGAAAAGGGATGGTCACCAAGACTGGAATATTTTATGTAACACAAATGGGCAACAGTTTGAAAAGAACACTCACTTCTAAAAAAGAAGCTGTAGCACTGTGATAGGAATATGCACTGTACCTGTAACAATGGGAGTAATCCTACTCTGAGATGGGGTGTGTGTGTGTAATATGTTTTATTGCAGCTGTATGGAAGTGAGGGCTTTTTAGATGATCCAGTCTGTCTGCACTTGTTGTGCTTTGACCAGTGGAGACAGATCCAAAAACTTATGTAGTCTTCTAGACAGTTTTCAGTGTCTCAAATGTAGAGTTTAAATGTGGTTGGAGAAAATCTGATATGGAAATCTAGCAGGAAAGTAATGGGAGTAATGGATATGGGGAGTAGTGGATAGACATGAGGCAGTAAGGTCTAAGTCCTCTAGTTCCCATCTGGGCCAGATGCTTTGGTTGTTGAAATGCCCTGCTTTCCTTGACCTTGTTGGATGAATCAGTTGTCATTGTCACTCTGAAAGACAAAAAATCTGAAATCTGAAACCAAGTAAGCAATTGAACTTCTCATGTAAGATTGGGGTAGGTAAGCAAAAGAAAAATTTCCCCACTTTTCAATGTATCTTCCTTCACAGTTGACATGTTTACCTGCAGTCAGTTCACCTGCACCTGGTGGGCAAAAAATAAATAAATGAGGAAAAATGAATTATAGAGGGAAAATTGTAATCTAGCATTGGGCTCAAAAATGAGATGAATATTCTAGAAAGGAAAAAGCTTACTAAGCAATTCTAACAAGAGAAACAAACAGTTCTGTATGTTCACTTCACCTTCTGTTTAGTCTGAAAGGAATAAAGCAATCCTTGGAAAAGACAGACAATATCCTCCCCCAGGCTTAGCAGCACAAAAGATGGGTGGCAGTGTTATGGTGGGAAACCTGCTCTGCTCGTGTAGCATGTTTCTTTTAATCCATGCAGAACAGAAATCTCTGAAAGCACAGAAATGCTCATTTTAGTTAAATAGCAACGCTGTGCTGAATCCTTCAGTACTCACATTTATAACAGAAATAGCCTCCAGACTTGACTGTTTATTTATCAATTGTTAATTGAGTTGATGTTTACTCATGATTGCAAACAGATGATTAATTTATAGCTGAGTTTTATTACTATGATAGCGAGGAGATCATTAGTGAGAAGGATTATAATAGCGTTCTCTGCACTTGTGAGGCTAGTAATAAAGATTGACTAATATAATTAGATAAAGCTTTGTAACAAATACTATTAAATTGGATCTGGACTTTATTTAAATGCACTGGCCTGTTATCTAAAAGTTATTAGCAGGGTGTGTGGGTTAAGTGGAACCCCTGCTTCTGCTGTTTACTGTTGCTTTCAGAGATTTCAATGGGTCTATACTTATGGGTTAAATTGCAATATTATGCTATATGTATGAGTATTATTTCTATTGAAAATTCTAAAAAAATATTAGTGTAACAAAAAATATTGCTTTAAATTTTAACATGGGATGTTGTCCAACTTTTTTGTTAATGATGCATTGGCCAGACTTAATTCAATAAGATATTAGGCTTCTTCATTTCCTGAGCCTGGTAAGTCTTTGGGGTAATTCTATGCCAAAGAAGCCGGAGTAAGACATTTGTGGAAATCCAGTGACAATCTTATGGAACATTTGGTTTTTAAAATTTTTGAAGAAAGGCAAAAGGCAACAACAGAAGTTGAAGTGGCATGAGATGAAGCATTTTGGAATTTAGATCTAATCCCTCCTTTTTTCTTTCCCTCCCTTGAGGGAAAATAAAAAAAACCCCTTCATATAAACTTACAGTGTTAGGTCACAATAATTTCTTTCTATAGGGTTTGGCTGCTGTGTTCATAACGTTAACACAGAGAGGCTCTTCATTTGCCCATTTGTAGATGTGGTACAGGTGTAATATGAATCTAGTAGAAACAAAAATAGTTGAATATTTTAATATAGAATGGAATGAGATATAGACAGAACTTGCGGCTGCAGCATAAACATACTAACAGTGGGCTTTTAAAGTTTTTTGAAAACACAATGTTATCATAGAAAATACTAAAACAACAAACAGACGTATTTTTTAGAATCTTCAAAGTTATACTCAAACCACTTTGTGATTTCATGAAAACTGATTTGGGGGGGCACTGCAAAATTTCCACTATTTATAAGACAGGTTCTTATGGGTAGAGAAACACAGTTCTCACCTTCTCTGACCGGATGCACTTGAAGACTTAGTATCTTCGGGAGTTGCTTCAGCTACAGATGACCATATTGTGAATCCTCAGGATATACAAAAATAGTCTAACCCTGACAAGTGCTGAGTCTCAAATGAAGTATCTCCAGCTCAGTGCTTGCTAAGCACCTATCAGTATCTTTTTTCTAAATCACCATAAAGCATTTCTGCGATCAGTTGAGACTTGAAACTCTTATAATGTTTATAACGGGAAGTGAAAAGTTCTTGTCCTCTGTTTAGAAGGGGTTCCCACTGGGCTGTTATTATTGTTGTGCAGCTCTGCATGCTCTGTGTTTCAGATACACGATATTGTTTGCAGTTAGGAAAGCCAACAGGTTGACAGTCAAGTTGCTACTCC
This sequence comes from Heteronetta atricapilla, assembly GCA_011075105.1. Classification (NCBI taxonomy): domain Eukaryota; kingdom Metazoa; phylum Chordata; class Aves; order Anseriformes; family Anatidae; genus Heteronetta; species Heteronetta atricapilla. Next base: position 13,915,723 of record CM021736.1, on the reverse strand, counting down.
CATCAAGTATTTTATTAATGCTTTTATTAAAACTCTCTATCAGAGAGACTCCAGACACGTTCATGGAGAGTTTCCACATACAGGTTCTGCTAGTTTGAGCCTTGCACAGCAAGTGAAGAGAGACTTTTGATCTTGACTGACTTGGTGGGACAGGGGATGAAACAGACTTTAATCATAAGTGATTATAAATTGCTCCCAAAATATGATTTGTCTTTCCTAGAGAAAGTCAATTTTTTTGCAACTCTGTGGGAAAAATAGAATTTTTTAATGCTTTGTATAAATCTATCGACAAGTTTTAGCATTATCAGTTTTTACCATCACTCTGTCCCAGGGCTGTCTATTTGACTATGCTGAAAAGTTGTCATTCTCAAACCACTCTTGTCACTGGCTTGCCATATTACCAAATAAAGGTAAGGGTGGTATTAAAAAAAAAAAAAAAAAAAAAAGTTGTCATAAGTGAAAAGGTATCATAAGTGAAGATGCATGAAGCATCAGAGTTGAGTGAAGGCAAGGCAAAGAAATGTTGAAAAATAAAATTTAAAGCTAAATTTGAGAAACATACATGTTAGAAATATTTGAGGAAACAGAAAAGCAGGTTGATAGAGACTGTGTCACCCTGTTTCAATTTTGTTCTTTTATGAGAATAAAACATGCTTGTTTTCCCTATGAAAAATGTGCAACCTGAACCCCAGCACGCAGGATGACTTGTGAATAAGGCTCACAGAAGCAAAATAACTACATGTAGGCAATTCAAAGAATCCAAGAATTACTGAAACTTGGGATTTCAGAACAAATTTGTATGGAACAAGCTTAAGGTTGTTTCTGAGAAGGAGTTGGAATTGGCCAAAACCAGGGATAATTGTATTAAACGTTGTTCTATATGAACTCATGAAGGCTTTCATTTTCAAAACAGTTGTAATATTGTTGGTGGAGCACCTTCCATAGAGATTTAAATTTTAATTCTAGAATTTATATATCCTTCCAAGTTCCTGTTATAGCAGTGCTCATAATCAGTATCCCAGTTGCAATGGATCTGTAATTCGGGCATTACATTAGTTTTACTCTTAGGAATCCTGTGTTAAGGTATAAATGAAACGACTCCAGATCTTTCTGCTGTTAATATAATTGAGCCTGTAAGAATAAGTCATTTGTTTTTATTGCTTTTTTCAACTTTCTGCTGTTCCTTTGGATTTAGCTCCTTTATTGTTTAGGTTATATACTCTGGAGACCTTAAACAAGGGAAAAAAGAGTAGGTATTCTTTACAGAAGTTTATGAAAACTGGCACATAGCTGGCATGTGCAAAGCTGTCATGATAATCATATCTTTGATAGATTTGACAATGATATACCTGCATAGATAAATCAATACAATCCCTAAAGACATCAAATGGGTACTTAAATCCTCTCAAATAAATAATAAAATAAAAATTCAGTTGCTGAACATTAAGCGCAGAAGAATTAGATAATTTTAGCTAATGTATATAGAGCAACTATAAGTTGACTTGTTTTGTTTTCTTCTAATCTTCTTCAAAGTTTCCAAGTCAGCCTTTCACTGAAGAATATACAATATTTTAGTTGTTTGATAAGTCTTACAACAAGAAAAGAAGAAAAGGCGGCATGGTACAGCTGGTGTTTTTAAAGTAAGTAGTTGTTTGACAACCATAGAGATATTATAATTGTAATTCATTGAGCAAGGCTCTATGAGGAAGCAGAAGTCCCTGTTGGAACTACTCCATAATTTTCCAGCTGTTATCTGTTTTCTTCACACAAGGAGGGCTTGAATTGCATCTTAAGCCTTCAAGAATGTATGGTGAGCTGGATATAGTGTGTATTTAATTCTGGACTGGAAAACGAAGCCAATGTAAACTTCAGTTATTGCTGTGCCTTTTCATTTTTTTGACATCAGACACAAAAGGTCATGACTGCTTATATCCCATTTAAAACAGCAGTAAAGATTCAGAAAACTAAAAAATGTCAGTGTCTTAATTAAATACTTCCAGAAAAACAGTCTGTTTACAAGTGCTACCTGTAGCTCTGTTTATATTCATATGCCATTTCTTAGCAGTGATGAGATTAAGAGATCTGTGGAAGAAACTGTCCATCATCTCCAAAACCTAATGGCATTTGAGCAGTCTTCATTCCACACTTATTGGGTGGTGTTTTTTTCAAACTGGCTTGTAAGCCTGTTGTCTTTTTGACTGGGGTGGAAACATGGCACTGAAATTTTTATGAAAGGGTAGAGCAAAATTGATCAAAATCCCCAAACTCATAATGGATTTGTGATCCAGTATGTATTGTTAGCCTGCTATACTTTTTACAAATTAGATAATCTACTTTAGTACAATCTACAAGAGAACTGCAGAGCAAAATAGCTCAGCTGATGTTTGTTCTTTCTAATGCTTTCTGTTTATATTCAGGAAAGGAGGTTGTCATTTGTATTAAAGTCTCAAAGAGTGTGTGGGATTGAAACAAGATGGGTTCAAGTGAAAAAAAAAGCATTTACAACAGAGAAATAACTTCAGATATTTTTTCTCAATTGAACTAGAAAAGGAGGAGAAACTGGGACTCAACAGAGCTTCTAATTGATTTGGAAAATGAAAACCAGTGAAATAATGTCACTAAGGGGAGAGTGATCTTAATTGATATAGAATAAATGAACTATTTAGCCTGTTGAATATCTGGGGTGGGGACAAAAACAAATAAACAAACAAAAACCTTCCTGTTAGAAAATCACAGTGAAACGTGTCCTGAAAGTTACTCACTGCTGGTACTGAACATTCTAGTCTCTTATTGTGAGCTTGTAATACCGATTTTTGTTATCTAACTGAAACATTAGAACTGCTGAAGGGTTCTCCATTGATATCAACTTGTTCAAATTAAGTATCATTGTGAAGGAGATCTTAAGAAGGCCATAAATTGAAAACATGTGAGATTGGTTTTTAAAAATCACTTATATTTTTTAGGAAATATTTGGCCTAGAGTGTCTTACATAATTAAATATTATTGACTTTAGATGTGTTAAATATATGTAATAGCTAAAGGAACAGCTGTTGTTAACTAACTATCTAAAATGTAGTGAAAATCTAGTTCAGGTGACAATTTTTCACTTGTCTGAAAGAAATGTTTCTCTAGGAGGACACATGGTATGTCTTGAAGTTAGTTTTTAATTAACATACTTGTACCTGTCTCAAGTTGTATATTCCATTATTTCTTTTCATTTTGTTTCTCTTTTTTCCTTACAAAGGACAAGAAAAGGCAATGAGCACAGGGTTAGTAACGCCAAGTGCCTTACAGGAACTTAAATTTGTAATATTTCCTCGGATAAGGTTTAGTATGCTGTCATAAGAATTTTTGGAATTATTTAATACTAAAAGCTGTACAAATCCTGTCAGTTATAGCCCGTGAGACCAACTCTGGTCCAAGAGCTTGTTTGGGGAATATGATTTTGGTGTACACGTCAGCTGGAACCCCATTAATCTCTTATTTCTCAAATGTTGGATCAGACTTTTGTGTTCTGGTGTCTGACATAGAGTATTTTCAAATGGATTAAATAAGTGTAAAACTCTTCTGTTTGGTGTTCATCTCTGAATGTCCCAAATGCTAAAACAGAAGTGAAAGCAAGGAATTTTAAAAGAGTCTGAGTGGACAAGTTATGCACTTTGTGCTTATTTTCATTGAAATTTGATGGTTCAGCTCCCCTGTGCTCTTTAAAAATTCTCGTCAAAGTGTATTCATTGAGGAAGAAAAAAAAGCCAATAACTGTCTGATGAATACAGTTACATTTGAGTTTAGGAGGTCATGTAGTGGGGAAGTCACAGGACTCTGCCCTGTGTATATAAAATGTGCTTTACTTGGTTTCTGAGTGCTTAGTTAGTGATGGATGATTCAGTCCAAATGTTAGCTTTGTGTACTGACAGTCTGTCTCTCTGATATACTTTGAACTCTGGATGAATTTTTATATGGCTTTACATGAGTACTCATGAAAACAGGAGCAAGCTATTTCATTGCCAAATCTCAGGTGGCCAACCTGGTGCAACTGCTATAATTTTTGTAGGTGACTTGAGAAATATAGTTATTATCCAGCAGTGGAGAACAATGAATGTGTTAATGGCTAGACTGGCAGGGCTGCTCTTGAGGTATTCAGAACAAACACCTTAGTCAGCAGTCACAGGTGGGAAAAAATACCTTGGACTGTGGAAAAAAATCACAGATGCTTGATTCAGTTTTTACAGTACTTTGTCCTGTAGGCTTTTGCTGAGGCTTAGTCCCCAGAAGCTGCAAGGAAGTTTGTTCAGATAAGGCTGAACTGGTGTAGAGGGCAGAAGGAAAGAGTTTGTTGAATTCTTGAGCGTAGTTTCCAAACTTTCTTCTTGTAGCTGTTCTTGATCATTCGAGAGATCAGAGACTTTTACCTTCATTCCTAACGCCTGGAACTGTGCTTTTGTGGACTTAAACAGAAGTATTTGTAGAATATCTTTGTGGGAGATTTACTGCTGAAAGAGGGGCCAAAAATACCAAATCTTTAACTGCTTGTGCAGAAAAGCTCCAAAATACCAGACTTTGTTTCTTCAGGATCTATTAAATCACTGTATACTTCATTAAAAGAATCGCTGGTTATGGCCAATTTTTAACAGCTACAAGTCCATTTCCCAAACGAAAGTAACCACATGACTGAATGTGTGAGAGTTTCATACCCCAGCAGAAGACCCCAAAAATGGTAGCTTAATGGTATGTGCCAGTGTGCTGAATCATGCAGTGTGCCATGTAAAAGAGAGGTGTGGTAGAAGGCATCATAGACCCAATTTCTAGCAAAGTAGCCAGCAGTGAAGAAGCCCTCTAAAGAAAGGAAATAGCCCTGGAATCTTTACACAGCTCTATTTTTTCCCTTCCAGTCACCGGTAGATAGAAATTACTTTTATTTTTTGTCACTCTGAGGTGTGAGGTTGTGCAATGAGACAGACTGTTGACCTAAAACAAACAAAACCATTCATTTCAATTCCATGTATCTCTAGATATAATGAATATTTTTATTTTAAATCTCACCACTTGTGGGTTTAGTTAGACTTTTGTCAAATTTTATTCAAAATGTACACAGTTCTGTTTACATCATGGCAGCTACAAGCAGAAGAGAATTACAAGATGTATTTTTAAAATGTTATTATAAAGGAAATATCCAAAAATGAGTGCTACTTTAATTATTCAGGATGAACAGATGAAAGAAAAGTGGTCTTTAAGTGGCTTACTCTCAGGATTAAATATTTGGTTTTATTAGTGTTTAACCAAGTCTCACATATACGTATTTAAAATTTAAAGACATGTGAACAAGACTTAATACTATAAAACATAAGATTCTGAAGTTTTTAGGCAAAGTGGTATGTCACGTTGTATGATAGTGTGAAATACCATTTGTGGTTTTCAAGTTGATGCTGAAATGAATATTAAACCAACGTTTGTATATTGCACAGATTAATGGAAATTTAAGTATCTCTAATTGTTCTGAACATGTTTTAAAATCTAACGTAAGCTGCATTCATAGATAGAAAGCTAGATCAAAGTTTGAGATGATGATAGTACTGTGTGAGGTAAAACTACATAAAATTAGATTTTTCCAGGAAGTATTTTCTATATTGTAATAGTCTCTGGAATTAGATTTAAGGATGAAGCAAGTACTGTTTTCTGCTGGTGGGGTTTGTTTGTTTTACATTTTCTGGTGATTACGAAGATTATCAAACCAAACTGATGTTGGGTTTAATCCTAAATCTTCTTTAAAATAGTTTGGCAAAGAGCGTAGAGATATTTAATATCTTTAGCATACATCTTTGATTTCAGCATGCTAGGGTTGTGGGACATGCTTTTCTGGTTGCAACCCTTTGAAGATGCCCTATAGGCTTCTTTTAGATCAAATCACACCTCACAAAAACCCTTAATTGAGTCCAAGTTCCTCTTTTGTTGGTCTTCAAAAGCTTTAAAAATAGTCACTGAAAATAAGCCATCCTTTTAGGGGAGATACAGTGTGAATTGGATCTCTTTGAAGCTGTTTAGAAAACATGCTTCCTATTTAAGGTTACCTTCACTCATTTCTTTCAGTATCATGTGAACATTTAACAAAAAAGCTGACATTCCTATCATAGTGCTGTGTGTATTCTTCTCCTGTCCTACACAGCTATTTCCCACATTTGTCAAGGCAAAGGTTGAAGGGGGTATGGACAAGGGAAATAGGTCGCCCATTCATTCCTATCTGTCAGGAGTTCACTTTGTCACGATAACATTCAAGGAGTATATTTATCTATCCTGCTACTGGAGGTTAAAGCAAGGGTAAAAAAAGGAGAAGGGAAGAAATCATGCTTTAAAAGTTTACAAATTCTACTGCAAAGACTGTAAACAGAGAGAGGCTTGCCGCGGAATGTGTAAAATACTGCTGCATTGATAGCGATGGGGCTGCTAGCTGCTACAAATCCGCTCATATAAACAGAGGAACTCTTGCTGCAGATTGGGTCTGTTTTGGCTTAAAGTCTGAGGAACACATTGCTTTCAAAGTGAATTCTTAGGTGTCACTTCCCATAACTTATAGCAGAAGATTACAAAGCTACTGATATAACATATTAGTTTGATGGACAGAATTATACCCCCAACGCTTCCTGCTCTCCCCAATGACGCACACTAACTTAGTGTGCTGTGACAGCTGCCTTGATTTACCACCAGGCTGGGAGGCCAAGTGGGAGAGGGAACATTCACATGAACGCAGGGGCTGATACTGGCCCACAGCCTAGTTTATAAAGCTGCCCTGTAATTCACCACAAATGTGTCACCATTAAAAGGGAAAAAAGGATTGCAGATAATAAATACTCTTTAATTTATTAGCTAACAACAAAGAGATCAGAGCCAGTTGTGATGTGATTGTTTGACATAATATTGTCAAGGAAAAAAGCTAAGTTGACCAAAGATGTATATTACACATTCAAGCAGATGCATCAACTCTTGGCTTGTCACAAGCGGAGCTAAACAAAACGCCAAACAGAGGAGAGAACTGGCAAACAGCACAGTCATTTATCTCTGAAAGAGACATATTCAAGAGCAAGTGAAATAAGACATAGTTCTTTGGGCTTGGTCAAGGGCCAAGTTCTAACTATTATAAATTAAATGTTTTGTGTATCGTATTTGGCAACTGCAGCAGCTCTTACCATCTTGGTCATGGTAGGAGAGCGTTAGATTTTCCTGTCTCCTTTTGCCAGAATGATGGCTTTTGTTGTGGGGGACACTATTAGAATGTGTCCATGCATACCAATTGCCACAATACATGCTGTAAAAAAGGCATATAGGTTTTGCAAATACAAACAAGAGCTGATGGGCTAGACACCCTACAAAACCTAATTTTTCCAGAGAAAAGTTTAAAAAGTCATGACTCTAAAAATCTACTTCTCTGGATTGAGTTTACAGAACATAGTCATCAATAAAGTTATTGCAGGTTCATATGCTTTTAATCTCAACTTTGAACTTCATATAGTTTATTTTGATAAACCTTTGCTTTTTGTTTTCTATAAGCATTGTTCATGCCACCACAGTTAGCTTTGTGTCAGCATTTCCATTATGAATTATGCTTGAGTGGTTTGGATGTCAGCTATAAAAAATTTTGCCATGGTTTGAAAAGTGATGCATAGAACAAAACCATGCAGATTATATGTTTTTGCAAGCATGTCCACATGTTTTTTTTTTTTTTTTATATATATATATATATTTGAAGTTAGGTTCATGGGTGTTATCCTAGAACATTATATCACGTCATACAGTCCCAAATGTGTCTCATTGATGCTGCACAGTATATTTCTAATACTGGAGGCAAGTTAATGATACGGACAGTCCCAGCTTCTGGCTGTTCTTCATTCAGTGCAAAACGGGTAAATTCAGAGGAGTATCTCCAGATATGTTATACTATAACTGAATGCTGAAATTTCAGGCTGGTGTAATATAAGTTACATTCTGTACAATACTCTGATAGACACAGTTCCACATTTAGAACATTACACATGTAAATCTGTAGCTGAAAAATACGTTGATTGAGCTGAAGCAGTGTTTTCTGTACTATTAGAACAAAGACCTAGGAATCAAGGATTCTGGGAGGTGCTTTCATGTGCATCAGTTATAGAAAGAATGTAGTTCTATCATCTTTACATTTTTTAGAAAAAATTAAAAGTTAGGAAGTGTCATGTATTACTGCTGTTGAATGGAAAACGTTAATTTCTGAGAATATCACACCACAGGACATGAAGTCTGCGTATTTAAATCATCAAGCAAAACAGTTTTTCATAGCACATGGCCCTCATGTTAAGACTTTCCAGAGATATAAATATTCTCCCATAGTTAAAGGACTGTTAAATTATTCACTTGGACATCATCCTACACACCTGAAATTTTGTCTGCTTTTAGTACACTGACATTGTCTTACAAACTTTCACAGACTGCGTTTAGAATATAAACTGAAACTCCATATATATATTTTTAAGAGCTTGCCTTTTCTCCGTTTCTCTTGGCAGATAGATCATGCAGTGGCTCTCTGAAATAGGAGATCAAAAGTACAATAAGTACTTTGTACAAATTTTTGTAGTACAATTTTTTACTAAAAGGAAGGAGACGCAACTTATTCCCTCCCTTTTGGGAGGCTGATAATTCTCGGAACAATAGAGGCCAGCAGCTCTGAAGGTGAATAGTTCTTGGTACAGCAGCACGCAGGTGTGTGTGGCTTTCTGAGGTGATGTGGTTTTCTGATGTTGAACAGAAAGAGAATAGGAGCCTCTGTGGAGGTGTAGACGGAGCAGGATGCCTTCCCACAGCCATTTCCAGCACATTTAATGATCTCTGTCCTCGAGGCAAAATGTGTCACGATTCGCACACCTATCTGTGATGAGTAGTTAAACTAAACTTTTTAGATTGTACCCTAAATGAGAAAGAGAGAAGGGGTTATAAACTGTGTCCAAACCTGGAAAATTAAATTGCTCTTTTTTTTTTTTTTTTTTTTTTTTTGATGAGCAGGGCAGTCAGTTCCCTGGAGGAGGGGACCAACATGTACTGAATATGGAAAAAACAATCTCTGCCTTAAGAGTGTGGTGGTCTTGGAGTCCATCTCTTCATTCCCAGCCTAGGGGACATAGCTGCAGATAAGGCCAAAGTTCATCTTCTGATTATATGGCAGATTAATTTTGATTTTGTGCTAATTATCAGTAGTAACATAACAGTTTTTGTAATCATACTGAAAGTTAATAATTTTTTAGTGTCCTGTCTCCTGACTGAATTAAGAAAAAGAGGCAGAAATTGAAGATTTATTTTTCTCATGTGTACAAAAAATCCCACAAATATGGCCCATTTTTTTCCCCCAAAAAACCAAATATACAAAAAGAGAAGGAATCAGCATTTCACTGGTAGTTAATATCTGAAAGCTAAAAACCATAGAACTGTTGCAAAATCATACATTCTGATTTGTAGGGATTTGAGTTATGCCCTTCAAAAGCTTGGTTGTTTTATTTTCTTATGAAATGGAATTCATCTTATTATTCCTAAAATTCATGAGAAGAGCATAGAAAACTTGAAAGTGAAATAAGATATATAGGAGACTATTCTAGTCTGCTATAGTTTTAAAAAAAGCTTTATAGTCTTAATTCCCAGTGAAATATGACATTTAGAAATTCAGACACTTCAGATGAATTCAACAGCACACCATGATGTCTTCTTGGAATTATTCTTTATAAAGTTAAATACTAAACTGTGTGTGTATATGCTTATTAGCACTAAACACATATTTTACCTCACTGCTCTCTAAGCATGAGGTAGCTTACGGAAAATAAATGCAGGAACAGATGAAAAACAAATTGCATTAATCCACATGCATGCTCTACAAATTAGCAGCAGGACATAAGAATGTATCAAAACTGATATGTGCTAGAACACATGACAAGGTGGATGTAAGAGATGAAGAAATAGACACGACATGCTGAGGCCTTAATGTAACTTTTAGCAAAATGGATGCAACTCATACTGAAATAAATAAAACATAGCAAAATAAAAATATGTTGTAATGGGTAAAGCAGATAACAGCATTGATTAGAAAGCATACTGAACTGAATAAAACATAAGCATCATGAACTGAATCAAATAAAAATATAAAATTAGCCTGTATTAAATTTACTAAAGCAAAAAGGCTGGATCTAAATGTTGCTGAGTATTAGTAAAACAATACACAACATGTAAAGCTCAAGAAAACTCTGGGTATGAGTCTGTCAGGGTCACATATCTAATCTCATCTTTTGGCTACATGCCACAATCAGAGAATATGATTTAGGGACTGGACTTTGGAGAAGATGTACATTTCATGTCTAGCTCTACCAGACAAACTTTTAATTTAATATTATGAATGTGTCATGTTATCTCTTGAATACTTTCTGACTCTCCTTCTCTCACTCCTCATTCTTGCTCTTTCTTTTCCACCACTCTCTCATACCCCTCCTCACCCCACTTCCCACCATCTTGTGCACACTTTCTTGCTCTTAGACTCTTTTTCACATACTCCTTCTTTTGCTTTCACCTTCTTGTTTTCCCTCTCTCCCCCTTCCCTATTCATCCATGTCTTCCATAGTCTTCCTCACTCTCCATGCTGTCTGTGCTGTCTGCTCTCTACTCATGCATTTTCCGTTTGTGCTTTGATCCCTTTCTTACTCTTTTTCCTTCTCTCGCACTTCCGTGCACATATGCTCTTGCACACATGCATGCTCTGTCTTCACCCATGCACCATTTTCCCTTCCTCCACCTATCTTTTTTGTGTGCTATTTCAGTAATAATGATTATTCATCCTGTTTTTCCATCTCTCCTTTACAAGTTTATCCAATCAGAAGCTGTATTTTTTTAACTTTTTATGTTTTATTAGTAATAAAAACCTGAGTAATTGCTCAGGTCTTAGCAATGGCCTGTTATCAGTAAAAAATGCTATGAATTCTGTTAGTCCAATTTTATTTCAGGCATGTTGCATGTTAGCTGTGAAGTGATGTACCTAATCTCATGCTTCCTTTCAGAGATGTGAAGGAACTGCCTTCTGAGCCTGTGTTTCTAAAATTTCAGGTAGACATTTCATCTTGGAAATGTGCTTCAAAACAAACAAAAACAATATATTATTTTTTAATGACCAATTACAAAAGCTAAAAAAAGGGTCAAATGAAAGGTAACTTCGCAGTTCTTCTTAGTTCCAGAATTTTTCTCCTAAATCAACCGTTATTTTCCACATAATCTCTTTTGTAATTCTATGTAAATTCTATGTAATTCTATGTAAATCTCCTTCGTTGCTCTAAACAATGTTCAAAAGAGCTTATCTATAGTGTGTGTGTGTGTGTTTCATATACATAATTTTGGGTATATAAATGACTGAGGTGACCTGTAGAAGGGATTAAGAGATTAGATACAAATTTGATTTGAAATCAGATGTGAAAATCCCACTATCTTGTGTGATTATCTACAGAAAAGGAAATTTCACAAAACCTGCCTCTCTCGGCTATCTTGTTTGCATCTGAGCAACCTCCCCCCTGCTCTGTCCTTCTTATTCTTGTCAAAACTTGGATTTAAATTCAGATGTGGAGTCTGAGTTTGATTGGAACCCTTTCTTCCTAATTCAAGCAATAAAAATCATACTGGTGTTTTGGATTTTACAAGCTTTAAAACAAACAGCAATACTTCAAGTTTTGCCAAGACAGGTTTTAAAATTTAGGTTCTCCTTTCTTCTCTTCTGTCTTTTTAAAATTCAGCCCATTAAAAATCCTAAAAGTTGGAAGGCCAACAAGCTCCTATCTTTGTAGTTTTATTTGTAAGCTATTAATCTCAGACTGTAATGAAAATTGCGTTCCTGCCAAGGCTGGCTTCAAAAGTTTGCCCTATTAAGTTCATTTTATAGTAATCTTTATTCTAAATGAATAAAGGTTTGTTCTGTTTTAATTGCAGCCGATGATGATTTGATAGCTTCCTAGCAAAAGTAATACTTGATATAGGAAGTCCTCAGTTAAAGGAAGAGTGACAGAAGAAATGTGGTTTTGATCGTTTCATATTGATGCCTGTGTGGAAGGAAGTTGACTTCTGCAGCTGTTTCGTCACAAACTGCTAAAAGGAAAACAATGTCTGTGGATTGTTCTCTTCAAAACACATCAAAGGGTATATCACAGCTAGAATACTCAAGTTGCCCTTCCAGTAATTAAGCTGACATGCTATGTCCATGGTGCTAAGTATCACAATATAATAGGATACGTAAAGCAAAGAAATTGGTGCTGAAGACTCAATATCCCCACTGTAGACAGTGCAGTAAATGAGAGGTGGAGGACTTTTTCTTTTCTGTATTTTTTCACTCTACATACAGTGGTGTCTGGATAGAGGATGCACCATATTGAATGAAAGTTTGTTAGAATTTTAAAATTCGCAGTTTAAAAGTGTTTAAATCAACTCCTGCATTGTACTGGAGAGGCTTATTTAAAAGTCAGTGTAGAATATTAGTCAAGATACTTGTATCAGTACCTTTTAGCCAGTGAATTCTTTTTGAAGGTTAGTGATGGGTGCAGAAAGAAACTTGAAAAATGGCTTATAAGCATTATCTTGCCAGATTAGATTTTGTTTCGCTCTCTAACATTTAAGAAGTTGTTCTTATGAACTGTGGTGGATGGTGGGCTGTTATACAAATGAAGTGGTGTTTTTTGTTTGTTTGTTTGTTTGTTTGTTTTCTCGGATGCCCTTTGTTTTCTTCTTCTTCTTTTTTTTTTTTCATTGTATTTTACTTTATTATTTTCTGTAAATTGTGTTCTTAAAAGTTCTCATCTTGTTACCCTTCACCATTCTTTCTGAGGTGTAACATTGGCAACATATCAATAGAAGAGGGTGTACCCTACTTCTGACTTAACCTCTTGTGCTTATTTTGCTGACACTTGTTGACCATTCCAATCCATTAAACAAGCATTAGTCAACTGTATACTGAAACCGCCACAACTCTCCATCAGCTGGAAAGACATTAAGCTTTCACAGCAGGAATCAGACAGCCTTCGTAATATAAAGGAATCTGTTGCAATTTTTAAACATTCATACCATATTAATTCCAGTGACAGTTATCCCTTAAGTCATTTCAGGGAGTTGCACACTTCTCCACTTTCACAGCTTTCATGTGGAGATCATGTTTTTTTTTTCTGATTGAAATATTTCCCCCATCTCTGATACTTGTCTTCATACTGGGAATGTTTTGAATCAGAAGAAAATATTTTTGTAAGTTCCCAGGTAGTGGATTAAACACCTACTAGTTCCTTTAATGGCACTTTAATATGACTGTTACGATATTCTAATCCTCTTGGTTTAAAATGGATTTGCTGGCTGATATTGAGTAACTTCCAAAGGCAGACCCACTGTCTCTTAGTTCCAATGTAAGTTTATTGGATTTTTTTTTCTTTAGTAAATTATTCAGGAAAAATAAGTAAAATAAGTGAGGATATCAAAAGTATTTTTACTTATTTATTTATTTATTTATTTATTTCTGGCTAGTTCAGTCTCTTCCATGTCCCTTCAGTAAGCTATTAGTTTACATAGAGAAATTTTAAGTTGTCCGCTCTGAATTTGGAATCCAAATCTGAGCAGTGCATTGTTTACATTCTGATCTAAGTGTTCTTTTCTGGAGTATTTGAGGGAATAAATGAAAATTTAGTGTGGTTAAAGAAAACAGACAAGCAGAAGGCATATGCATAACTTCAGTATAATGCATCTGCAGTAATAGTTTTTGTGAGACAATTTTATACTGGCTTTAATTTGACTGGTGACCTCTGAAAATTTAACCATTACATATTATAGCTCTTGAATTTACTTCTTCAAAGAGTGTAATCTTTGCTTGTGCTACGAATCATTTTTTTCATTTCCCCCTTTTCCCACTGGACTAAATTATCAAGGTGTATTTAATCATTTTCAATTTTTTTCATAGTTTTCAATTTTGATGCTGGGTCTGCATCAAGGACATCACTTAACTTCATTTCAAACTATGGACACAATGACTATGTCCATTTCCAACTACCATAAAACAGCAATAAATCAGGAAAAAGTGCCGTGCTGCTTAAAACTGCTGAAATGAGCTTTTGAGCATTATGCTTACAAGAATGTCAACCTGTCACAGAGTAAATCAGCAAAGTGTCCTTAAACCTTTGTTGCATCAGGGAGATCTCTGGCTTCATGGCTTGAAGCTTGGTTATTCATTTTACTGCCCCATTTCCTCCCGCTGCAACACGCAGACATGATTATTATTTTGTTTGGACACTGCATCATGCTTAATTCTGTTTTATTTATGGCTAGTAATTATAGGTTTTATTGCTTACTCCTCTTCAGATTTTGTCAGAAAATGGTAAATGAAACTTCTAGTGACTCCAGGGCTCTGAAAGGCCACAGATGTGCGTTAATGCACTGGGAACTGTGAGTTTATTTTACAGTATTAGTAGATGCTTATTCTACAGGTTTTTACAGTTTCTAGTCCTGTCTTTCTTGTGACTTTTTTTTCTGTCTTTGAGGTCAAAGTTCACATGTTGAAAGCAATCATCCCTGGAGATTGCCACTTAATACTGATGCTGAATTGTAGTGCACTGTACACATCAGATTTATAGAATCATAGAATCATAGAATATCCTGAGTTGGAAGGGACCCTTAAGGATCATCAAGTCCAACTCTTGACACCGCACAGGTCTACCCAGAAGTTCAGACCATGTGACTAAGTGCACAGTCCAATCGCTTCTTAAACTCAGTCAGGCTCGGTGCAGTGACCACTTCCCTGGGGAGTCTGTTCCAGTGTGCAACCACTCTCTCTGTGAAGAACCCCCTCCTGATGTCAAGCCTAAACTTCCCCTGCCTCAGCTTAACCCCGTTCCCGCGGGTCCTGTCGCTGGTGTTAATGGAGAAAAGGTCTCCTGCCTCTCGACACCCTCTTACGAGGAAGTTGTAGACTGCGATGAGGTCTCCCCTCAGCCTCCTCTTCTCCAGGCTGAACAGGCCCAGTGCCCTCAGCCGTTCCTCGTACGTCTTCCCCTCCAGGCCTTTCACCATCTTCGTAGCCCTCCTCTGGACACTCTCCAACAGTTTCACGTCCTTTTTATACTGTGGTGCCCAGAATTGCACACAGTACTCGAGGTGAGGTCGAGGTTATTAGTGATATTTGCACCATTTGCATCTAGCATGCTGTTATTGGACACTTTGTTTATCTCTGAATTAGTCTTTGTCTTACAGAAATTTGCACGAACCCAGTGTATTTCTTATTACTTGGTTATTCACTGTCACTTAAATTCTTATTCACTGTCATTGAAAATCTCTTTCGTTAAGTTCAGCTATTGCTAACTGGTTTCTAAAGTGATATCATGTAGGAATATAAACTCAGACAGCCCTGACCTTTTATAAGAACCTTCTAGGAGAAGAAGTGGCTGTACTCCGCTCTAATTTTTTAAACAGCCAAAACCTGAGTGGGAGTACATGTCTGGGTCAAAAATCTCAGATGGTGTTTCCATTGCCAGGCAAGAGTTCATTACTTTTACTATTGAAACCCAAGGAGATGGGAGAAAAGCAATTGTTCAGAGGTAGTTCAGTATGGCTTGAAGTAGTTAGGGGAATGACTTAAACATAATGGTGTTAATGATATTTTAATTGGGTTTTGAATTTTTCTTTCTGTTTTTGGTATCTCCTTGACAAAGTAGGTATCTTTTAAATTTTAATTATTATTTTTTAATATTTTTTTTGTTAATCATATAAGTATATAGCAAGTTCAGTGCATCAAAACAGATCAAATTTTGCATGTCTATGCTGAACACTATTTTAATTTCTGCTAAGATTGTGTTTAATCTCTGAGTTTCCATTGGATAGCAATTGTCAGTTTTAGGCGTGCCCTGGCATTCTTGTGATATATGTTATCCTCAATTGTTAATACTTAAGTAATATAATCTTCAAACATAATTTGATATTAAATTATGTTTCACACTTTTTATTATTATTATTCCTTCAGGTTATATAGTATACATAAAAAGACCTATTTTTTTTCAGAATATTAAATTATGAAACATGTCAGATGAAGACAATTTAGAATTAAAATAAGGAGGCTAGACTGGTAGATTTATAGATAATTATTTTAAAGTTCCATTTGAATTTTATGTATAAATTAGGCAGCAACTTACACATAAATTAATAACCAAATCATTCTGTGATCAAAGAGTATATATTTGAATTTTATGAAATATACCTTACAGTCTTCATTAACAGCAACGTATTTAAGTCCTGACTTCAGCCATAAATTTCAATTTATCACATGTGGTGCTCTAAGTACTACTATAGGAATGTGTTTCTCTAAACGGAGAGAGAAGGAAATGACCCTGAACACAGAGGTATTCTGAGCTGCGATTGTGGAATGTTTGTTTTTCTTAAATCTGTTTGGAGTAGCTGCAAATTATTCTTCCAAGGAACTGCAAATCAATTTTGACTTTTTGTGTATCATCTTTTTACAGTATTTTCCTGGCTTACTTATATTTATCAATTGCCTTTGTTCAGGTGGATAAGGCTGTCATACCGGGTGCATAACTGACAAAGTAAATCAAGTGTTAAGTAGGCTATATTAATTTGCATAATCCTTTTGCAAATCCTTCTAGGTGCGTATTTGTTAATGACTTAGGTATAATATTAGGAGAATATGATAGAAAAAGTGTATTGATGAAAACCTAGTGTTTCAACTTTTAAATTGGTTCACAGCTCATTTTCCCTGTTTTAATTATAGGTTGACTGGCAAATGTTATATTAATAAACAACTTTTAAAAGTCTGTTAACATTAAAAATGAAATAAAAAAATAATATCATAACACAATAAAAGGTTCTAACCTACTTACCATGATTAATAAGGTATTTCTTAAATTCACAGAGACTAAGCAAACACTATACCTCCTTTTTTGTGTTTATAAGGTTTACTCTCTTACATCTGCCTTTACCTGTAGAAAGTTTCTTATGGCTCGAGTCACTGAAATTAAACAAGAAAGCAAACCCTGCCACTCCTTAAATTATTTGGAAGGATGTTTTCATTCCATCCCTTCTGACCCAATATTATATATTTATTTTTTTTCTGTATTGGAATCTTTTTGGAGGGAAGAAATTTAATTGTAACTTTTTCCTGAAACATTTATTGAAATAACATGTGAGCTATTGCTTCCTCAATATAGGTCATGATGAAAAAGTAGACATATATGTGCAGTAATTTCAAAGGTGGCAGCTTCTTCACATCTTGCTTTGGCTGATTGAAATTCATAGATTAATCTACAAGTTTGAAAATAAATGTGGTATTTAAATAGCAGCCTTGTGTTTTTAATATTTCTAAATTTACTCTATATGGCTGTAGTTTTTCAGATAGAATCTGAAGAAATCTTTGTTTTCCTAGTTGATTACCTGTGTTCTAATGGTTGTAAGTACTTTGTCAATCCTTGTTATGCATTTTGCAATAGTATTACACATGGCTGATTAGATGTTTAGAATTGCATTTTAAATACAATTTGATGAAAAAAATCTTTCAGACAATATTTTCTTAGTGTCAATCAGCAAGAGACAGTGTATGTACACTCAAATGCTAGTGAACAGGGGCAAGACTACGCTTACTGGTAAGTAAGGAGATCTTAATGTTACAAAGGTCCTGAAGGACCTAGCTACCTGGTAATAATGGTTCATAATAATAATAATAATAATAATAATAATAAAAACAAGAATGTCCACTCAAATGGAGAAAGATTGGGTACTACTTCTTAATTAAGTAAATTTACACCTGGAATGAATTATTCTTATGTATAAAGAAGCAAGTGAAGCATTCTGAAAGGTTGCTTATGCTCCTTTAAACAAGCTGTAATTTTACCCTACTGAATAATTAATCAAACCAAGATTGTTATGTTCACAACAATATCTCTAAAAATGATATTTTGTATTATGCTACTTTACCTCAAAATAGTTCTCTTCAGTGGTATGCAGTTGCAATCTAGAAAGTACATGGCCATTTCTATCAACTAATTTTTAATTCTTTATAAAGTTGGCATTGATTATATTACTTCCAAGTAGTCTCTGGCATATTTAAATTGAGGTATTAGAATACTAATGAATCTTAAGAGCCTTCATGAACCTTCAGGAACTTGACTCAGTAACAGATCAATAGTTTCTCATTCAATGTTTATCTTGTTTTCTGCCAGGACTTTGAGGTCCATATTCCTAATTTCAATGTCATTACTAAATGACTCTTATGTAGAGTATTATTGTATACTCTAATCTGGTGACTCCTGCATAGATGGGCTTCTGTAACATGAAAGATTTAGTTTATAAGGTCTCTGGAGCCGGTGCTGTCTTCCCTTCCATCTGTGTTTAATGGCTGCCTAGCAAAGGCATGGAAATTCTATTGGTGCTTGTAGGTGATCACACAATCTAAGTAAACAGAAATGATAATCTTATAATGTCACTGCATGAGTGCCTCATTAAAAATAATAACTATGCTTGGAACAGAAAAAGATGTGATTCTTTGATGCTTTTATCCAGTTTATTCAGTAATCAATCTAACTGTAGTCTTAATTACACTTTAATAACATTGCTAAAACCTGAAAATGAATTAAGTTTTCCATGTAATATCCAGAACAGGTATGTTTTCAACTCACATGAAATGAGTACTTGCCAAAACCCCAAATATGAATAATTATGTCATATTTCTTGTTCCTCATTTCTCTATCTATGGTCTCCTAATGGACACAATCAGTTATGCTGATTCAGCTAAACCAGCTAGTTGTAATCCAGAATAAAAATACAAACCAGAAAATTACCTCATACGTTTCAGCACATATCATCATATGGTCACATGAATTTATTAGCTTTTTTCTTTTGGGAATTGGAAGGAAAAGAAGGAAAAGGAAAGAAAAAGATGGTGTGTTTGATAAGTACTGTATTCTTTGATATCTGTGGGCCAGGGTTTGGGCAGGGGCAATAGATATGTAAAAAATGGTCTCTAACTCATTATCTCTTTCAAGCATATATTGTACAGTCCAAACGATATTTTTAAAAGCCAATGGATTTGGTTTGAATCAAAGGATCCTGTTTTGAATCATAGTTATTATGGAAAACTAGTAAATAGAAATGGAGAGGTTAAGGATTAGCTGAAGATGCATATCTGTTCCAAGATTTTGAATCCTACAGCTGACAGGATGAGCATATGTACTCTTGGCTTCAGTAGGACTCAGCAGTGGTGCTTTAGGTTGTCGTAGGACCAAAGCTTAAACCTTCAGGATTAAAAACCTTATCCTAAACAGATATAAAAATGAAATATATATTTACTTTGATAACGTTCTCTCTTGTTGTCTAGTTACAGTTAATTACATGAGACTACTTGATGGGATTAAACATGTGCTGAAATGCCCTCACGTAGGAAGATACCTATCTATCTGTGCCCCAGTATCTTTAACCTATTTGGAGCATACTTTTTGTCTTACAAAACAGATATTGCTTGTATGGAAATAAAATTTGTGCTACATGCAGTTTAAGTAAAATTTTCCTGTGAGAATTAGTGCTGCTGTCATAGTAAAAGACATAAATGTGGACAAATGAGGAGGATGTTTCAGATAAGTTACAATAAGGCAAATATGAAATATAATAGTACAAGTAGATGTCGTTTGATGTTGGTTGTTACCTTAGGGACCCAGCTTTGTATGTTTAGCTCATTTTTCAAGGACATTTGTAGCATGAATCCTCTGCTGTTATATTTTACTTTAGGAACGAGGGTTGCAGGTAAAAACTGGGATGCTTTTGCTATTATATAGTTAATCACTATATAGAATTTAACACTTTTATTGTTCTGAGTAAACTTATGTATGGCGTCATTACAAATGAAATGTATAGATTTTCCCCAAATATTTGGTCATTCCAAAGTTTACTTCTCTGTCTTAAAGAGTGGTGGGAAAAGATTAGATGATCTTGATGCTCATTTACTTCTTTTTCTTGAAGTTTTTTCTTTGTTATGGGAAAAAATAGTGTTGTTGGTAGAAGATCAGTTAATATGATTTGAAATTTATGCTTTGCTTTGGAAAGTATATTTGGTTTTGGTGCCTGCTATGACTATAATGTGAGGTGAAAACACACAGAATTTCACACAAATTGTTATATTACAAAAATATTGTTAAGCCAAATTATATACTCATTCTGGCAAGTGGAAGGATCCCAGAAGTAAGTGTGATGCAGAATATAAAAACTTAATTCCTTCCCCTTCCCAAGGAGAAGGCATAATAATGACCAACATATTTTTTGATGATCTGTGAAATCATCTCCATTTTTTTCCTCTAACGTATTTAAAAAGTTTAATTTAGTTGTAGAAATTATCAAATGCACAGATTTTTGCATCCTTTTCCAAGCATTTTCCACTGTCATCTCCTTGATAGATTTAATGTTATTTTTCCTGAAATTTAGAATGCCCAAAACATTCAGTGGATGTTTTGTCTCTTGGGATACTCAGTCCGCTGAATAGCATTCTATCAAATTGCAGCTGATATGTGAAATAATAATAAAAATAACAAAAAACCATCCATTGCACAGAATGTGCCCAAGAATTATTTTAATGTACTTAGTTTGGGTCTAGAATAAAAAATTCCTCCAAATTTACAAGGTTAAACCTGAAAATTTTACATTATCTTAATATTGACGTATGATGACTTGCTGTCTATTTCACCATTTTTGTTGTCCTTTTCATTATTGTGTTGATAAAAAAGCATACTCTTTCTTAAGCACGTTTGTGATATTTTTCAAATTAGAATTAGTCAAAGTATGACTAATAAAAGAATATTTTATTTTTATTTTTTAATTGTTAGTATCATTTCAAAATTTTGTGGTTGGTTGGTTGTATAGCTCAGATATACTTTTTTGCCCTTTCTTATTTTGTTCAAATTTTTTTTTCAATTTTTTACTGAAAATGTAATTGCTCCACATATACATAAGAAAGTGCTTGATGCAGAGGTAGCTGATTATTTGATAGCAAACTGAAGTAAAGCTTACCTCATATTTTTTTGCGAACATTTCTAAAAGTTTGAGAATATTCACATAACATTCATGAATAGCTTTCAAAATAAGTGCAGAAAAGCAGGTTCAGAAAGATGTTGTTGTCTGCTTTTTTTAAGCATGTTCCAAAGTCTCACTTTCTTCAAATAAACATCAGTCTGCTTTAGAAAAAGGATAGACAGTGAGGTGTATTAAAGTGTTTTATTATTCTTACATTATTCTTTGCTAAACGTGTAATATTTTGAGATGTTTTTGCAATATACTATTTGATGATTGTTCCAAACACCACTAACCATCTATCTCCTAGATGTTGTGTTTGTTTTGTTTTGTTTTGTTTTGTTTTGCTTTTCAGAAAGAAAAAATGTTTTGAATTGGTCATTAGAAGAGTTCACAACTCATATCAGAGTGGTGTAACTCACAGGAAAAGGTCTAAAATAAACCAAGCTGACTCTTCTTCAAAAGAAAATTAAAACAACAGCCCTTAAAATGAAAACAACTGTTCTTCTGACTTCCTACCCTCCACATATTTTCTTTGATCAGAACCATTAGACCTCCAGTTAGGGTTAAGAGTGTAGTTTTGTAACATCAAAAAACGCATGAGGCAAACCTGCCTCCCCCTCCCCGCCAAAGGAAAACAAAACAAAACAAAACAAACAACCACAGCATTCCAGACAAAGTAGTTGTTTTACTTTATCTTTTAGTTCAAATTGCAAACAAAAGCTTTACAGTATGGACATTGTGTTGTGAACCTGTATATGTAGGGCACAGTTCCTGCGGACATTAATTTTGGTCAGTTATGCCATAGGAGATACTTCATCTGTGCAAAATTTTGCACCATTCAATCTTGTTCCTTGGCTGTGATGGGACCATAGCTCCATTAGAACTCAGAGGTGAATTTTCCTTCTTTCCTTTCTTTCCGAGTCCCCTCTCCAAAAAACACTTAACAGTTTTTCAGTCACATGGTTTTTTTTTTAGATCATGAGTTAGAACAGTGAACACAGAATAAAAAAAATCAGGAAGCTATCCACAAAAATTTAAATGAATTTCACCTACATATTTCTGCCTATGCCACCATTCTTTGGAGCAGGTCATCTGCTTCAGGCTTGCTGCTCATCACAGCTTGTTGGCTTTTCAGAATCTAGTAAATCTATAAAGTCTCCCATGGATACCTATGGAGAAAAATCTTTGTCAGCTCTAAAGCTAGTCTCCTCAGTGATCTCCTCAGTGATCTCCCACTCTGTTTCTGTGGCATATTCCACAGTAGCTGAATTTGCCCTGCTCCTTCAACTTGAGCCTACATCCCGGATACTTACCACAGCTACTTGAATGAGTTCAGTTGCCCATGGCAGTAGCTGTGGCCTTCCCTCCAAGGGTCCCACATTGTTATAAAGAGGGCTACAGTGAAGGCAAAGAGCACTGATGCTTCTATTTTATAACAATGCAAAAACACATTCATGTGCTCAACAAAGAGGACATGGATTGATGAGAAAAACTAATTTCTTATTTCACTGACCCAGTCATGGCTTATTTAGTAGTAAGTAGAGACCAGGATGTAGAGGGAAAACAAACAAACAGAAACTAACCAAACACTAGTATATCTGTGGATCTCGTGGTAGGAGATGGGAGGAAAAAATACAATCTGACCACATAGAAATATTTTATGGAATCCATTTGAAGTATTGATGAGTTTTGAAGTATGATGAGTATTTACTGTAGTTGGGCTGTTGTGTACTTCAGTGTTAAGGAATATCTTTGATACACATCTAATCCAGGAAATTATGAACTTTTCTTTGGAATGCATACCTTACTTCCATGACCCATGCCAGTTTTACTCTGCAATATCGTTTATTTTGTTTTGTTGTGTTTGTATTAAGCTTCTCTAGGAGCTAAGGAGGTTAAAGTATTGTATGATTTCTCAGGGTATGCACATATGCCATGAGCTTTTCATTAAGAACAGTTCTTCAGCTTCCAAGCTCCCAAAATAATTTCGATGTCACCCTTGAATGATCAACCTTTTTCAGATAATTTTCAACATGATTTCCCATTCTTTTACAGGTACAATTAATATAGATTTTAATGTTACAGTTCTCCAGTTCTCTCGATATACTTAGAAGTACTTTTTTTTTTTTTTTTTTTCCTCTGGGGATATCAGTGGTACTTGCTTCCTGAACTGGTCTTCCATAATTGTACTTCAAGTTATTCCTTATGGCCCACCTACTCACTCAAACTCTTTGTATTGAAGAGGACAATGTAGAAGTGGTATTTGCAGATTAGTTATGCGACTGTGTTTTCTTAGACTTTTTTTTTCATTTGGAATAGTGTGATGAGGAATTTCTGCCTTTTTTTTTTCTGTGTGTGTTGATTACACCATTAGTTATTAAGCTTTCAAAGATTTCCACAACTGGTTCATGATATATTAATGAAAGATATAATATTTATATCTTAATTTTAATGAAGACAGACTATCTGAAATGAACACTATTTTTTTTTATTTTATTTTTTACTTATAATCAGGTAACCACCACTGTCAAACCCTTTTGTCCATGTTTTTACTTGTAGTCATAGTTATTGCCTACCACTGATAAAATTGAATCACCTAAAAAGAGGCAAAAGCTAGTCCACATTTTAATTAATACTCTAATTTTTATCTGCTGAAAAAGACTATTTCATCTCATAGTTAGCTGTAACTGGGATATATTTGCTTTCACTTAAGGAAGAGGGTGTGCATGGGGGAAGAGGGTGAAAGAAGGTTAAAATAAAAATTATGAAGTACTTACAAATGTGCATGTTCTCATGCAGACCGGTTTTATGTCTATAATAACCCAAAGTAAGTAGCTGTATTCATGCCTCTGTCATTCTGCCCACATTGATTTGTATGGAGGACATAGTTCTAAATTTTCTCCTGCACTGCACAGCTGAAAATGTTTAAAGTGATGTGAAGGCACTTTGGAAAGAATAACTTTTATTCATTGTTGGTGGTGAGAAAATGCTCCAGTTATTTCCACTGACAAATTATGACCACTGAATATGACTTTTTGTGTGATAAATAGTATGCAAAAGGTACTTTATGAAAACTGAAACCAAAATCATTTTGAAAGCGTATCTAATTGACAGTGTTTACTTATTATAGTTATGATAGTTCTCTGCTTTGATAATGGACCTTTTTTTTTTTTTTTTTTTTTTTTTCCCCAGGAACAATACTGTATCCTTTTAAACACTGTTAACATATAAATACAGTATTTTAGAGAAAAATTTGTCTATTTTTCAGGAGGAAATTTGATATTCCTATGAAGCTTCTGTAATTCTATGAAGTTTATTTCTGTCCCCAGATGTCAGCAATCAAAATCTGCATAAATATATTTTGTGTAAATCTGTTGGCAGCTGCTCTCCAGTCAGGTTCCTCAAGATATTAGCCTGTCTTTGAGTTTATGACAAAGTTAAAAATTATTCATTAAACTGACCTGCAGTATATTCAGTAACTGTAAAATTGCCTTGCACTTCTATTTGGTTTGTAGATGTGATCACGAGTAAATTTTTAACTTAATTAATTGGCCGTTTCTGTTGACAAGAAATTTATGTGGTAATAATTTGCTCGAAATAGATGCCGACTGTAGGAAATGAGATATCCATCATAGGCTTGTGTTCCACCAGCTGCACAGTGGCTATTATGAAAGTATTTCAGGCTGCGACGACCCCACTGTTTGTGCAGTCAGGATTATATATACCCACGATCCATTGCCTGCCTGAGAGGCGCTCATGGAGGTCTATGATAACAAAGACTTTGTGATTTATGGCTTGCTGTGAAAGCAGAGCTTGATGAGATTAAACAATTTCATAGCACAAGTGTTTCTTAAGACCTGATTTGTAGTTGCAAGCTGATGGTAAATCACATTTATATATCTGAAAGCATGCTCAGCAGAGGAGTGCAATTACAGTTTAAGACAGCTACTTTTTATTTAATTTTTATCCTGGTTTTGTCTCTTTTATATCCCCTTCGTCTGCAAACCATTCACCTTCACAAGTCCTTTCTTGGCTAGAAGGCCAGAGACTGAAGTCCCTGATGCTCCTGTCTTGTGTGCACTATTATTAAAAAATAAAAACAAAAATAAATAAAGTCTTAGAGGCATTTCAGAGCAGCATTTTCTGGTACGTCCTGGCTGAACTGGCTTACTGGGTTCAGCTACAGTTCTTCTTTTGCTATTGTGTTCAAAATCCAGCATACTTTTAGGCAATTTCTAATCTCAGATGTTTAAATACTAGTTTTAGTATCCTGTACTCTGTAATTCCTATTTAACAATTTTTAGATTCCTTTCTTCCTTTATTTTTCTTTGTGTGTGTGTATGTATGGAGAATACAAGATCACTTCTATTTATATGAACTTGCTTTGGGTTTGAATGGTTATTGGCATTATCAGAGACATCTTTGCTATGTTTCATAAGCAGCTCCTGCTAAATATTGCAGCAAAGCTGTTTGCATCAATATTAAACCATGATTTGTGGGACTGGGTGCTTCAAAAACAAAATCACAAATGCATACGATACTCTTGGCTTAGATTGGTACGTTTATTACCCTTTTGACTCAAGATCAGATTGGAGTCCAATGTGAAATCCCCAATAAAGCTGAATGGTTTCAGCTGTTGCTACAGAGAGACTTTCATGTTGGTACATGCGTTAAAAGGAGAAAAGTAGAATAAGCCATGGAATTATCATTTAAACTCTTTCTCCTTTCACTGTTAGGATAAAAAACCTGGTTTCCTAATATGCCAAACATCTCCTGTGGGGCTGTGAGCAGCTCCTCAGCTCCCATCTGCTCTCCCCAAAGGCTCTCATCATCTTTAGTCAGAATGCCAATGTTAGTTTTGTATTGAGAGAAGTGGTGAAGACAAGTTTTTCGCAATGCAGTTTACACAATGAAACCAAATCTTTTGTTTATTCTTCACGCTACTTGGAATAAATTTCTGTGCCACAAATAAAAACCAGTAGTCCTATTATAGGATCAAATAGAGGGAGAAGACTGAATTTCAGGAGGGTATTATTTAAAATGATGTATAATAGGTCAGTGCTAAAAACAGATAAGGCACTTCAGAGAAAAAATGATGGTTTTACTAATGTTTGGGTGTTAGACATCCGAATGATCGGAAATATAACTCAACCAGGCATATTGTTTTTATGGTCAGTTTTTCACTCCCATTGCTCATTGGAGTTAGCTGTTGAATGATAGAAGTTGAGATGTCTTTGCCATAGCCTCTAGGATGCGTTCACAACGCATTATGGTTCAGAAGTTGACTTTTATTATTATTATTATTATTACTTTGCACATTTTCTCCAAAATTTTCAGCTGAATATCTAAGTTCAAAATTTTAGTCAGGCAGTAAATTATTCACTGGAAAATGCACAAAAATTGAATGTATGTATGAATTCAAAAGTTAAAACTTCTTTTCCATTAAAAAAAAAAATAAAAATGAAATAATAGAATGGAAGATCACGCTGATGGAATACTTTAGCTATGGTAGTGAAAAGATTTTGAAAGTATGGAGGGTTTTATCCAAAATTTTTGAAATAAGAAACTTTTGTATATTTTGGATAAGTCCCATGACGATTCTTATCCAAAGATTTAAATTGTAATGTAAACATTTGAGAAAATAAAACTTAATGGCATCCTTTTTGGACAGATACCTGTTTTGCATGTGCAGTGACTGAGAAGCTAATCCATTTTGTTACAGATGATGATGGTTTCTTCTAAATAGAACCGGATAGTTTGCAAAATAACATTTATAATAAACTATGTGTTTGAGCTATAGATTAAAGTAGTTTTATATAGAAAAATGTGCAATTCACAACCACTACTATTTTCTGATCAGGTACAAAGTACAAGATTCTAACTTCTCTCTTTTATCAATGGGAGAAAGATGAGAAAAGATATTTCCTGTGCTTTTAGCTATGAGGCCATGTAATGAAATACCTTGTAGGATGTTTGGTATTTCCCTATGTGATGGACAGTTGCTGAAGAATGATCAAGATTAGCTTCTCAGGTAAAATGCGTCTTGCAACCAGTGAATTACCATTCCTCTTGCTAGTCACCCTTCCAAGCCCCCAGGGTTATTATTTTCCTTGGAGGAAAACCTTACATGGTAATATACATAGTAATGTGAAGACTTAAAGACTTAAAGAAGGTCAAAAGGGAACAGAATGTTTGACTTCTGCTAATGTTAGGTGGATACCTAGATTGCACTGCAGGCAGTAGGATCTGCAATTGAAATGGTCTCTGCTATCTGGTCCTACTCATTTCATTTTAAATTTACAGTAAACATGCCATGAAAAGGCTGTTCAATGCTTCATGCATTTAACAATTAGAAAAAAAGTTTAATCTATCCTCTTAGTCTAACCCACTTTGGGTTAGCCTTTGCAAAGTTCCTGATAAAATAACAAATATATTCAGTATGCATTCAGTCCTGTCTGAGCTGAATGTTGGCAAGAATTTTGTGCTTTAGGAGAGCAGGATTTTTTGTTGTTGTTTGGATATAGGCATAATTTATCCTTGATTAAGGTGCTAGCAGTGTTTTCAGACATCTATAATTTTTGGAGAATACTGTTGTGGTAATGATGGTGGGGTGTTTTGGGTCTCTTTTGTATCAGTTTTTATTATTGGTATTTCTGCCAAGCAGTATAGCCAAGATTACAAAATGACTTCTTTGGATCTTCCTCTGGGGATTTTGCTGATCTGTATCTCTGAATTATTTGCTTGTGTTTAAGGCCACACCTACACTCCTATTCTCCATCACCAGAAGTAAGATAGAGTGTTGCAGGTGAACTGCCCCAAACAGGTGCACTGTCAGAGCTGGCAGTGCAAAAAGAAATACTTCCGAAGTCATATTGGTGAGCTTTAATATAAATGCAGTTTAGAGAACAGACTGCAATAGTATGGTTTCAGTATAATTTTCAGTTTTGAAATCTATTAAATTTGGCAAAGCCTATCACTTTTTTGTGCCTCAAATTCTTTGGCTTAAAAGAAATGTGAAATAAATATTCTTATTTATGAAAAAAAAAAAACAACTCTTTTTGAATTCTAGAGCTTCTTTACTGGTTGAAAACTTTTTATTTTTTCACCCTTATTCTTTTCTCTTTTTTTTCCCCCTCATTTTAACACTTTCATTCTTCCTTCCTTTTCTTTTTTTTCTTTTATTCTTCTTTCATCATTTCTTCTTTCTTCCCTACTCCTATATCTTCTCTCTCATTGCTAATTGGATTTGAATCATATTAATTTACTTTTCAATGGGTTTTAAACAACAGTGTGTTCAGGTGAACTTTAGATTGCAAACAAAGTGCAACTTGTTTTCTCTAAGTGAATAGCAGCCTCAAACTAGTGCATTCCAGCAAATTAAACATTATAACAGCATGACAGTGCCTTGTGTGAAATGGGAACCTGGAAACACCTGAAGCCCAGATGGCAAAAGTGGGTGTTTGGCGAAAGCTGCGTAGATATCCGGTCTTTTGAAGTCAACCTCATTCTGACATTCCTGGAGAGCAAGTTAATATGTTTGACCAGACATGCTATAATGGATCAGTTCTCATCCTCAAGCAAAAGAGAAAGTAATTCTGTCCTTTTGGGTGCTTGCCTGTCTTTCATGTAAACAAAATCTTGAGTTGCATTGCTAGAAAACTGGGATGTACATATACTAAAAAGGATGTGGTCAGGCTAGATTTCACTTTTTTTTTTTTTTTTTTCTTGTTGCTTACTAATATTTTTGAAACATAGAACAGTAATTTTTGCAGCATGCTGATGCTTTGCTCTTGACTGGTTTATTTCTGTAGAGTTGTTCATGAGTTATGAACTTTGGTGACAGCATTTGACATAGTTTGTATTTAGCTAGAAGAACATTAAAAATACTGAGTGATGGAATCTGTTGCCACTGGAGTCAATGGCTAAACTTGCAGCATTTCACTCCCAAAATTAAACAAAATGAAGAGGAAGCAAACAAATAGGAAAAGCTGTGCCTGGAAATGGGGAGAATCAGAGAGATAAATTGTTTTGTTTTTCTTTGTATGCCTGGAGACTGTGGCCCTATTTCAAAATATGTTTACATGCCATGTGTGTAGATAGCGTATATATACACAGTGACGAGCAGACCTGCACAGAACTGACAGTTAAAAAGACAGGACTGACAAATGCTAGAATGGGGTACAGACATGCAGAAAGTTAAAACCATGTGTGTGAAGTTAGTCGGTATGGCTGGAGTAGAGCTTTAAGATTCCTGTCCCCCCCGTGTCCTAGTACTGCTCGGCATCAAAGTGCCATGCCTTGCCTTTCCCATTGTTCCCTCAGAGACTGGTTTATCTTCTTGGCTTGTTGTTACCTAAGGCTACACTGCCACTGAAAAGTATGGTCCTCTTCTCTGCCCATGTTTTTGGCTTATGATTGTACAGTAACTCAGGTTAGTTTGTAAACCTGATGGAAAATTAATCATCTTATTTCTGTATTATTTTTCTTTGGCAAATTTCATATGGATCAGAAAGATTATCCAACATGCTGTGTGGATGTACTTACATGGCAGCCAGCACATGGGAGAGATGGAAATGCATTCCAGGCATAACTGGGAGGGCAGGAAAAGTGTTTATTATTATTATTATTATTATTATTATTATTAATTTATTTATTATTAATTTTGGTTTTGTTTTGTTTTTCTGAATCCAATTGTCAAGTTGCATTTTTAATACAGAATATTATTGTGTATCTCTAGCTTGACAGTGACAGTCTGGTACAAATGCTCATAGTAGCAAGGTAATTACAATCAGATCAGATGGCTTCTAATCCAGATTAGACTAGCTTTACACCAAATGTAAATTAAGAGTTTGCCCACTGACAGTTATGACAATACTGGTGATGTTCCCTTAAAGAAGTTCGATCACATATCAAAACTAAAGTGCAGAGATAAGTGAATAAAAATACATTGTAATGATAACATTCAAATCTTGATCTTGGAGGTCTCTTCCAGCCTAGATGATTCTGTGAGTGTAGACAAAGAAAGATTAAATAAGCACAGAATTCATGTACATGGGCAACTAAATTTGCATTACTAGCCAGCATACCATTAGAAACAGAATAATATGATTGGAAAAGTCCCCCTCTATTTTTTATTCTTAAAAATGAGATAAAGTTGTCCAATGTTTGTGGTTCACTAAATATCTTATTTGGAAAACAGGATGTAATCAAAATACAAGTTTTAGAAATTTTGGATTTCTTTTACTCTTTCACATAAATCATATCAAATAGTAAGGCTGACTTAAAGATTACCATAAAATGAAGCAAGACCTCATTTTCAGTTATATAATAGTAGATGAACATCACTACAAATAAATTCAGAGTTCTCAATGGTCTCAAGATTAATGTTACATTTGTTGTATATGGCTTTGTCTTCCTTTTCCTTAAGTTCTTAGAACAAATAATACAAGTACTTTAACTTCAGATAATCAGAATTACAGACACCTGGGATAATACGATGAGCAACGTAAATTTTATACACATATAGTCATAATAATTTAGAATGTCATCTTAATCTATTTATGATCGTCTAATGACTGAAATGTTTTACCATTGTGTGGGATATTTTATAACTGAAGTTTTAATGGGTGAATCAGTAACACCTGGCTGTCTGGAATGCTTTTCTTTTCCCCCTGTTAGACATTTAAATACATCTCTGGAAGGCCCAAGGGGTGTGATGTGACATATAAGCTCTTAAAAGGAAGAAAATTAGTTCTTGATACCATAATGATCAGTGGGATGAACGTTTGCATACTTAGCATTAATGCTGTTAAATGTAAGTTTGATTAAGACTCTTAAGAAGGTTCCTCCAATCCCCCCCCCCCCTTTTTTTTTCTTTTTAATGCCCTTTCTAGTTTCACTTTGAGAAATTACAAAATGAGATGATGTTTTTGGTTCTGCCTCTGGAGAAGTCTTGAATCTTTTTATAGCCTTTTTTCCTCTTACTGCTATTGTCTATGTTTTCTTCTCCAATCATCTATAACACCAGTAGATCTTCTTAGCTGGTAAGTATATTAGGCAGCTAGGTGCCAACCATGCAGGAATGCTAATTCAGTGAGACTCTGCTCCTAACAGAATACCAGTATTACACTCTTAAATCCAAAATATCACTCCAGTGGCAATCAACTTTATATTATTGCATGAAAGTGAAGTATCTATAACTTTTTATTCCTTTTTTTTTTTTTCCCTTCACTAATGTTTTCCATTTACCCATTTCAAGTATACAAAACACAAGAATGGTAAAATCACAATAATTGGAACTTTTTGTCATAAGTGAATAAGTGTATGACTTCTGTCTTGATAGGTGCACATGCATATGTAATTGTTATCCTCAAAATCACTTGTCTTCAGGGCTGCTCTTTAGTACCACCCTTCCTTTACAGTAATCTATGAAAAAAACCAGAAAGTATAGTTCATAGAATGAGACCAGTGAGAAAAAATAATGACAGTGGCAACTTGTATGTTGTTTGTTAACAAATAGTATATGTTGAAACTTTGGCAGGTAAGTGGGAATATCCCCAAAATGTGTCTTGATCAATGGGTGTTTCAAGGCTGATCATTACAGAAAACAAAGCTTTTATTTTCTCAATAGTCATTAACATAGTCTCCATCTTGATGCACTTTTAACTTAGAGAATCAAGGCATTCTTGTACTCTGTTTGCAAGAGCATTCTTGTATCATCCTGATTTGAAGAAATTATTCAAAATATGGATCTTTATACACATTGATCTAGAATTTCAAATTTATATTGGTTTCCCCCTCTAGAATAGACTATATGTTTATGAAATGGTAGACATGAAAAAATGATAAGCATTACTTGAAAATTTATTAATTAAGGAGGTCTGCTGAAACACAATCTCATCCAACTTTTTTTTTAAAAAAAAAAAAAATCTTGCATCAATATCTGTTCTGGGTGGATTTAACTGTTTTTTTTTTTTTTTTTTTTTTTTTTTTTTTTATGAGGCATTAGTCTTTCAACATAGTGAAACCCATCATTTGATAAATTTCTAGTAAGGACTTTTTTCCATACAACACGTATCATATAATTTTCCACTTGAATAGTTAGCCTTCTGGCCTTCTGGGGCATTTTGATATTACAGTTAGTCCTATAAACTGTAGAATAACTAGTAGTGGCATTCTTCTGAGAAGACTATAGCTACCATGGTAAATGGGAAGATGCTGGTGGAAGGGAAAGTGGTATTAATAACAGAGAAGTGTCATTAAATATTGGGAATAAAATTATAGTGTGAGAAATAAGAAAAATAAAATCTTCCATTGTATTCCATGCTGTTATCTTGCCAGGGGATACTTTAAAATACATGGCTGAAAGTGTATTCAGAGAATTCTAACATGTCAAGGTATTATCACATCTTATGCTGGATGCATCAAGGAAGAAAACAGCTCTGAACTGTGGGTAGATTGTCTGGCTCATAGAAATTTGGGGAGGATTTTTGTTATCTTTTGGGCTCTCTGTTAGGCAAATGATTGCAAGGAATAGGTAGTTTCTAGAACTGTTGGTACTTTGCTCGTCTCATGTCATTTTTTTTAACTGAAATGCTAGAAAAATTTGCATCCAGCTTTGTCTCAAGCTATCTGGCATGTGATAGAATTAGACCCTTTACATTTAAGTGCCTTGTTTATTTTGATATGCTGTTTAATGGGTACAATTGGATATTTTTTACAGTATTTTCCTTCATGCTTTATGGAGAAGTTCAATGTTATACTTCTGATCCTCAATTTTCAAACACTTTCTCCACAGAATGACTCTGTAATTTCAGTTATTTTTAGGGGAAAAGCATGCATATAGAACTATTTTCTATGTAAAAAGTTAAGAAATTTTATCTGGTATTGTGAATGTTACGTATATGCTTTATTTCTCTTCCAATTCCATGTCTTAGCCCTGATCACACTCACCACTGTGGCACTATTTCCCTGTTCACTCTCTTCCCTACTGTTGGAGATATGTTGTCCAGTTCGGAATAGAAATAAAGTGACCATGTGATTTGTAGCTCTCAGGTATATGTTTGGACAGACAGAGCAAAGAGCATAATGTACTAGGATGTTGGATGTTGGTTCACCTGTTGGTAGGTGTTACATTGGTAGATGTGAGGGAAGGAATAGCATGGCTGCATGGTGACTGCCCTTTATTCTTGCTGTGTGAATTAGATTTTCTAGGAATCTATTAATTTGTGGCTACTTTATGACAGTTTGGAAGTCCTGGGTTGTTAAAATAGACCAAGAATTTTAATTCCACTTGTGATGCCTGCTGTTGCTGTCTGTCACCTTCAGTGTTTATATATATATACCACTTAATTTTAAGGTTCAACATATGTTATAAATAAAATAGATGGGCTTCCAGTGTGCTGATTTATAATGATCACTGAAGAAAGTTAGGCTTTTAATCTTTTCTGTGAAGTAATGAAAATAACATTTCTTCTTTTAATTACATTTCATTGGAATCAGTACTTTTGATCACTGCAAATAGGTAGTGAATTTCCATCCTAAGCTGAATGACAAGAGAAATAGAAAACTTCACATGTGTCTGGAAGGCCAATGTATTATGTATCTGTGATGCACAAAACTTGCATTGCCCTTTTCTTAATGGATTTCAAAGCACTTTCCAAGGTTGATTAGGAATCCAGAAACACCATAACCAGGTAAGCCTAGCTGAGATTCCTCCATTTATAGAAATCAGAAAGAATGAGGAAATGATTTAGTAACAAGCTAGAGACAGAAACCAGACATTCCTTTATTTTAAGATTCCTGATAATCAACAGACATTCCCTTTCTGGAGAGACTAAAACACTTGCATTCCATTTTACACAGCAGACTTCTGACACAAATACTGCATGTGTGCCCTCAGGCTCTCACAGTTCCATTCTTATTTTCAGAATCAGCCCCCAAACATATTTAAGGGAATAATTTGATCCTTTTCCAAATCAAACTCAGCATGCAACATTTAATATATTTAATAGTTTAATGTATAAATAGCTGTACAGATGTTGTTTTCCAGTCTTTTTTATTGTTAAGTTTTGTTTCTGAGTCTCTGTTCAAATTGTAAACAAATTATTTTTGCATATGGATCAATGTAAATTTAATAAACTTTATTAAAAATTTATGTTAGAAACAAGATACTTTTTCCTGCATCATGCTATTTTCTAGCTACATTAGAAAGATAGATAAACTTTAAATTTAAGGACATTTTTTGCCATTACTGGTTTAAGTATCAAAAAATTGCATGTCATCATAAAATAAGCAATTATTATTTTTTGGTTATTGAGCTATTCATACAAATACATTTAAATAAATGAACGTTTTAAAAATGTTTTTAATTTCTGATAATTAAATGTGATTTCATATTTTTTAAATTAAAATTTATTTGGTATTTTTAGGGAGTTTTACATCATATCTTCTGTATTCAAAGTGTATTCAGATAGTTTAAAACTAACTAATTAGAGAGTAAATAATGGAAGGGCTCAGCAAAACAAGTTTGTGTTCCAATTCCAGCATGTTCTTTTGATGTGAAATATTGACATCAGATTTTAGATGTTCTGTTCTGTCCAGTACTGTTTCAAGTGTTTATGTATTGTATAAGTTCTTTTTTGACACTCACAGGACAAACTCCTTCAATCTCTTGGTTCTTGACCAAACATCTCCTGGCAGAGAAGAGTTGCAAAGAGCTACTCTTTGCAGTTTTGCAGGAGCATTCCCTGGTTCTCATGTACACCTACTCAAATCTTGAAGCTGCCTCAAGTTTCCTGCAACACTGCTTTTTCTGAGATTGTTTGATTTGAATTTCCTCCTTCCCTGAAGGTGTTAAGAGTCTGACAGTTGCACTCTGATTTATTTATTCCCCAACATCAGACTAGCTTGCCAGTAGGATGAAGATCTGCTAAGCAAGAAAAAGAGCTAAATGTTGAAGTACCACATTGGAAATGAAGTTAACTAGTACAGCCTTCCCTTTGTTCTGCTTCATAGTCTGTCCGTAGGTTCTGAACACTCTTATTATTATGAACAAGTTCCCAGCTGATGGCTTGAGGTATACACTCATCTTCTGAGTGCTGTTGTCCATCCTGTCACTGAAGTTAAGTGGAATTGATAGACTTTCCAAATTCTTTCTCTGTTGTCGTGGTCTTTGTTTCTGCTTCATATCTACCATTGCAGCCTTGACGACTCATGTTTCTATGTGTTTAGAAGATTAGGTTACAGAGGTGTAGGTGATTTCAACATCTCTTAGTAAAATAGAACTGTTTTATTCTGGATGCTTTATGACTATGAGTTCGTTCGTAGCTTTACCATGGCCTCATTTGTCACACAATGTGGATGGTCTTCCAGGCCCACTAGAAGCCTGCCAGCATACCCATATTTAATCTGATGCAAAACATCAGTTAAGCATAAACTTGTATCAGGTTCTTGATGTCTAGACAGATAGATTCTAATGCACACGAATGACAGATGTGGTAGCAAGTTGCTTTGCCTGGGCATGCTTCTGCAAGACAATTCCTTCTTCCCCTGTATTTCCTGAGCTGTCTGGATTGCAGTGATCATAAAGCATACAGGTAAATGTTAAGGAGAAATGGTACACAAACAAGGCTTACTTGTTGTGGTATTTTAACAAAATGCTATTTTTTTTAAAGGTTTTGGACCAATCATTAGAGGTTCTATATTTTGTAGCTTAAATGTACTTGCAGCAACCCTTGCACCTAAAATTGATTTAACTTTGGTGAAACTAACATGCTAAAGTTTTGACCAAAATACTGGTGTTTCTTCAAGTTGAAAAGCAGTTGAGAATTCCTCATTTTTACCCTATTTGAAGTTTACAGTTGTGGTAGTTTTACACAGCTGAATACAAATTTTTAAAACAGTACATATATTTTGTTAAAACTTAAAATCCCTTGTATAAAATCCGAACGGAATATGCCTTACATAATTTGGCACAAGGATCTTGCATCTTATTATTGTGGTACTGAAAATAATATTATTATTTTAATAATAATAATATTTATATTAATTTATAATAATTATTAATAATAATATTTTCATTACTGGTTTTAGGTTCCTGATTTTGTTAGATGCAGATAATAAACTTTCCAAGAATGAGATATTCCCTTTGTAGGTTGCATTCCAGACAGACATGTTGAACATGTGAGATTGAAGAGAGGTGTTGTTTACTGTAGATTTTAAAAATGATGAATGGAAGTTCCGTGCTGTTTTTAGGTTAAGAAGTTAGTGCAGGTTACTGGCTCATTTATGATGGGACATGGAGGCATCTTGTTGTTCTGAGAAATGTTGTTGACTGAGAAATAAATAACTTATTTTCTAGGGTTTAGTGCTTGTGCTTAGAGTGAAGAGAAGGTTTGACTTTACAACAGGTGGATATTATGAAGAAAATCAAATGTCAGGTCCTGGACTGTCAACCAGAAATAACAAACAGCTGTGAAATTAGGTGCATTTTTCTACCACATCACTCAACTGAGGTAATGCATGCCTGCACAGTGGCTGAAGGCTACATCTCTCTGGGCCTTTCGTATCATCCTGCACCATCTATATAGTAGGTATATTAATATATATATAATAATGTTTGACTATATTGTTTATCATGCATGAAGTGAAATTTTAAAGGAAATGGAAGCTATGGAAGTGTTGGCATTGTTGTGTTGTCTACAAAACAGATAAAATACAAGTAGCAGGGAAAAAATAACAGAACAAGTTAGGGATCCTAAAAAATCTTTTACTTAGGTTTGTATGCTAACATTCATGTAGGAACAATCTGTCAAATGAGTATGATATCTTTAGCTTGGAAGTTGTTTTTGGAGAAAAAGAAAAAGAAAAAAGAGCTAAACTGAGTGTTTTCTGTCTAGGAGAACTTTTCAGCTTGAGAGAACAGTATGAACTGCTCTAAAGAGATAATTTGGCTTACTGTTGGATTATATTTATGGATCAGGCCTGGGAGGTAGCATTTTTCCTCAAATAAACTGTGCCAGGTTATTTATGTATTAAAATTTCTTTACGTGTTGAAAGAGGAACACTTGACTAATTATTTCTTCATTAGTTTCAAGAGCAGTACTGAGAAAAATACTAAACACTGAAATGAAAGCATTAGGCTGAGGATCACTGCTTTATGTCTCTTACGTTTGGAAATTGCTTGTGTTTTCTACAACATGAATGATGAAAGTTTTTGTTAGGTTCAAGTTATGTGACTAGCAGTTCACCGATCATGTATTCTTTTGATTTCTTCTCCATATGAAATGAACCTTTTTGAACTATTTTGGTTTATATTGCATTTGTCTTTTTTTTTTTTTTTTTGAAGTGATTGTGAAGTTTTTATCATTTTTAGAAGTATCTTCTATTTTCTTAATGGCTCAAGCACTCATTAGAAACAGAGGGCAAGGAAACATTAAGTTTAAAATTAATGGAATTATTTATTGCAGTTTTACGTTTGTGTTACCTGAAGCAGAATATATATATATACATATATATTTTGTTTTTGTTTTGTGTCCTTTCATCCATAGAGAATGGGGATTAGCCTTTGGCTAAAATAGTGCTTTCAGGCCCTTTCAGCATTCACTAACTGTTTACTTATCCAGGAATAAATGGGTAAAAATGCAGTTAAAGCTTCCAGCTGCAAGGTCAGCTACCTTTTTAAAATTCAACCTCATGAGCTCTGTTCAGTTGCGGGCTTGCTGGTATAAGCCATTAACTGCCTGTTGTATGTAACCTTCCCTTGTCTTACACAGAGCTGCACACGAACCTCTGGTACTATACAACAGACCCTCAATTCATGCCATGCGAGAAACAAAAGCAGTTTAACTTGTGATCAGTGATCATATGATCCATTTACAGGGTGCAAGCTCAGTCAAGTAGAACTGGTAAATCATTAAAAATTCACCTGACACCATTCCTGCTGAGTAGAACATCACAATTATATATTTTTCTCTAAGTTTTCAGTCCAACACTATTAGCAGCCTGGCTTGTTATAACAAGTTTATCAAATGCTAAATTAGTTTAAAAAGTATAAAATTCATTGCAAAGCATAGGATGTTAGTTAAAAGCTATAATGCATTGCAAAAAAAATATGTTGCACTCAAATCGTCACTGTGGAAGCTAAAACACTGGGACATGCACGCTATAAAATAACAATAGTGACTCAGATTGCTGTATCAGGCCTCCTGCAGGACAAGAAATTCACCTCTGTTCAGAATATCATGTAAGAATAGGCTTAGATGCTGGCCTGAATAAAATAATGCTGCATAGAGGTCCCCAGCCATGACAGAACAGTTTCTGTATGTTTTACGTTTTCCCACTTATCATGTAAAGTTTATTTTTTTTTATTTTTTTGTATGTTTCATAATGAATTTCACCCAACATCTGGAATCAGCATTTTAGTTTGGTTTTATTAGCTTGGTTAATTTTTCTTTTTGTGGCGATCTTAGAAAGCAGTTCCTGTGCGTGAAAAATAGCTCTCTTCATCAATCTTATGATTAGAAATTAGTATAGTTCATCTGGAAGCAACCTACAAAGATAGAGTCCAATTGCCTGACCTCTTCTGGGCTAACAAAAAGGATGTTACTAAAGGCATTGTCCCAATGTCTCTTGAACATTGTCAGGCATGGGGCATCAACCATCTTGCTAGGAAGGCTGTTCCAGTGTTTGAGCACATTTTTTCCTAATGTCCAGTCTGAACCTCCCTGGGCCCAGCTCTGTGCAGTTCCCTCACCTCCTGCCTTTAGTTCCCAGGGAGCAGAGGCCAGCGTCTCCCTCTGTGCTTCCTCTCCTAAGGGAGCTGCAGAGAGCAGCGAGGCCACCTGTCAGCTGCCTTTTCTCCAGACTGGACAACCCAGGTGTCCTCATCCTCCCATTGAAGGACATGCCATCCAGCCACTTTGCCAGCCTTGTTGCCCTTGGGATGCTTTCAAATATATTTTTTTAGTTATATGTGGAAATGCATTTTGGAACCATATTAACTAGTGATTGATGGAGCTTCTTGTTTAAATTCTTATTAGATGGGTATGTATCATTCAGAAACATGCTCAGTGCTTCTTGGTTTGTGAAGTCCTCCTTTTAGATTCATTCTCTATAAAAACATAAAGGACTGTTAAAACAAAACCTCCCTTCCTCTATTAAACAGAACAAGAGAGGAAAGGAGTGGATAAGGTAACACTGTAAAATTAAAAGTAAAAAGTCACGTATATTCTGAAAGATGAGAAACCCATAGATGAGAGTTTGTCTCACTGGAAAGTCTCCTGCTTACTTTAGCTTTATTTTTCTCAATGAATTTGAGCCTGATAAAATAGGTTCTATACAGCTAGTAGTGCCGGTGTGCTAATTTACTTCTATTTTAAGTAGTTGAGCTGAAAAATATATATATATTTTTTTCCATCACCAGGTGGATTTCTGTTGTTCCTGTATTTGTGACTGTTCTTTTAAAAGTGAGTGTGGATACAGTAGAATGTAGCTTTGGAAATATGTTAAAAATATGTAACAGGTGCTTTTTCCCCTCAGGTGAAAATTGAGGTTACATTGAACATACATTAAATATTAGGTTTACAGTAATCATTACTTAGTCAATTGCTTATTTTCTCTCAAAATTATAATCATAAATTAAGAAATGGATCTGTATTAACTTCTTTCTGAAGTGCAGAAGAACATTCAGGTGTTCTGTTTTGGACTTCTATAATGGGGAAAAGAAAATAATTTTAATATTCACAGAGCAATTTGAAAAATAAGAGCTTACAAAAATAAGATATATAAGAATTTTACATATATGATACGTTTTAGAGAGTAAACGAAGATGGAAAATTCTTAACCAAAACAACCTCTAAACAAACCATTTTTTTCTTGGACTGATACACGTGCTGTTCTGTTAAGAACAAATGCTTAAATCTCTGTATGTTTACATGGGAATAATTTGCTAAGTGATGCAACTGCTTACTTGTGATGCTGATGGGAATAAGCCTAATTCCTTTGATGTTTTAATAGGAAATTAATGAAGTGATGCTAGCCTACAGGTGTCTACCTGTAAGTGAAAGGCATACATCTGATCTTCTCTAACTGAAAAGCACAGAAGAATGCTTAAAAGTGACCAGCTATTGGGTGCTCCTCTTGGGGAGGGATAAGAAATAGTAAATGTTGGGGATTTTATTTGCTACATAACTGGAAACATCTCAGGCAATCTTTGTGATAATGATGCTGCAAGAAATAATGTAACGTTAGAAAAGGAAATTCAGTAAGTGTAACTATGTAAACTGCTGGGGACACTTTTCTCATCCTGCTGTGTTGTATTTCCCCATCCTGTTAACAAGTAGTCTTCTGCATATGGAATCAACAAGAGCTTTGACTAAATTTTTTTGATTTAACATTCACTATTAGGTGATACAGTTCTTGAAGGCATGATTTAAAAATATATTTTTTAAAGTACAGTTTTATTGCAGTAATATTCGAGTAATAAAATCATATCATATCTCAAGTGCCAGATTCAATTGAAAAAAAAAAAAAAAGGAAAAAGGTGTCCTTTAGCACAAAGCTGTTTCTATGAGAGAAAACAAGTAAAATTTAGATGCAAGAGTTATATATGTGCTTCAAGGAACTGAGCAGTTTCAGTTTTCAAAATAGTGCTGTTGGAACAATTGTTTTGCTAAGCCTAAAACATTTTATGCATCAGTCTGTTTCTAATAATTTGATCTAAAGGTATGAGTAACAGAAAATGAGTTCTGACATGAATAGTCAAAATATGTCATTTTCTTTTTTACTTTGATACTCTATGCAGCCTGTGAAGAAGAAGAAAAAAAAGTCATGCCAGGTGGTAGATGCTGAGACCAAAGTCCAGCATGGAAACCACACAGTGTTATGAAGGGCCTTTTTTTTTTTTTTTTTTTTTTCTTCCAAAAGTTTCAGAGTAAGTGTAACTGGAAATAAATCTTCCATTTGAATTTAAATATTTGAAGATATTTGCCATTATATTTATTTCTGTTATTCCATGCATGAAGCGGGATAACTGGAGCAGAGGAGTCAGATATATGAAAGCTGGCTCTGTTCTTTTTTTTTTTTTTTTTTTTTTTTTCACTATATTGTCTGGGAATTTGTGGCAATAGAACAATTATTAACTCACTGTTCTAGAGAGTAGACCTAGACATTAGATTTGCTACCATGACCCCAATCTTCTAATTCCATATTGGTAGATTTAAAAAAGAAAGAAAGAAAGATAGGAACAAATCAAAAAACTTGTAGATAAGCATTTTTTTGTTATGATTTATGTAAATTCAGAGTGAGAGAGCTGATTCTGAGGTGTCTGCTTGTGGCATCAGTATTGCTTCTACATAGTTTTTTATATGTTCAGGGTGGGAAAAGGGAAATGTTAATTCAGTTCCCCCTCCACTTTATTGATCCATCCTTATTTCCATAATTTCCTTTGATGTTTATACTGTTCCACAATAAGCATAACACCAATTTATGTGAACAGTCTTACAATTCACAAAGCATTTGTTACAATCTGTATGATGTGTATGCTTTTTCTGAAAGTGTCATCTTATTGGCAAGTACAACCACTTCCGGTTCAAATTCTGATTTAAAGAAAGAGGGATGGAAGAAAACAGTAATGAAAAAGGATCTCATGTTCCTTTAGTCTTCTGTTTGGTCAGTGAAGCTGTGACCTTCACTATTGACTTTCATTTGGCCTTGAAATAATGTGAAGCAAATATTGTGCACTTTATTTATATTACTAAGCTAGAATAGTACAAATTCATTACGGCATGTGTTTAATGAATTAAACACCAGTGAACAGGTCTCATGTTGACAAAGTAGACATTCTTTTAATGGAGGTCTTGTTGGCCCTATGCTATGTAACTTATTTTATTGATGAGATACAAAATAAAACCATTAGAGAAACAGTTACCAGATTGTGAAATAAAATTGGAAAACCAGTAAATAACAAGAAAGTGCAAGTCAAACCGGATGCAAGCAAGTAGTATGCATTTTTACAAAACCAGATGAAAACACTGTACTTCCAAGCTAAGAATATAGACCATGCTTGGAAGAGTAGGGATTCTATCTTAGAAGGCAATGACTCTGAAAAAGGCTTGTGATTACTCAGCTGAATATGCTTTCCCAGTACACACACCTGACATTGTACTTTAAGGTACCAAGTATGACAAGGAAATTTAACACCACCATTGTATTTATTAGTGGTACAACCACTTTGAGAATACTGTGTTTAGTTTTGGAGAATCCTATGGTTAGAGAAAGGTGCTAGGACACTGAAGAGAGAACAGGGTGGGAGTGGTGGGGAGAGGACAAGACAAGTGATTTTTTAGAAGAGTAGATGAGATGGACCA
>CM021736.1:13536994-13873276 GCA_011075105.1 Heteronetta atricapilla | reverse complement strand
CTTCCCCCTACCCAGCAGTGGATATAAGAAGAATCAGCTGTTGCACCTAGAACTTACACACCCAGCACAGGAAAAAAGAATGTAATGTCAATGGCCCAGCTAATTTGTTGGAACAGGTTTCCTAGATTTGCAACAGACTGTATGTAGATGGCAGGGTTTTAGCTAAGACTGGAAGTGCTCTGTACACTTAAGCCGTATAATTAGAGGAACAGCTGAAAGCAAGAAAAATATCAACAATACCCTAAATGAGTGTTTAATCTCAGCCTTAAAAAACCAAACCAAACCAAACCAACCAACCAACCAAAAAAAACCACAAAACAAACCACCCAACCATCCTTGAACTATAGTTCTGAAGGTGAACTATATGTCCTGAAGATGAGCAAATTTGGGAGGAGTAGTTTCTGAGGGTAACTACTGAGTTGAGGGATGGACTTTGTCAAGTGCTATCTTTGTTTTACATGTAAGGACCACTAGTAAGTGGTCCTTAAGTAAGGAGCACTTACTCGCTGAGAGCATAGAAAGCCTCTCAGAGAAGCAGAACCTAATGCATATTGGGATGATGTTCATTAAATCCATCATCTCAAGAAACAAAGAGTTCTCACCAGTTTTTCATCACTACACTCCTAAGCCAACTTTTGGGAACCTCACCATCCATCTGAACTCCTCTCCTCTAAATAAAACTAAAAAAATTGACATCACTTCTTAATAAGTTGAAGAAAAGCAATTATAAAATCAGTTATGATATGGAGTTCACCCTCTTCTCATTATGCATTGCTGAAATACAAGTCACAGATAGCTCTGTACTGCTTTATGTAGGACATTATTTTAGATGTAATTAAGGTAAATTCAAATCCTAATGTGTCAGCCCTGCAACAGTGTTTTTTTTTTTTTTTTTCTTTTGTGTACAGCAGTTTTACCTTTGTGTTTTTGTTTTTCAAAAATTTGTATTATATTTTCCATAGCTGTTTTTGATTGTTGCTCCCTCATATAGCATCTTGTGTTTCCCAGCATTTTTAGTTTGATTCACTAAAATAAAATCTAGGTAAATATACTGATGTCATGCTGATGATATAGCACTGTAGTCTAATGCTTTTGTATCTTTTATACCTTAATTTGTGAAGATCCTAATATTATTTCTTGTTCGTTTAATCATTCCCATGGGCATCTGTCTTCTATGCAGATGCTTTACAAATTAATGATATATTAGTTAACCACATGGTTTATGTCCCCCAAATTTCCTGTATTTGTATTATGCTATGTCATGCAAGTCATAAAGTCTAAATGTGTTTTCCATGACAGCTCAGCTTTACTGTGACATTGCCTTCTTTCGGTTAAACCCCCTGGAAACAAATCTGAAGATAGAATTTTAAAATCCTCAGCTTCCAAGAATGTTTTACATATTGGCAGGTGGTAGCTGAAAAACCAAAAGGAAGAGGCAGAGTGCTTCCTGTGTACATGCTGGGCCTTCTGTCCGGGAGAGAAAAAAACAAAGACATGCAAGGGGGAAATTTCACTGTATAAGCACATGAACAATTCATCCTGCTAGCATTCTGGACATGACAGGGAGTCCAGTTCTTCTAATTGAGATCCAGATGTGAAACCCTTAGGAAGATATTTCTTCTGCCTCTTGTCTCCCCCTCCCCCAAACCTTGGAAACCTATTTTTCAGTCAGGTCATCAACTCTATAAAAGAGAGAATGTGGAAGTCTGTTCTGCATTCTTCCTTTTTTCCTTCTCACTGTGATGTTGGTGTGTATTTCTTACTGAATCAACACCAGCTTCATCTTTGCCTCCTTTCTGATTCCTATAAACGTATTCAATTAAATAATATTTTTCATGTATCTGGAAAAGGTCCCTTCAGAAGTTGCCTTTGTAGACCAGTGCTCTTTGTCCTGATGTAATACCTTACTTTGATGCAGTGGACTTCCTCTAATATTATCATAATGATACAGCACAAAACTTTGAGGGAATAGGTCTTTTTTCATTGATTTATTATGTGGTTGTTTGTTGTTGTTTTTTTATTATATTTTTAGCTTGCTCTTTTTTTTCTTTCTTTTTTTTTTTTTTTT
Source organism: Heteronetta atricapilla (assembly GCA_011075105.1). Lineage (NCBI taxonomy): Eukaryota > Metazoa > Chordata > Aves > Anseriformes > Anatidae > Heteronetta > Heteronetta atricapilla. The sequence goes on along the minus strand of CM021736.1, from coordinate 13,871,208 downwards.
TTTTTTTAGTGCTTTATAAGAACTCTAACATTTGACAAATACAGCAAATTGAACATACAAGCTATTTCAGCAAAACTGTCTCTAGAACTTTCAGGCTGGATGTCATGGTTGAGTTACTGATACAACATTTTGTAACTGGAGTTGTGTGTATTTGTTTGTTATTTTGTTTATTTTTAAAAATATTATTTCATGCTCTCCAGTGTGTTCTGAAGGAAATCATGCTTCAGCTTAGCCCACATAGCAAGCAATACCCTCAGTAACTTTAAAATTCAAACCTTTCATTAGGTGACCTTTTCCACTGGCAGCTTTCCTTAAATTCTGAAATCCTTTAGAAAACACTGTACAACATGAAGCTATCATGCAAAGATGATTTTCTGTTTGCCCAGTCTCAACCTACTTAGTGCAAATAAAATTTTGTGTGAGTCAGCTGGAGATGTGTTACAGCCCTGTTAAAGCCCAGCCTGTTAATTGCAAACATTTTGCACTGTTTGTGTGATGCACAGATTTCATGGAAATACATTCACTTTCGCAGTACTTAGTTTTACAGTAGTCATCGGACTGTTGGACAGTAGTGATTATAGGAATAAGGACAATGCACAAGCTATTGGAGTGAACACTTTAATGTTGATACTTTTTTTTTCTGATAAAAGGAACTTAGATTAGAGGATATGCAAGTTATTGTAGCAATTAGTTTTTCTAAGATGTCTATCTATAATAAATGTTTCATGGTAGAAGAAAAAAAGCTAACAACTCTGTGGTAGAATACAAAGTTTATTACATTTCTAGACTACATTATCCTTGTCAGCTAGATTAAAGCATTCTCCTAGTTTCTGTCCTATATTACCATAACAAGTGGGGAAATAATGTAGTGTTGTTACACAGAGCAGCTTATAAATTTTGACATAAGTGTGAGAGAAATCACTTGAAATGTGAAGCAACCAAGAGGAATAATTAGGAACAGTGGAATGATCTCAGTAATATGACAACAGTTTCTAAAGCACCCCACAGGATTGAAATCATCAGGTTTGCTTGACCTATATCTTTAATAATACAGCTCATTGCCCTTGTATTGAAGCTAGAGGGTAGGACAAAGTATAAGCTTTATCATGTTTTAGGAGAAATTGCAAAAAGTTTATTTATTAACACAGCACAAAATGGTCCATTTCTATGATTACCAAACAGGAAAGCAAGTTGGGCCACAGTTCACCACACAGAACGTTTCACAGTCAGGCTTGGCTGGCAAAAAATATTATGTAACACTCAAATAAGATAAATGGCTGCACTGGCAGTGGAAATAACCTTCTGTTTAATTAGAAAATAAGAGCTATATGGGACAATAAAAATGGTTACTGCTGCCCTCAGTCACTGTTTAATAAATATGATAGTGCTGAAGATAATGCTAAGTGTTATTTATTTGTGCAATATCACAGCCTCAGTAATTGTTCATGTTCTTGATAGTTACCCTGCATGTAGAATGAGTCCCTTTTGCATTTTCTTTGTTTAATTCACAAAAAGGGAGGAGGATTTTTTAAACCTTTAAACTGGTTTTATAAGGCATAGATGTGTGATCTAAGTTCATTCACCTCTCAGTGGTGCTGTAACCAAACTACTGGTTTTCCTAGCTGACCTTTGGGATAATTAAGCTTTGAGTCTGATAGCTCCCTACTTTTCTGGCTGGATTGTCTATCTGCCTTGAATATGCTTCTGCATCTATGAGATGAAACCATAATTCTTTTTTTTTATTTATTCTTTTTTTTTTTTTTTTTTTTTTTTTTTTTTTTTTTCTGTCCATTTTACCACAACTGCACTTGTAGTTAGTGCAGTCCTAAGGTCTGGCTTTAGCTTTGGCCTCCTTTGGAGTTGTAAGCACTGAATAAAGTCCTGCTGGGCATGCTGAAGATAGATGATTTCAGTGAAGGCTTCTCTCTAAAGGGAATAATTTTTACTAGTAAATCGAGCATCAAATTGCGTTATGTGCATATGTATCAAAACTTTCCTTTCCCCATACAGCATGTTGATGAGATACGGATTTCCTTTCTGGTTTCATGTATTTAGGAATGCTCACATTCATCAAATGCTTGATAGAAAAGCAGGGTATGGGATGTGTTTCATAATATGTTTTTTTCAGGCTTGGTATCCCACCCCTATTGCTCTAATTTGAATCTACATTAAGTACAGGGATTTGGAAAAAGGGTGTCAAAGACTTTGCCTGTTTTTATCTAAGGGGAAAAATTCAGATGTTTCATGAACAAGTTTCAGCCCCTCCTTCCTTCCTTGCTTACTCTCCATCCCCCAAAATTACACTATATGTCAAGAGGCAAAACAAAACAAAACCCCTTTTCTTCACACAATTCACTTTAAGCTTCAAAATCCTCCAAAATCCCCAATCTCCCCTTGCAGTCTGGTTCCCACTCTCCAGCTTTCCTCATCTCCCTCTGAAAGAAAAAAGCTCTTCTTTAAGGGACTGATAGGTTGTAGAGCGATGCTTAGCAACAACATTCCTGTGCCTTAAGTAGCTGCAAGCCCCTAGCTGAACCCTTTGATGTGACTGTCAGGGCAGATTTATTTTGTTTTAGCACATTGTCTACTTGTCCAGATGTATCAGGAGATAAAAAGGAGTCATGTTTACACTCTTTTGGTGAGCGGGAGGAGGAGGAGGAGATGTAATTAAATCGCATTTTTGATGAATCTCTGAGAGATCGAGATGAAGAAAACAGGAGTTGGCTTGAATATAGAGGGGAAACCCACTTGCCAGCCCTAACACCTGACATTGTCAGAAAATTAAGTGTAAAGCCATAGCACAATGTGTTGATTTGGTTCTGCTGAAGTCTTTGACTGTGTTTTCTTCTGTGCCAATGGCTCATGAGCATGTAGAAAGACATATTAGAAAGAAGTGGTTGTGCACCATAGACTCTTTCCTGTCTGTCCTATTTAATAAATTTGTTTGTCCAGGTTGAAAATAACTGTGTTTTTCTCTAGAATGTTAATGTTATAGATCACATATCCCAGGACTTCTGGCTGTGGTAAGTGGCTGTCAATCAAATACTTGGGCGGGGGGGGGGGGGGGAACCTCAGTGATCTTGGATAAACAAATGTGCAGTGTAAGGCAGGCCTTGCTGAATTCTTCCAGAGAACAAATACCACAGATAAATCCATTTTTGTTTATTTGCTTTTTAACTTGCACATTTAGCAACACCACTCTGAGCTCTATTAATAACCTGCGGTGCGCAGTGACAAGTCAGATTCCAGCATTCAGTATGCTGTGGGTATGCCAAGTGAATAAAATGCTAGTTTTAATCTGCTGCTACAAAAGTTACTCTATTTGCATTTTAAATAGGTTACACTACAGCACCCCCTTCTGCTGACTAAGTAGTGTGACAAGAGGTTATAGCTGCAGTTCAGTTTTGTTCCCATATGGCAGAATGAAGGTGCCTAAAAAGCATTTTTAACCTTCCAGTTTCTTAGTTCCCATGCCCACTAAGCAAGGTGATCAGTGTAACAGAACAGTAGTTATTAAACTGATGTCATCACATAATTTTTAGGACCTGTCTTTCATTTTTGCAACATTGTCCATACTTCTGAAAAAATGAAGAAAGACGGGGCAGCAGAATGAATAGCAAAGCAAAGCCAACCCTCTAACATTGCAAACAGTTATGTTTGGGCATTGAGACATGCATGCAGTTCTGCATTCCTCCGGTTGTCATTGACTTGAATGTGTTTGCAAGTGATGATATTATGTTACTGATTTAATTTATGGAACAGTCTCAGAGGTTCCTACCCAGAAAAGCAATTCACCATACTGATTTCCCCTCAACTTCAGAAAATCTGTGGGCATCAGATTTGCAAAAACAAGTGTGGAAGCTCTGAGTCATCTATATTTCAAAATATGAGAAAAGCAATATATCACAATACTGTAGATAACATGTGCTTGAGTTTTGCACCTGGGTTTATATGTACTTTGTATGCCACTAATAACTGCCATAGCACAGCATAAATCACAGAATTACTCCATTTTGGGTGTTTTTGAAAGTTAAAGGTAGAAAATGGATTGTATCTCGTTCTGGACACTCTTTCTGTTTGTCAGACTAGTTTGGTAATTACTGTACGGTATAAGGCAATACACAGAATAGCAGATTTTGATTTGGAGGCATTCATGTGAAATTTCTAAGGAAATGCTTCACAGTATATTTATACGCTCAGGATAGCATTCTAGCATATACGGTATTCCAAAGAACATAGAGCATTTCAGGACAGTCTGCTTGAAAGAAGGTATATAAGAATCATCTGTCATTCAGTAAGATTTAGACATGAAAGTTTAAAGAACTAGAGTTGTGTTCTGCAGTTCTGATATCATTGGTTAAAAAATATTTTATGGGACAACTAAAAGTAACTTGCAGTCTAATAGATTATCAATGTATTTCCCTTCACATAAGTGACCTGCCTGTGCTTTTGCACCTTCTGATGAAGTTATAATATCTAAGAACTCAGTACTGTTCTCTCACTCCTTCAGAGCCATTGTGAAATGAGCGAAATGCAGTGAATGGCACTGCTTGCATCTCGCGGTTCATTTGTGGTTTGCTCTACAAGACACATCAAAGAACAGTTGTGTGTGACTTTTCAAAATTTTGTGGCAAGACTTGCAGAGTTTTCTGTTTTGGAGTATGACAATCATTTATTTATTTATTTTCTTGCATTTTCTTTATGACTGTACACTCACTGAATCCTTCTGCATACTGTGAACGAAAAGAAGTTAGCACATGTTCCCAAAAGGTGAACTGGTGGTAAAGATACTAGTAAAGAAATTTAAGAAAAAATGTAAACTTCTTGGTTGAATTTACTGTCCCAAACTCAGAACAGCAGTCAAGGCAGCAGATTCTTCTGCATTGCTTTATACTTTGGGGGGGTCTTGTGTCAATTTCCTGCTTAATGAATCAATGCCTAAGAGAAAATATTTATTCAGAAATCCATTTTAGGGAATAGTACGATTTAGCAACTTTGAATTTATCTTATAGTGTGATTTTATTCTCCTTTTAAAACTGAGCCTTAAGTTTTACAACAAACAGGTTTCTTGTTGGGATATATTGATGGGTAATCATTTAATTTACTGTTGTGTTGCTAGCATTGGTAATTGGTCCTTTGGGGACAGATTCTATTATCTGCCATAATGAAAAATATTGAGCCACTTGAGGAATAACTCTCAACTTGTCACAAATGAAATTATTAGAATCTGGGATATTATTAAGGAGAAATGGTCATACTGAAGTTCTTTCCTTAGGCTCATGAAACTGAATGGAGTGACCAAGCAGAATCTTTTGCATCCTTTTGCTGCTAAATACAGGTAGCTAAGATACAAATTTTAAACAGATAGAAGGCAAATATTATGCATTAAGAAGCCACTTTTTCTGCTTTGGTTAAAAAAATAACATTAGGTAGTTGCTAAAATACTTGGCTTTTAGTGACAGAGGGTGAAAGTGATTGGTCTTGAAAGTCAAAAAGCCTTATGGGTGTTTTCATGTGTTATATGTTACAGTAGAACAAATCAATTCAGGCTTCTTAGATGCAGTCATTGCCTTGTGATTACATTTGTGTAAAGTCTTGGAGCCTTTGATCAAAGGCATTTGTGACTAGGTCTAATCCAAGCTCTTTAAGGTGTTTAACTTTCCAGGGGTGGGGGTGAGGGGATGGAGGCTGATAACAGCTGGGATTTAAATTTAGTTTTGCTGAACTTTTGTTTTGAAAGGATTTCTATTATACACTGCTTCCTTTTCCATGCAGAAGATGGATCATTGAGTAAACCTAAAAGGGAAAGAGGATATGGGAGGAAATGGGTGGGGACTTCGAATTAATCTTCTGAAGAAAAATGTTTGATCAGCGGGTAGGAGAGGATGAAAACCTCTGATGTTGACAGCAGGCAACTTTCTGACTAGTGTGTGATTGACAACTTTGATGCTCCATTGGGGAGCTAGTGTCCAGCCGTGCTCAGGCATCCTCTGTCTGTGGGTGGTAGTGTTAATAATGTGGCAACTGGAAAGATTAATTGTGGACAAGCAGCAGGATTACGAGGAGGGCTTCACAGGTCCAAAAGGAACAGTGGTAGGAAGGCCTCTGATCTGTCAGCCCAAAAGGAAATTAGTTAGGGCAGGCTGGAGCAGGCTTAAAAAAGGGGAGGGGGGAAGAGGGGAAGATGGAGTAATGGGAGAAGGGAAACATTTAGGATATTAAAGCAAAATGAAGAGGATATTGAAATAGGTTGTAAGGGGTTGGGACCAATGTTCTCAAAAGACCTTAATATGCTACATTCTTCTACAGTACATTCGGAGTTCAGCTTGTTTGGCAGTGAGTTTTGTAGTGGTTAGAACCACCATGTTAGGTTAAACTTGTTAATTGTTTTCAAAATGAACCTGAGAATAAACTTAAATTCAGAATTTCTAAAGACTTTTAGATGCAATATATATGAGAGAGAGTTTACTTAAGCTTCTCCTGCAAGTAACTATCAGCTGTGTGTTCTACTTCCCACCCTTTTTGGTAGAAGTAGGGATTTTGCTGATAAATTCTGTGTTACCATTAAAGAGGCCATTCATCATGCTTACTAATGTTATTAATCAAGATACACCACAGTACCCTTAAAATGAGATCATTTTGATAAATCATGTATGACATGAAAAGACTTTATTCCTTTTAAGTGCAATTTAGACTGTAATTTTTTTCCTCATTTATGATTCATGGAAGAAACATGGATAAAATTCCCTTGCACATTTACACCTTATCTTCAGTAATAATTCAAAACTGCTCTTAGATGAAAATTCAAGGTCTGATTCACCAAAGCTGAATGCCAGCTCATTATTTTCTGGCATTCAGTAGTCCAAAAATAATGTCCATACATTAGGTGCTTTTCACAATAGTTGAATTTGGCTGCACACCAGACATATCGATTACACTCAATTAGGCCTAAATGTGTAAGAATTATCTTATGTTCATTTACATCTTTGATCCAGTTGCACCTTGCTTTCAACCTTGCAATTTAAGTGCAAACCAAAAGGTAAAGTAAATTCAAGGGAAAAGTTATAACCTCTCTTATATGAGAATGAGGGAAATATATTCTGAAATGCTTTGCATCTCCTTCAGCTTCACTACTTCTGTTAAATAAGCAAAATCCTTTTCTTGTTAAAGGTCATTGAAATTGGAAGGTCAACCAAAATACAAGATTGCTGTTCTTGTCTTCCTAGTACTACAATAATTTGATCTACTCTGTTAGTAGCATCAGATATGAAAATAGCCTGGTAAAATGTCTTGAATGAATATTTGCTTAGTTCAAAGTCACACTCTTCATTATAGCTGAAACACTTGTGTTATTTATTAAACTAAAATATGTTGGAACTGGGTTGCGGTATTCTTTGCTAACACAGGTATGGATTTATTAGATAAATGCTTGTTTGTTCTGGCATTTAGAAATATGGAAGGGAAGTGTCTAGTAAAGAGGTTTAATTTGGGAAACAGTGTCATTTAAGTTTTGCTGTTTCTCAAACCATGACTGAAAGAGGATTATCTGGCTTATCTGAATTTAAGTTCCTCCTTTATGTTCTTCAGCAGCTGAACATATTTGAAAGAACATGTCTGGTTGCCAAAAATAGCAGTCCATTTGTATTTTTTGAACCATTGATCTATACAAATTTGTTTTGATGCAGCAAATGAACAGTATATCTACACAAGATGTTCCCTTCCTCCTGGTACCTTCTAGATATTATTATTTTTTGTTTGTTTGTTTTTGTTTCTGTTCTTAAGTCTAATTAGGGTCCTGGACTCTTAAGAGCCAGTTGCCACTGTGGGCCTGATTTTAATCTCCTCTGGAAGTTAGAATGTGTTACCCATTATTTTTTGTTTGTTTATTTTTCCTTCATGCTTTATTTTATGATTGCATACTAGAGAAGCATTTTTCACTTCCATGAAGTAATGACCAACAGATTTAGAAGTTCAGACTTCTGTTTATTATTATTATTATTATTATTATTTGTGATTAAGATTATTAGACTGGTAGGAAGAAGAAACATAAAGCCAAATAAACCCCTTATGCTACCAATACCTGCCCTTAAGTTCCCTTCTTGTCTCATGAATTCTCTTTATTATTGATAAGAAAAAAACTTGGTGAAAAGAATCCCCGTAGTTCACAAGGAAATTATTTGTAATGAGGTACATTTATAATAATAAATTAAAATGGTGTATTAGTTCAGAGTAGTCCAGTTGTATTTATCTTCTTTATTAGTACTGGTTATATTACTGGTTTTATTTTTTTTAATGTCTGCTGATGAAAGAAAGTTGTTCAGATTTTTGTGACATTAGGCAAAACATAAAACTTAGGCAAAAAAAAAGTGGTATCTCTTTTCTTCAATTCCACCTTCCGTACAATACTCATTTGCGGTGCTCTTGTTTTATTTCAGTACCATGGTCTAAAGTCTGAAACCAGATTTTGAAATAAATCACTGTTTCCTGTTTCTGTGCAGGGTGAGGAGGCCTCTACATACAGATCAGGCAAGTTGTGATAACACCATGCCTCTGTTTCCCCCTCTCCCTCTTAATTAAAAGTTCCTTTAATGCTGGAAGTTTAATAAAGACAACTGCTAACCTGTAGTTAATTGTGCTTGGCTGTGGAGCAGAGGAATTGGAAAATCCCATTTCATCAAGGAAAGCTGTCTCCCATGTAATCGTGCCATGCCACCTGTTGGTATTTCTAAACATAACAGCGTATTGGGATTTGTCACAACTGCAGACTAGCCCATTGGAGACCTGTTCACAGGAGAGGAAAGGAAAGCAAGACCTTTTGCTTTTGTAGCCTGCTGTATATAGTTGTCCTATCAGGTTCTACCTTTGTGTATTTTTTAGTAGCCTTCTTTACCCCTTTTTTTTTAAACTTTACCTCTTTCTTTCACTGACAACCCGTCTGTGTGGTTCCTGAATAAACAAAAAAATGAACACATTAAAAATAAAGTTCTTCCCTAACCATTCCCTAGGATAAAGTGGTTGAAGACTTAGTGTATTGTTGCTTTCTATAATATTTTCTGCTATCATGAGACACTCAAATACCTCAAAGTGAAATTAAAGCCCCATTGCGCTTGGTGCTGTGCGAATTTATGGGAAGAAACATTCTCTCTAGACTAGTGTTTTGATACTCTCTGCAAGCATGTAATAAATTCAATCCACAATGAATACATTTATTTTTTTTTTCTATTACTAGACAGGCTATGTTTCTCATCACACATCTATACATGATGAATATACATAAATTAATATTTTATCTGTAAAGGATGAATTTCTAGTTATGTCTAAATTTTTGAAAAATGTTGATGAGCAGGTGTGTGGAAAGTTTCTGTATGTTTTATCACAAACATGAACAAATTTAGATGGTTTAATATACTCATAGGATTGAGAGACATAAACTGCTGCAGCCAGTGTTAGGGAGTGCATCAATAAATGGCTGCCATGCTGGTACATACCTTTTTAGGCAAGTTTTAAAAGTTCATGGAAATAATTGAAGACTGTTGCTATTGTTTTTCTTGGGGAAAGCATGTGTGTCCAAGGGATCCAAAATTAGTCCTTAGACTAAATAGATGTTTATGTAGGGAATTCTTAAAATGACAGTAAGTCACCTTTTTGTTCATGTATAATTAATTTTAAGTCTTGAGTACAAGCAAATGGAAGACAGAATAGGCTTATCACGAAAATATTGCTGTGTGTTTAATAAAAAGTTTTTTCAAAGGCAAGTATTAGTTGATCATTTACATTGGAACTATACCACAGATTATCAAATTCATCGTTCTGGAGAAATGTTTTTGTCAATTACCAAAAAAAAAAAAAAAAAGAAAAAAAAAAAAAAAGAAAAAAGGTAATGCAGTGATTTGCTTCCTTCTTAATTGTTGTTTCCCTGAGCATATATTTCCTTAATAAATTCAAGTTTTGTATCTTGTAATGTGATAAGTACCATTGGCTTTCCATTTTTATTTGAACGTAAGTCACAAAATGAGAAGGAACAAGCTTTCAAATTGCTAAGGTCACTTCTCTGTGACCTTACTAGATGACTTTGACAAGTGTTAAAACTCTGATGAATGAAAATAAACAACACTATCAGAGAGCACAAGAATTCTTGATAATTGTGGCTGAGGCTTACAAAATGATTATCATGATGTCCAAAAATAAAATAAAATAAATTGCTTCTTGGTCAGTTCCCTGAAAAAAATAATTGACAATCTGAAATGCTGGAGATTTGAGATAATCATATTAACTAAAAAACACATTGTGAAGGAAGAAATCTTACACACTTAAAGTACTTCGGAGGTTAGAGATATACAAGGGAAACTTTGTTTTGAGTTCCACATTAATTAACATATGCTTCATTATTTTGTTTTTCTCTGTTTTCCTATCTCCCATTCTAATGTTACTTGTCAAATTATATCTAAGTCTTTCCTGAGTATATATTTTTCTTACATGGTGCTGAGAAAATATCAGCAGTATACTTGTAAGGTTTATCACTATGCAGATGTGTGGTTTTTTTAGATGCCCAAATATCTGTAGAGATGCTAAGATTTTTTCTAACATAGCAAAAAATATATCAACTTATGCAAACGACAGAAACTAGATATCCCCTCACTTCATACTTCGTAAACCAAAAAAGTATGGACTACTGAAGCAGTACAGCAGTGTTTCAAGTTCATCTGCTATGTACAGTGCCTGCTCTAAGGATGACCAAGGGTGGTGTTAGAGCTCAGCATGAGCTGAATGATCATGATTCATCATGGCATTGTTGTCTTCTGAGGTGTTTGGTTATGCAATTTAAATGCACTCCCCCCCGCCTTTTTTTTTTTTTTTTTTTTAATTATAGCAATTCTTCCTACTGTAGATTATACAGTATGTCTAATTTTGATGAATGTGGTTTGAAGGTCTGTTATTCTTTTACTATCTTTTTAGGACCAAGTACAAAAATGTTTTAGCTCAGACAAAACTTTTAGGTTAATATCAAGACAGAGGGAGACACCTCAATTTAGCAAGTGCTTGTCTATGTACACAGCTAAGGCTTCAAGAAACTTTGTTGGCCTTGTAACTTTTATACCTTGTACTATGATATACTGCAAAATTTTGAAGACTAATGCTTGCAAGAATACAAGCTTCCAGTAATAATACTGTTAGGATTTGCTTACTGAGTTATCTGGTTATGTGTAATAGTAACACTGAAGTTACCACCTACTTTAACTAGCTTTCCTCAGAGCTGTTTATATTTGTAGTTTTGACTGCAACAAGAACTCCTGATGCATATGTGACCAATACTTAAAGACACATCCCTGTGCTATCCCTGTCAAAATATTCTTGTGAATATTAAGAATAATGCAATCTATACAAATCTATTTGGAAAATACTTGGGGCCAAACATCAATCTGCAGTAGGAAAAACAAATTGTCTTTTTGCTGGAGTACAGGCTTACTCAGAAATGCGATTCAGAGCTCCAATGTTTTTTTTTTTTTCAAAACAATCCTAACCATGGATGATATTCCACAGAATTAAAGCTGCTCTAACTGAATGCTTAGCTCAAAGATAATGAAAACTGTTCTATATTTGACAGGAATTATATACTGTACATAAAGTAGCAGCAAAACACCAATAAACAAAACCTCCTATTCTTGCTTTTCCTAAAGTTGGAAATAAAGCCAAATTGCCCCTTCACTCCAATATCCTTTTTAGAAGCACTTGAATTTTGCTCACTCAGTGGTATATTGCTGAAAAGGCAAAGTCTCTTCCAGTAATTTTAGGAAAAGCTATCATCAAACTGTCAACAGTCTAAATTGAGATTAAAAGTATCAAAGAGAAACATTCACTATTATCAGAGTCCCAACTAAGTACACTTGAATAGGCAGATAACATCTAGAGTGTACAGTATGAGACCACTCACTCCTCCGGGTTTTGGAGTGATTTACAGGGATGAAGTCTTATGTTAAACAGTTAGTGACATTTTTCTTCTCGTCTTTCCCAGAATTTCTAGGCCCAAAGAAAACAGGTAGCTGTGGACAGATGCCTGTTCCAGGGATTATTTTCATATGTCATATTGCTGGCACTGATCTCATCCTCTTAGGTGTTATGTGCCCTCAGTTCATATTGGTCATCAGAGGGAGGATCTCCAATCCCTTGTAGAATCCCAGGGTAGATTGGGCTGCACTTCTACAGTTGGTTAAAATCAAAGGATTATTCTCTTTGTCTGAAGGCAAGAGCTGTGTTTATAGTATTACCTCTCTGAAAAGGAAGCTTATTGTCACTGGTGAGACAGCAGACAGAGGATTTTCTAGTTTTCTGCATGTTTTGGCAAACCTGTCTCTATTATGATGTCTGTTTTAATACATGATGCGTTTTCATGTTATGCACTGAATTTTACTATGGACAAAAATGGGACTATAACTATGGTCTGACATAAAAATTGAAAGCTAGTCTTTGAAAGCAAAAGCTTAGTGTATTAATCTACTTGGTCACTTAGCCTTGTACATCCTAATATGCTACCATCTATACAGCTATAAAAAAAAAAAGATTTATAAGTACTTTAACAAAACATTACCACTAGTAACTTTTGTTATTATGGATTTCTGCTTGTTGTTCTCAGGTTTAGCCTGGTAAAAAGCTTTTTCCTTCCACAAGTCCTATTTTATGTTTACTTCTTAACCCACCTTTTAAAATCTGGTTTTGAATTAATTTCAATTAATATATATATTGGAAGGTATGATTAATTACAAAATAATAAGAGTTTTAGGTGGATTGCTTTGGTTGACTTTTGTGGTTTATAAACCAAAATATAATTTGAAAACAACCTGCACAGAAGATAACAATTATTTTCTTAAAATTGCCTTAGTAAATTATTAGGAGATTCAATAAATAGTTTATTTTTTGTACTTCTTCATTTTATTTGCCTTATATTTATAATTAGAAATAATCATGTAACTTTTAGTGAACACTGTCCTTTGTATCTTCTTTAAAAAACTATATTATATTTGTTACGTACATTGTAGATTTTAAACACTCCAGAGCAAACTCAGTGCCTGGAACTCAGTGCATGACACTACCACGGTATCAATTCATTTAACTTAAATTAGACTTTTTAAAACATTGTGATGATTCTTTAAGATTCTTTATTTTCATATCTCCTTCTAAGAATGCAACACTACTGTTCTTTAACTAAAAAGCAAGCTGGTAAACATGGGGTTGTCATTATACTGCTCTTCCTTTCAGATGAAACCTTCTTCAACTGTCTGAAGATTAGTTTACAGAAAACTATAGCTCCAGAATCTAATCCTTTAAAATCAGAATCATAGGATCTTGAAATATTTCTTTATTATGAGGGAAAAAAAAAAATCCTCTCTTCCTTTAGCATTTTGCTTTTAAGGATTCTGAGTAAGTCTTCTTGGGACTTCTTTAAATTTCTTAGAATACTGAGGTGGGTTTTTGTGTTTATTATTAAAGAATCTATATTCTTTAAAAAAAAATACACTTTTTGTACATTATAGGTTTTTTATCTCCATTTTAAGAGATTCCTTTGTTTAGCTTGCAGGGCAGTGGAATTATAGAATCTTTTTTTTTTTTTTTTTTTTTTTTTCTTTTTTTGCATTTTGAATAGTATGGTACCTTATCCTAGCTTTCTATTTTCCATTTTCTTTTTTTTTTTTGGTTTTGTTTTGTTTGTTTGTTTGTAGATTCATAACTTCCTTCACGTAAATATTTTTCTGTTTCATCAAGAGGAACATATTTAACATTGCCCAAATAAATTTGCCTGATAAAGATGGTAATCTTTTAAAGCTGTAAGCTGTATGGGAATATTATTTTAGTAATGATACCTAATATCATTGTGTAAACTCTTTTTAAAAAGATTGAAAGCAGCCTTAACAAATTAAACTTTCTTTCAGTTATCAGTTATCTTCCATGACTGGTGATTCTGTGCATCGTATTGCAGATGCATCCTCTTTGTTTAATCACTGACCTTCACTCAAGAGTACTGTTAATATTTGTTTTATCATACAGGCCTCCAGTGAAGCTGCCTCCCTCTCTCCAGAAATGAACTATACACCTCTGCCTTCGGGATCCAGGGACCTCACCAATCATAGAGGTATGAACTAAACTTTTATTGGTATGGACTGCTGCAAGGTGGTAAGCTTTGTTGTAAGGCCTTCTCTGTATTAGTTGTTGCTGTATTAGCACTTTATTTAACCTTGTGCCTTTCAAGCACTAGATGAGAAAACCATACCTGTCAAGACTACAGATTTTAAGTCATATTAAATAGGAGTTCAAGGTGGTCTGCTGGGAAAGCAAATAAATCTGTGGAAAACATTCAGTGATTTTTTTTGTGTGTGTGTGAGAGAGAAAAACCTAAAGAGATTAGAGTACTTAAATATTGCTATGTAGATGATTACATTGAGTATTTGTAATTTTGAGAGAATTGTAAACTTTCTAATATTTGTAAAGAGAGAGTTTTTTGGCAGTTTAATAATTTAGGGCTGTAATTTTGAAACATTAACATGTTTTCCTCCCAGTAAAAATTGATTCTTCCATGTTTTTCAACATTAAAGGTGGATCAGTGTCCAATTTCCTTTTTCACCAGTCCTTAGAACTTAAAAAGCACCTTGGGCAAATTCTTGAATTCCTTCTGCATACCTATGGAGCAAAAAGTTCAGAGAGCAGGTGAAAAACTAGATCAGTCAAGAAGGGCAAATTCCAAGCTCTTTCACATTTGTTACATAAAGGAAAAATTTATAAAGCTTGCAGCATTTTTCAGTATGAAACCAGAGCACCAATACTCTTGTGTTTTACACATTATGCATTTGATTACATGGGGGATTTTAATATTTCAACTGTTTTCCAAGTTGTCATTTAAACCATTTGTGTAGAGGTGTGTTTTGTATAAAATTCCAGAATTGAAGTCAATCATGTATTTATGAATTGATGGTAACTTGGTTTTAGTGTGTGTTTAAATTCTACGACAGTGCAGGTGATCGAGGTAGCGTTAGTAGAATGTCTTATTATTTGAAAATTTAAGAAAGAACCAGGTAGGCAGCGCAACTGGACAAGGATCCATGATTCAGATGGGAAGAGTGAGGAAAGCAACTGATTAGACTTTGATCTCTTGCAGACTGTATCACTGTTGTTTTGCAAGGGCTCAGATGGATATCAGGTTACATCCTGTCCTTGTTGTAAACTGATACGTTGTACTGGAAATCAGATGTCCTGAAAGCACTGTAGAGTGTTGTGTTCTGCCATTAAGGTCATGTAAAGAGAAAAGACTGAACCGAAGTCCTGGATTTGAGCATACATCTGGACTTCAGAGGTTATAAAAGCAAACAGACCAAAATAACTTCAACCCTCTCTATCCCCCATTTCCTCATCCCCCCAGATAAAATAAAAAAGAGAGGGAAAAAAAAAAAAGGAGAAAAAAGAAAACAAACAAAAAACCCAAGGTATGTGTTGTGGTTTTGGTTTCCAGGTAATGATTTGATTTGCTTTGAGGTTGGATTGCTGCTGTTGGATTAAATTGCCAGGATCTAGCATGACAATGAGTAGAATAACAGAATGTTGTAAATGCCTATGATCTATAAAAATACATTAAATATACATTTAAGCCAGGTATCCTCAGATATGTTTATTTATATGATGGTGAATTAGAGGTGTGGCTTCATGGCTGACTTTGACATAGAGATGCCAGTAGCTTTATGCATCAATGTCTGCTTTGCAGTATGGATTAACTTCTGTAGCTATGCACTTGTGCTGCACTTGTCTATAGGGGTGGCTGATCAGATCTGAAAATCACCAAATACTGAATAGCATTGTCTTCACTAGGATTTGAGAGTGCCTTCTGCCTTGCTGTGAAAGGGGAGAATGATATTTCCCAAATTATTAACTTTTTACCCTTAGCTATTCACATATTTCCATATTATTTCTGTCTTTACTCTTTCCAGAAATATTCTGCTTTGCATGCTAAACATATGCTGAAAATTTCCTTGATGATTAAACACAGTTATGTATTGTGAATAGAGAAGAGAGCGTCATCCAAAAAAAAAAGGGCGGGGGGGGAGGAGGTAAAATTGGCCCTAAAAGAGACATTGTTACATGCTTCAGTAAGTAATGTGTATATATGTATGTATTCACAAGGAAATCATTAAGAAATCTTTCCAAAATTCCAGGTGTTGTAAATAAAGTTTGGAACAACCTGCTGGCAGGGCTTATTAACTCAATCAACTTCTTTTACACAAAGAAATATGTCCAAGTTCACAAGCCCATAAAAGATTAATTGGATTCAACAGAAAAATCTCCAAGAAAAGAATGAAATACTTAAACATGCTATTTTAGGTTATGAATATCTTTTTTTTTTCTTCACTGAATGCTTTCAGTATTGTAAAAAATAAAAAAATGATTGAATCAGCTGTTGTATATGTAAAATGTTGGTAGTTTTCAACCCAAACTGAAAAGAAGAATGCTCTAAGTTTGTCAAGTGCTCTTACTTGTCCCTAGAGAAACCTGTTTACCAGAATCTGAAAGTCTGGCAAATGGTTTGGTATAGCTGTAAATAGATTTTTGGGATTGGGAGGAGGAGCAGAGCAAACAGTCTTTGGATGGTGGAGTTTTACTTGCAAAATTCATAGCTATATATAGGGAGAAACATGTAAGGGGAACAAAAGCATGTTGTTGTGCTTGTGTTGCACTATGTATCTTAAACCTTTCATATTCACGTATTCGGTATATTGTTTCCAGACAGGATCTGGTCTTTTGGGGTTGACTCAGTATTTTGTACAAGTAATGTTCAGGAATTTTAAAAATCTCCCTCTCAGTGTCAGAACCCACAGAATCTGCATATGACGGTGCTATATTAGAGTGGAATAAATACTAGGGAATAATCACTGTAAATATTATATCAAATGCTATGATGCTTGAATGTCTAAGTACATTATGAGAGTGATAAATATTGAATAAACATTTTTAAGCTTTAGAACATGAAAAAGCCATTTTCCCATAAATTATATTGCTGTTCAGAAGCTCTTTTCTATGTCAAACATTTGCTCAGTCCCATTTATTTCTTAGTAGAAAATGTATTGGCCTTCTTTGGTGCAGGCTTTGGGCACCTGACAGCAATATGATTTGATACTTTTTATGAGATCTAATTACTGTCCCATTAAGCAAGCCTTCCAAAGTGGTAATTTTATAGCTAGCTTTATTTTTGTTTAGATCTTAAAATGATGATCTTAAACTCCTAAGGGTCTTTGTTAAATTAGTATCTTATATTTGATTGTATATTTATTTGTACATTGTTTTAGACATCAGTGATTTAGTTGTGTGAATTTTTGTACAACTCTGATAAAAAGAAGTCAGTTCATAGACACCTCAACCCTCCATACAGCATGCTTAAAACAAACAAACAAACAAACAAACAAAACAAAACAAAACAAAAAAAACCATCATTTGTATTGTAGTAGTTTTCAAATTTGCTAATGAAACAAAATAAAATGGGCCTGACTTTTCTTCCTGCTTCTTTGGATCCATCTAAGAAAATAGCTACAAAAAATCAAAGATATATACAGTTGTTTTTAAATAGAAATGGCCATGCTCCCAGTACACAAAATTAAATAAATGTGTTTTAGTAGAAATATATTCTAAAAATTTTGCTTATGTCATTTTCACTGTTTTGTATATGTGGACCTGTTACCTTTCTGTTCCTTATCATCAATTTATTAACCAAGTAAATATAAAATCTTAAAATAGAGCTTTAAAGCTTAATGTAGTCATAATTGATTCTAATTTTAAGGATAATTTCCTGGATGTGCAAAAAAATGCTACTTTCCCCCCTTCCCCTAAGTTAGGTTGTATATTCCTTCTTCACAGTGTCACCTCTGGTAAGGAAGTTCCTTTGTTATGTTTAAGCATTCAGACTCAAGTTGCCTTCCAAAAAGAACAGTGCTTTCCATTTTCTGGAGAAAATAGTAATTTCTCATTCTCTCTCTTGAGAAGCAAAATTATTAAATCATAAATATAATGAAAATCTGTTTTTCCCATATATAAGAAAGTGCTGGATGCTCTTTATATAAACAAATATTTTATAACATTGTCTAGCATCTGATTTACTTGAAAACCTATTAGTTTGCCAAAGCTATTTGGTTTCCAGTAACATTTTATAAATGACTGCCTTTCTTGAGATCTTGCTTCTGGGAACAACCAGAGGTAAGTCTTCCCCATAGGTTACTGGTGGAAGGAAGAAGCAGCAGTTTCCATTAAAAACTAAGCTTGTATTTATGCATGTAGTTTTTAGAGCCTTAGATTGGATTTATGCCAAGTTTTAATAGTTCCAATCTATTCTGGCTTGTAAGAACTTCCTGAACAAATCCACTGTCCTGTTCTGGTATCTGCTCAGTTAATTATCCAAGCATTCTGGTATACACAGAAATTACATTTTCTCTTTTTTCCCCCTCATTCTGAATTATAAGTGCCCAAATGAAAAAATGTTATTTATTTTAGAAGTATGTTTGAATCAACATACTGACACATTTTCTTACTTTCTGAAACAGTCCAATTTGAGCAAGAAAGCCATAAACTACATTCAAAAGCAATGCCTAAAAGTCCAGGGACAGAATATTGTTAAGTTTTCCATTAGTCCTCTGAAGGTAATCTTATAAGGCATAAGGCTTTTTTTTTTTTTTTTTTTTTTTTTTTTGAGAGAGAGAGAGATTGGAAAAGAGGTTCCTTCTGCATTTCTCTTTTGGTCT
Organism: Heteronetta atricapilla; assembly: GCA_011075105.1. NCBI lineage: Eukaryota > Metazoa > Chordata > Aves > Anseriformes > Anatidae > Heteronetta > Heteronetta atricapilla. Next base: position 13,852,444 of record CM021736.1, on the reverse strand, counting down.
GATGGATGTGTTGAAGAATAGTTTTAATAGTTTTGAAATTAAGACCTTTCCATACGTTAGCATTTTTAAGCAAGCAAAAGCATGTTGGCATATAGTCTGTTAGAGAGACACCTGCATTCAATTCACCTGTTTTTGTCTGATCCTAGAAAAATAAACAAACATTATATTGTGCTATACTACTCAGAGTGTATAGGTATAGAATTTTCAGTCATGACTGGTATGACTGTACTTAATGCATTCAGACTGATTTTTAGGGTGTAAAATCCAGCTACTAGCTTTGTAGGAATTGAGATATGTACTAAGTCAAGACAGAAGTATACTCTGGAATGCACAATGAGCACTGGGTGATCCAGATGTCCTAGAATTTACTATCCGCTACTTGTCAGAGAGGCCTACTACTTTCCAAGTCTGGTGTTGCAGACAGAAGATGGAATTTTTGGAGAACCAGGAGGAGTATGTGTGAAAGAAACAGTTGATGTGAGGTGTGAAAGTCCCAGATGATCCTCCAGGGATTTTCCTGTTCTACCTCAATTTGCTCAGCATGTGCAGATTTAAGACATAAATATTCTGTAGTTCATCTGGAACTAATGTGTATTGATCCTTCAAGGATTAGGTCTTGATTTTTAAAATGATGCTTCAAATTTAGAAGTGAAATTATAGAATTGGCATACACTTCTTAATAAATGTAAATACACAAAGTCCATATTTTTGAAGGCTTTCAACTCAATATATGTTCAGTCTGAAAAGCTGTGCTATCTTTAAATCACAGACATAAAAAGAAATCAGCATAAAAACTTACTTCCAGAAAGATAATTATCCTGTTTATATTATCATTGCCGTATTCTCTGTTGTTATTATTGACACAGTTGTTAGGTACTCATTGTGTTTTCAAGCCAGAGGCTTATTTAGAGTTTGAAATTGATTGCTGGAAAAGTCACAAAGCAATTTATGTAGCAACTTATCATAATTAGTTAGTTTCCTTAATGTGAACTGCACTTCATGCTTATCAATTGATTTTTCTGTATAGCTGCATAAAACAGCTCATTGTGTGCTGTCCAAAAAGAGAATAATAATCATAAAATAACTGTGGGTAGTATTTTATCATTCAGCTAATCTGATAAATTCTAAAATAAATTTTAACAAAAGGTGTATATACATGTATATAGGATTATTTGCTTAAACTCATCTGATAATTCAGAGCAGGATGAATAAGAGAACTGCAAACGGATGCAATATATGAAAAGTCAGAGGCAGAGACCTGTGAATAGTGGGTATTTTTTTTGTTGTTGTTGGTTTTCATGAGGTACAACCATATTTCTAGTTTCTATATTATACAACTCTTAGGCCAGGATCTTCTGACCTTGAGATGACTGACCTTTAAAAAAAAAAAAAAAGTGGTGGTAGGGTGTTGCAGTAACATGAAATGGACAAATATCTTCCAGGAGCAAGAACACTCAAAAGCTGTGACATTTCCTATTGATGGCAGAAAATATGTCCCATCAGTGAGTTGTACTGTACTCATGACAGCCCCAAGGGGAGTGTGTGGAAATCCTCTTCTCCTGGCACTGTAGCAGATGACTAAAATAAGGATTCTGTTATGATGAAAAGAAAAAAAATGTCATTTGGCTTGCCTGCCATGATATGAGAAATTGGGTTTGATGCTACTGAGAGGGGCTCATCCTGTAGCCACTGCTAGATGGCCCTTGCATGTGCATATAGACCTGCCAAACCATATACTTGGAGCTGATGTGAAAAGTATGGTCCCCTATTTCTTCAGTGGTGAAGCTGATTTCATGTTTCTAACCGTGTTTTTCCTTCCAAACTGCACTCAAGTCTATTTCCACCCAGTTTCTCTGAGGCAGTTGCTTTGTGGGAATGGAGAAAAATAGGTAGAAGGGATCAGTGGAACAACGTAGGTGGGGAAAAATGCTAGAAGGTGCGTTTCCTTAGAGATGCTTATTGCCTTGAAGTGCTTCCATCTGATAACAGTAGCCCACATGTACTGGTATTTGCCCTGAGTCTGCAAATGCATTAGACATCTGTCCCCTGGTGTGTGAATTGACACACAGTCACAGATGCTGCCTTTCAAAGGAATTGAGAGGTCCAGCACACACAATCCATTCAGCTTTCAGCCTTGGAGTGGTTTATTGCTGGGCAGTAATGAAAAAGCAGATTAAGGAGTGTCTCCTGTAGTACCTCTCCTGAGCCTTAATCTGTTTGTTTACTGGAATAGAACTACCACAGTAACAGTGGTCTTTTGTGGACCAATTTACCTCACTTGCTCAGTAGTGATAGTCTCTGCCAGTGCCTGCGTGTTTCTCTGTAAAGCACAAAGAACTTTCTCAAATGTGTAATAAATTGTGGTTGGATTTGAGCGTGACCTTGACTAATATGGTTCAAGAAATACATTTTCTGGGTCATTGAATTCATGTTCTTGACACTTAGAGGGTTAACAATTTCTTGTCTGTGTACAAAAGAAATGTTGGAGTTGAATCAGTGTACTGTAGATTATTAAAAAATCAGCCTTAAAACACATTGTTATTTTCCCTGATGAGAGCAACTAGGAATGTGAAACCAGGTTGGGGTGAAAGAGTTGCGAATGGTATATAAAGTGACTTTCAGTTTTGTTCAAAGCCTTTCCTGATTATTATGAAAGTTAAGATTTATTTTTAAAAGACAGTATAGTTTTAATTTGTGAGTATTCTCTGTATTCTGGGGTTTGAAAGTGAACCCAGGGGACTGAGACCAAGCAGACAAGAAGATCTAGGAAGATCACTTCCTGAAGTGCTACTTTTTTGTGGGAATGAAATAATGGTGTTCTGGGGGCAGGACTTTAAAAGGCATTAAGATTAAATTAACCTTAGGTACTTAAGGAATTAAGTGTTTAAACAAGTTTAGGTTAAAATTTTGTTCAACATCTAAGGAGTTGTGTGCAAAATTCCAGTTCTATATCTAATGGGAATTAGGAATATAAAACTCAGCCTTTCAAAATTATCAACTTTTTTTTTTTTTTTTTTTTTTTTCCAGTTATTACAGTGCATGTTTTCTAATCTGTCTGTTGTTTTCATTGCAATTTGCTCCACATTTGCCAAAACTAACCTGGCAGTCTGGGCCTCAGTCACCCATACAAGTGTCACATCAGAGTGAGTATGATTAATGAGGAAAAAAAAACTTAGTTCAGATTTTTGGGTAGACTAGAAAGTGTCCGATGTTTCACAACATAGCTCATTTTGTCATGCTGGCAATAAGAAAACATGAGAATGCTAAAGCTCCAAGCAACAGGAGTATAAGGTGGCAGAAAAACATAGAAAACATTGGCTTCCTTAAGTGGAAACTTGGGATCCAATACCATAAACCTATCTAAAATTAGATATGCAGAAAAACTAAAGATGCAATGAGTATGCAACTGGCAATTTAAAATAAATAAATAAATTGTCCAGTAAATTTGCCACTTGGCTTTATGATAGATAACCTTTTACAATACAGAAGGTCAGACGTAGGCTGTGCTGCTACAGTCCTTCCAGAGGAAACATGTTCAAAGCACACACAGTGCTGAGCACATACCAGTCTCCTGAGAGATCCTCATGTTTGGTTAGCACTTCAGCCTAGGCTGTTTTTTGCAGGAGTCCTCCAATTCTATCATTCAGGCATTTTTACAGCCTCATTGGAACAAATAAACAAACATCTGGAATCATGTGGTATATTTAATTAAAAACTTTTTGTTTGGCCAGAAATAGTAAAATCATGAAAAATTGCCTGTCTTCAAGCTCAGAAAGGCCAAACGATGAAGCTGTTGGCTACAGACAGTTTTACAATGTATTGAAATTCATTGATACGCACACCTGCTACAAGTGCCCCCCCCTTTATTTTGATTCATAACCATTAATGAGTGTTTAGTACACAGATTGTAGCCCTTGTTTGAATAGGAATTTACTGTTTTTAATAACATACAGACATGTTACTATATTCCATACAGTGTATACTGTTCTGTAATAAACAGGCAGAATAAAGCTTTATACTCTTGGTTTAAAAAAAAAAAAAAAAAAGAAAAAGGAATCTTTACAGTACAGGTTCCAATTAAATATTCTGTCAGGTGAGCACATGTTAATTCCAGAGGCAATAAATATCTGCCTCATGCCATGAGTCTGTATATCAAATGTTGAAAATGTGGTGATGGCATTTTCTCTTTAAAATTATACTGTATAAGGAAAAAGTAAATTTTCATTCTTTCATTTCATGCTCTTTTGAGGAAAATTTCTGGAGTCTCTTGATGCTTTTGCTGATGATGCTGCTTGCTAATGATCTGAGATATTTTGAATTGCACATGCCACTTGGTCACAGAATATTCTGCGATTCAGGATTAATATTTATGAAAACTAGTTAGCTTAATGGACTACTACCATTTTGCATGCCTTTGAACATGTGACAGACTTATTTTTGAGCTTGTACATCTCAGTTTCTAAATAGCTAAATCTCTACTAAGAAAATTATATGCACACAGGAAGACCTACTGCAGTCGGCTGAATATTGATCACCGTTCTTCGTATTGCTTATGATGAAAACAAATTGAACATTCAATTTTGAGCTTCTTTTCTCTGAGATTCCCTAGTGGGATAGGATGCTTACATGATCTTGGCCTCTCTCCTGGGTTTAGTTAGTGATTTGAATGAGGGAGAAATGGGAGTCGTCAGAAACAAAGTACTAATTCCCACATAGTGAGTACATGTTTCTACATGGATACTAAGATAAATAAATAACTAGGAGGAATAGGTGAGGAAATAAATTTCCTGCACAGTCAAAAGAGCAGCCATCTGCATAACAGTAGTGAAACTTTTTTACTCCCTTGTGTGTTTGTTCTTTATGGTTCACACATGATACTGTAATGTATGTTTCTTCCAAGCTATGATCAGCCAAAAAGATGCAATGTATTTTGAATTCCCTCATTCTGTGTGCGTAGTTTATTAGGAAGCTGTGGGTGAAGGTTACTTTCTTTAATTTTGCCTTCAGGAAAGAAAGGGCTATCTTTGTGATATTTTACTGCATCTCCTTATGTGAGAAGAAGTTGTCAGTGTTTTATAGAATATGAATATATGTATTCATGATCTAATGATATGTTTGTTGATCAAAGTTTCTTTCAGAGCTCTGAAAGCAAATGTTAGGAAGATTGGCACCCCCACGCCCCTTTTTTTTTTCCTGTTTTGTGATGTTTCAGTGGTCTGTTAGTAGCCTCAGTGCTAGAAAAATAAATGATAGGAAGTACCGTGACATCCTTCGTTAGCTTTGTATGCCCATAAGTAGAGAGCTCACACCTGGGGAGAAGAAGGGAAGGAAAGAGGTGAACAGTAAGTATAAACAAGGGAAATTGTTCTGTGTTGTTCCTTGCCCAAAAAAGGATGGTTGATTTTTTTATTATTATTATTATTTTTATTTTTTTATCCATTGTTCTGCCTCTTGCAGTTTGGGAGATTTTGCAAGTTATTTTTATTTACATAGGAAGGAATTCTTTTACTGCATGATTGACAACATTGGTGCATTTTTGTAAGACCTTTCTAAGAAAGCTTGTCTATGATTCTAAAGTGCCTAGTAAAGCTAAGCAACCACCTGAAAGACCCCCCACCTGTGGCTGCATAAAACTGAAATAAAGAATGGAAAATAACCCATTGAGTATGCACTTTCCCACCTACTGAGAGCAAAATGCAATGCAATGCAATTTTAGTACTTGCGTGCCACTGGGGAAAATAGACTCCTAAAATCACATAGTGAAACACTGGAAAAAATCAGTGAATTTGTACTAAGCACTATGTTATAAAACCTAAGGAACCGTAGTCTCTGCTTCTCAAGTGAAACAGATTTGTATTGCAGTTCTGTTACAATGCCTACCAAATGTAATGATGATATTTAGTGCAGTAGGCTGAAAAAAAAAAAAAGTAAGGGTGGTGAATAAAAGTCCTTTTGCAGGAATACTATGCAGAGGGAGATGCAAGCAACTCTTGTTATGTCTATTTAAAGACCAAGCAAGATTGTAATCCCTGAACTTCTTTTCTTTTACTTCTGTTGAGTGTTGTGGGGTCACACACAGAGAGGTGGAAAGTGAAAATGGCCTGAGTTAGCTTTTTCAGAACTGTTTATGGTAGTAGACTTATTTCTCACAATTAATGGAGAACTAAATTACTGTTCATGTCTGGTCTGAGTGTAGTTAGAATACACGTGTACCAAACTTAAGGGGCTACTATGCCAGTATGCTGGTTTCCCTACATTGGCTTAGCTTTCTCTATACCAACTGCTGCAGTAGGTTTGGAACTGCATTCAGAGATTTGTTTCGATAACTGCATCTGTCCCATCTCTGCCTTTAACTTATTTGAGGGAGGCAACTCCCAGATGGTGTTTTTTTGCTGAACTGTAGAGGGGAGCAGCCTGTCTTAACAGTCATTTTTGTTCACATGAAATAAAAGGAGCAGGCACAATGGAAATCATCCCTTGGACCCTGCTGGGCGAGCTGGACAACCCCTCACCAAAATCAACCAAAAAAACCCCACCCAATTAATTGAGTTGACAGATCATTTCCTACTTTGTGAAGACAGTGAATGATAAATGGCACTGGGGAAAAAAAGAGAGCAACTTTATAATAAATAGATAAAGCTATTATAATAAATAAGCTATTCAGAAACAATTTGTGCTTCTGAAGCAGCCATTACTGATATAAAGCACATATGTTAAGAAAAAGAAATACCAGGTGGAAATGACAATAAGGTAAAAAGGAGGTATGTAGACATCCCTCAGCCTCCAGTTGTACATGTAAAGTTTGCCTGTCCTGTTATCTGATGTTACATAATAATGACAGAAGTGTGGAGGATGGCTGAAGGAGTCCCTTGCCGAACTGTTAATCAATGCACTGTTTTTGTTTTTTTTTTTCACTTTTGTTCCTCTCTGTTATTTTAAAAAGTAATCCAACTCACCAAGGTGTATTTTTTATATTTGTTTGTTTTGTTTGTTTTTATATGTTGTTTTCCAAGCTCTACACGCAGCAGAATAAATTGAAACTTACAGGTGAGTTCTATCCAAGATGTATATGAACTTTCTGCTCCTCTTTTAAAGTAGTTTAAATATTTTGTTTGATTGATCATGATCAGTATTAATTTTTGGTGACTCTTGATTTGGAAGTAGGAGATGCCTAAGAACAGCTTGATAAGATTTAACCTCTGTAACAGGTTGATAGGTAACATGTTTAAATCAGGAGGAGGAGGGGGGCATTACGATATAGATCATATTGTAATTTCAGTAATCAAATTCACTGAAATATGTCATTGAAAAGATACTTATGAATCTTAAATCTTAGGATGACTGTCAGATTTCTTTTAGTCTGTGAACAATGACAATCATAAGCTGAAGATGAAATATGGTCAGAGCTACTGTCTCTTTGACAATCGCTCCAATATTTAGACAGAAAAAAGTGCTCTCTCATACATTTCATTAGTTAGCTTATGCTTTTTACCTTTTGCCTCATGTACCTCTAATACCCCATGAGAAGCCAAGACAAGCAGAAATGAGTGTTATCTCATAATTATAAAATAAATTACAATATGTAAAGCCAGAGGAACTTTCAAGTATGATCCCATGGATTGCTCGTGTGACCTAGGGCTGAATTTGACGAGTTTTGATGTGCTTTTGAGCAATTATAAAACCTTCTCTAACTGATTTAGAGCCTCCTCCTCCATTTTCCTGTGCCTGTTGCATAGCTGAATGAAGTTTAAGTTCATTTTTTCATATGCTGTTGCCTTGATGTTTAATAAAGAAAAGGGAGGGGAAAAAAAAAGAGAGAAAAACTATCAGCAGTGAAACAGTCTTGAAGAGCTGCTTTGGCTAACAAGCCAGAGAAACTGAAGAGATTCTGATTAACAAGGTAATCTGCTTTTATGAAGTTATCTTTTATGCAGTGTCTCTGGGCACTTACGGTGCAATAATCTGTGGAGCTTGGCTAAGTAAGGCAAAATCTTGAAAGAATGGGAATTTTGAAAGCAAGGAAAGAAAGGAGCTTGATCTAATGTCATAAGGCAGGGAGATTTGAAGCCTTGGGGCACAATTAACAAAGGGTCTGGCACCTGCCGTCTCCAGTCTTTGTGTTCATTAGAGAAAGATTTAGTAATCCTGCTCATGGGATGTAGCTCCTTCTTGTCCTGACTTCAACCCACCCTGGCTCAGAATTTATCTGAACACCTGTATGGCAATAACATATCATTTTGGGCCCCTCACTGAAAGAAAGATACTGGACCACATTCAGCAACAAAGCTGGTGAAAGGACTAGGACACAAGGCATATAAGGAGTGGCTGAGTGAGCTGAGGTTGCTTAGTCTGGAGAAAATGAGGCTAAGGGGAGACCTCATGGCACTCTTACAACTATCTGAAAGGAGATGGGTGTTGGTCCCTTTTCTGAGGTGACAAGTGATAGGACACAAAGAAATGGCCCCCATTTGTGCCAGAAGAGGTTTAGATTTTATATCAGGAAGAATTTCTTCACAGAAAGAGCAGTTAGACATTGGAACAGGCTGCCCAGGGAAATCATGGAGTTGCCATCCATGTATTTAAGAGATGCATTGGATATAACACTTAGGGATGTGGTTTACTGGGGAACTTGGTGATGGTTGGCTAGGTGATGGTTGGACTCAATGATCTTAAGGTTTTTTTTTTTTTTTCCAACCTAAGTGATTATATGATTCTGTCTCATCTGCAGTGATCATTTAGCCTTTGGTGATGTACAATTTGCATTTTAATAAATTATTTTCATTTGAATATATGATACAGTGCCCTTAAAAAAGATTCTCTGTTTTAATAAAGATCCCACTTTTTGTAGCAGCCTTTCTGTACAGCAATTACAAAACACAGTTTCAGGGAAGGAGCAATACCATATCATTTAGTCTGTTCAAACCCACTGTTCTTTAAAGATATTGTGAAGAAGGTGACAGCAGCCCAGCTCAGATTTAATAGGCAGGTGATGAACAAGCCAATGGCTTTTTCATCTAAGCACAAGTTTTTTTCCTGTCCAGTAAACCCAAATATTGAAGTGATCCACGCTATACTTTTTTGAGTTATTCATAAAAATAATTAACTGTTATGTGATTGCTACTGATGCTGTGTCATTTCTTTGCTGAAGCTGGTGCTATTATGGCTATAAACTACTATAGCATAACAGCTGTTTATCAAAATATTCACGAAAATCTTCTGTGACAGAAGAAATGGGCATACTTGTAATACTGTTTCCATGGAAAAAGATGCATGTGCTTAGATTTAGTCAAAATTATGGCATACTGTTCTAAACTTGACAGAACTAGTTCAGCACATAATCCCTAATAAAATAGGAACTGTGGTAATTAAACACTAATTCAGTGCATATCGGTTTGTATGATAAGACTATGTATAAGATATTTTAAAACAGGTTTTTATAGCCAATGCTACCCAAGGTATGGCATATATCCCAGTCCTGGGATATGAGTAGGCCTTTATCTGGGATCCAGGCTGTGGTTTTCTGTCTCTGCCCTGTAAAACAACTAGTGTATGTTACATGCATTTTTGATTGATGAGGTATTGAGGAAGATTTGGGAATCTAAAAAAAAAAAAAAGACAAACAAACAACAAAAACATAATTACAAAGCTTAGAGAACAGTGGGAAATGGAGCCAGGAATGTACCTATAATTTAGGGTAAGGAGTAATAATGAGTGCCCATAAAAATAAATAACCATGATGTTAAATAGCCTGCAGATCATTTGCACCTTGAGGCTTTTCTCAGATTTTGTGCCAGTAAAGAAATGTGGTAATATGTCCTCACACTTTTAGCCAAAAGAGTTTCTTGTGCACAAATTTTATTTGTTTTAAGTAATTTGAATAGTCTTATAAATATTTAGGAGTATGAAGGGGAGGAGAGGAGGAAGATGAAGGCAAAAGTCCTAAAAAAAACTGCATGACTTTGAAGAAGTACTTTACATTCAGATTGTCCTTGATCACAATTTGTATACTCTTTCTGACTCTTTCATATCCAATAATGCCATTCTGAAATCTATTCTGAGCAATTTTAATTATTTCAGTTCTATTCAATAAGAAATCATTTTTGGTCACTGTAGACATGCAGAATGAATTGGTGTGATTGCTGACCAGTTCTTATAACAGTCTTGAATGTTGTCTCTTATCTTGTCCTTCTGTGTGTCAGTCAAAAAGTAAAATGCTTTCTGTCTTTGTTAACTTAGAGACATGTTGTTGCATGTAAATACATTGGGCTAGAGAGTGAAGTATAACTTTTCCTTTACTCTTAACTGTAGGAAAAAGTGAAGGATCAGCTTCCATAGTTGAGTTAAAAGCTTCTGCCCAATGTGTGGAGTTACTCAGTGCTTTTGCTTTATCACAGAAAAATCTGGCTGATTAAAAATTATCACACTGCTGATTTTCAAATAGCATTCTTCCATGTCAATATTTATTCACAGCCCATTTTGTAATCCTATTTGTTGATAACATAGTAGCGTCTATATGTGCTAACCAGCATTTTACAGCTTTCCTTCTCATTCTTGAAGTTTCATTGAATTTGTTATGTGTTTAACATTGCAGATCAATGATTATCATCTTCTGTACAGATTCAGGCAGTTTACACTTGGTTGTCACACTGTTGTGTAAGAATTTTTGTGGATGTACTCTTTCCCTCTGACTAAATTTGTTGAACCACACTGAAAAGAAATTTGGAAAGCAACCTGATTTTAGTAAAACTTTATTAGTTCAGTGAAAGGTGGAACAGTCAACAACTTCTCCATACTTCAGGTTCCCAAAGCAAGAAGGAAATTTATCCTCTCCATTGAGACATAAACTACCTTATTTTCAGTTATTTATCTGAAAAGTTGATGTTCACTGCAGTAATTCATCAACCATTTTTTGTGAAGTGTATCTGGCAGGCCTTCTTGGCATCAGCCTTTGAAATTCTAAGAGTTCCTGCATCCTCTGGGAACATAGTGGATCTTCTTATTGCACATCTGGAAGGAATGTTTCTGCCTTTTACTTTCAACAGGGAGAGATTTTTAGGATAGTAATTTCACTTCATCGAACTGTGTGCTTGTATCTTTTTTTTTTTTTTTTTTTTTTTTAAGATGGAAAAGAAAAAATGCCACTGTTTATAAAATATCTTTGTATTGAGATTTTAATTGCAAACCATAAAGTTGTATAAGAATAACAATGGGAGCAGAAAAAAAACATTACTGGGAAAACTTTATTAATGTTACCACTAAATTAAAGATTTTATTAACAATATTAGTGCATTTTAATTTGTTTAAACTAATATGAGTTACCCAATTGTGTTATTTGACCTCATCAAGCACCTAGTTTAATGAAACTGATGCTTGCTTCTGTTGAATTTAATGTTCCTTTTTAATAACAGCTTAGTAACACTTTGTACAGAAAAAAAAAATCATTGTAAATTTAAGGTTTCCAAAGGTGATTTTATCTACTAGGAAAAGTTCCCACCTTGTATTCAATTCTGCAGCATTAACTGAATGACAAGAAATGTCCTAATTCTTTGTTGCAAAACATCAGTTGTAAATGTTTTTGCTTAATTATTTAGCTTCTTTATTCAAATGAACAACTCTCCATTAAATTTGCCATTGTAAATAATTATTTAGAATCTCATCCTCTTTATTCATTAACATTATTAATAATAATTATTTAATAGGATCAATTACATTACTTACCCTAATCCCGCAAAACATCTGAACTGTCACTTAAATTCCATTATGTGTTTTGGCCTTTTTCTGAGTATGGATGGCTTTAAGCATATGCCTAACATACTTATTGAATGAAAGGCTAGTTATTGGAACAGGGGTTAATACTGTTTGCAAGCTTTATGTTAATAAAAATCTAGAAAAGATTGAATTTGGTTTAATATTTCAGTGAAGAATGGTGTAAGGCAGAATGCCAACAGGAGATAGGAGATGCTTTAATAATCCATAAACCTGTGGTAGCCAACTAATTTGGGACATTATAGGAAATCTTGGCTTTATGTTGGCCAATATTTCTAACGTGAGTTTCCATCAATAAGTGCAGGAAATACTAAACTGTGTTATTAATCTGCAAGGAAGAAACTAAAATTCAGAAAGTTCTGATCTCTATAACGTTCAGGAAGACGTTATAGGCATTAAATTTTTATCCACTGCATTATAAAAGAGACATAGATTGTTTTTTGGTCTTCAGAGTAATGTTTTCTCATTACTGATTAGTAGCAAAATCTCAATAATCTTTTATAATAGTAGTTCTGTTTCTGCCGGTTTCTGATTCAGTTTCCCACATTCCTTCATTCCTGACTGGAATCCCAGTCCCAATATGTATTTACTACTACAACTAATAATACTAATGTACTACTAATAATAATGTACATGGTGTATGTACAGAGTGTTATCAGTCTTCTTGCCTATGAAATACCATAATTAATTGTTCTATGCTACAAAGAATTATGCAATTGAAAGTTCAATGTTTTCAACAATATTCTGAGAAACAGTGTACAAATATAGATCAATTACAACTGTTAGTGGACATTTATGATCTCAGAATTTTCACTGTCCTTGGCAGATCTGCTTCCTTCATTGTGGCTTGCCAGCAGGGCTTCCTATATGGGCTGATGAAATTTGGATGTTACGAAGATGATGTATGGGGTTTGTGTTTAAATGAACACAAGGAGGTTTTAGGCTGAATAATGGTTTTGATTTGATTTCAGAATTTCATTATTTTTTTCTTTCTTTTTATTCCTGTTTGTAATCTCATTTTGTTATTTTATAGAAATTTCTTGGTTCACTTTTCTCTTAAGATCTCATGTTCTTAAGCTGAATTATCATATCCACAACTGTTCCCATGTTATATATCCACCCTGGAACTGAAAGACATGAACCTTGAATTGTATAGATTCAATTTCTTTGTCTTGAGTTTTCTGTTGTAATCTGGCCTTAATGCAGTCATGACCTAGGAATCAGGTTGTATTGTCTATCCAATATTCACAAGATTTTCATATTCAAATATTTCATGCTATCCCACTTATTGTATGCTATTATTCCTTCCATACTGTGGGACTGTCTTGGTAAAGGTATCTAGATGCATGAAGATGCTTCTCTCTTAGTAATATGAACCTTAAAAATGTAGCCCTTAGACTATAAGAGACAAATATACTCACCCTCAATAAATGCATTTGAAAGGCTAAATTTTATGAGTGGTTTCACATGCCTATGATTCTGATTCCATTTAATGATTCCTTCTCCTTGAAAGCTATGAAACAGAATAAAGTTTTCCTCCCATTGTTCCACCTAATCAGGTGAATAAGTATATTCCAATAGATTTTTCTCTCTCTCTTTCTCTCTCTTCCCCCCCCCCTTTTTTTTTTTTTTGTTGTTGTTAGCTTTTAGTGCTCATATCTTGTCCCTTTGGGCTCTTACACTGTTTTCTGGATTTTTCCTACCACTTTCTCTTGCTATTCTTTATTGGCTCTTCTTGATGTGAACTGACATTGTTTTTCATCTAGGAAGATTTTAGAAACAATACCGCTGTGATACGCAATGTGATCTGACGGTGGTCAGAAGCTGTCCCTATGGAATTATCTATTTGACTGTTCCTATGAGACCTGCATTCCGAGGCCCTAGGAAGATTTTAGAAACAATACCGCTGTGATACGCAATGTGATCTGACGGTGGTCAGAAGCTGTCCCTATGGAATTATCTATTTGACTGTTCTTATGAGACTTGCATTCCGAGGCCCTTAGTCCATCTCTGAACCTTTTGCTTGAGCTGATTCATCTGAACTAACTTCTGAAGAACTTAATAATTGTCTGCAAGATCAGTTTGTTACCAATGCATTGATATGGAGCACATAGTCAATGTATCAGCTGTTCTGAGAAGAACATAAAAGTATTAGTATATTGCAGTCCTTTTAGACTGCAAATTCTCATACAGCAGCCTAGTTACTACATATTTCATGACTGCTAATCCACTACAGGAGACTACATGGTATTTTAGCTCTATTCCGTATGACTGCCCAAATAACAGATTTTCAGAGAATACCAAATCATTTGGTATTTATATTTCCATTTCATCTGTGTCTGTTATAAGTTTGCTGATAGGAATTATATTGAAATAAAAATTAACAATTTCTCAATGTATCCCTATTTAGTGTTATTGATTTCATAGTTCAGCTTTCCTTTTGCTGTAGCAAATTTTACTTTTAGGGGATTCTACAGTGCTAATCTCCTTGGAATTTAGTGATTATCACACCCAAAATAAGCATTAAGTGCTATATTCCAGAAGGGATTATCACCTTCTATCATCCAGCTAAGCAGGAGCTATGACTAGCACTTTTCTAAGAGAGAATGAGCGAATGAGGAATTTCTAGTTTCAATTCATATTGTAGCCACCACCACTAGACAATGAAGAGGAACTTTCTGTGAACATCTGCAGGCACCAGAACAGAAATACCTCTGGGTTGGATTGTGGTCTTCCTAGCCTTCTTACTTACAAGAAACAAATTGAAAAACTGTGTGGTTAAGGATAATCTTTATTATTAATGATGTTCTTGATCTGTATATAACTCACCAAAGAAATCAAATACCTTTCCCTGCTTGATCTGGAATAGGCAGCAACATCTACAGTGAAGTTAGGGTATTACTCTGTGAAAGTAATAGTGCTTATTCCAAGAAAACTGATAGAGTTCTATGGTTTACAGTAGGGGCACCCACATGGTGCCTCCTGCCCATATGTGGCTTGCTAGACCAATTTGTCCATCCTGTGTTCTCTTTCTGGATGCTCCCTTTCTCAGGAACTCCTCCGATGCAATGCCGGCATGGTATATTCTGTAGTCATGATGAATACCTAGTATTAATGCTGAAAGAAATTCATTGAGTTGAGCATTGGGCTTCACTCCCTTCTTTCAGTGGCAACTTCTTGCTCCGAGTACAAATATTTAGAAATAATTCTTCATTGTTATATTCTTAGGGTTCAAACTTCTTTTTTTTTTCCTACCTTTTAATAACCTTATTATTACATACTTCTAACATCCCAAAGAAGATGGCTTTGTTCTTGAGTGACATCCACATTTCTTTTTTCAAACTACTCAGCATAACCTGGAAAAGAATAGAGCTCTCAGATAGACAGTCAGTGAGTGTCTCTGTCAATGGCTGTATCTTGATACAATCTACTTCAGTAGACTTGCAAGCCAAACTAAATTATAATTTGGTCAGGAGTTGGCAGGGCTGATAGATAGGGCTTTAAACTAGAGTTGAAGGGGGAAGGGGCTAAAACCAGGCACGCCGGTGAAGACCTAAGGGATGGTACGCTAGAATCAGAGGGGCTGTGTGCCAGTGAGGTCCTTCGGTTAGATCCACAAGGTGCTGAGTGTAAGGAGACACACCTGAAATGTTTCTACACGAACGCACGCAGTATGAGGAATAAAATGGATGAGCTAGAAGTCCTGGCCCAACTACGACATCATCGGCATAAGCGAAACCTGGTGGGATGAGTCCTGTGACTGGGGTGTTGCGATAGATGGTTACAGGCTCTTCAGGAGGGACAGACAGGGTAGGCGAGGTGGTGGGGTGGCGATGTATGTGAAGCAGGGGCTGGACTGTGTGGAACTTCAGGTCGGCGATGGCAAAATTGAGAGCCTCTGGGTAAGGATCAAGGGACGAACGAATAAAGGGGATGTAGTTGTGGGAGTCTATTACAGACCGCCTGGCCAGGACGATAGCGCCGATAAATTATTCTTTACAGAACTAAGAGAGGCCTCGAGATTAACTCCCCTTGTCCTTATGGGGGACTTCAACTTGCCAGACGTTAACTGGGAGTGCCACACGGCTGACACGAGCAAGTCCAGGAGGTTCATGAAGCACCTAGATGATAACTTCTTGGTGCAGGTGCTAACGGAGCCAACTAGGAAAGGTGCCCTCCTAGACCTGTTGCTAGAAAACAGAGAGGGCCTGGTGGGAGATGTGGTGATTGGTGGCCGCCTCGGTCATAGCGACCATGAAGTGGTTGAGTTCAAAATTTACGGCGACAGAAGGAAAAGTGCCACCAAAACCTTATCCCTAGATATGGGGAAGGCGGACTTCAGGCTGCTCAGGGAACTAGTCAGCAAGGTCCCCTGGGAAGCTGCTCTTGAAGGCCTCGATGTCCACCAGTGCTGGTCATTCTTTAAGCGATGCCTCCTAGAAGCACAAGAACAGGCAGTTCCTAAATATCGCAAGTCAGGCAGGCGGGGCAGGAGGCCGGCGTGGCTGACCAGGAACATTCTAATGGAGATTAGGTGGAAACAGAGAGTCTTTCGCTACTGGAAGGAGGGCCAGGTGACATGGAAAGAATACAGGGATGCTGTTCGTGTTTGTAGGAAGAAAATTCGTGTGGCTAAAGCACACCTAGAGTTGAAGCTGGCTGTGTCTGTGAGAGATAATAAAAAGGGTTTTTTTAGATATGTGAATGGAAAAAGGAGAACTAAAGAATACATAGGGCCGCTCCTTGATAGGGAAGGTCTCCTCACAGACAATGACATAGGCAAAGCAGAGACGCTTAACGCCTTCTTTGCCTCTGTCTTCAATGCCGATGATGGGCTTCGGGACCCAGGGTGCCCTGAGCTGGAGGACCGGGACGGTGGGGATGACAAACTCCCAACTGACCCTGAACGTGTGCGGGATTTGCTACTCCACCTGGATCCCTACAAGTCCATGGGTCCAGATGGGATTCATCCCCGGGTGCTGAAGGAGCTGGCGGACGTCATCGCGGAACCTCTCTCAATTATTTTTCAACTATCCTGGGAGTCTGGAGAGGTCCCGGTAGACTGGAAGCTGGCAAATGTTGTGCCGATTTTCAAAAAGGGTCAGAAAGAAGACCCTAGCAATTACAGGCCTGTCAGTCTCACGTCAGTGCCTGGTAAAATCATGGAGAAGATGGTTCTCGAACTTATTGAGGCGCACCTGGGGGACAAAGCAGTCATTGGTCCCAGCCAGCATGGGTTTGTGAAGGGTAGGTCCTGCCTAACTAACCTGATTTCCTTTTATGATAAGATCACCCATATGGTGGACCAAGGGAAACCAGCTGATGTGATTTTTTTGGACTTCAGCAAGGCTTTTGACACGGTTTCCCATAGGATCCTACTGGACAAAATGTCCACCATACAGCTAAATAAAAACATCATTCGATGGGTGAGCAATTGGCTAACGGGCAGGGCCCAAAGGGTTATGGTAAATGGGGCTGCATCAGGCTGGCGGGCAGTCACCAGTGGGGTCCCTCAAGGCTCCATTTTAGGGCCGGTACTTTTCAATATTTTTATAAACGATCTGGATGTAGGAATAGAAGGTATTTTGAGCAAGTTTGCTGATGACACCAAACTTGGAGGAGTTGTGGACTCGGATGAGGGTGGAAAGGCCTTGCAGAGGGATCTGGATAGGTTGGAGAGCTGGGCGATCACCAACCGCATGAAGTTCAATAAGAGCAAGTGCCGGGTCCTGCACCTGGGACGGGGAAACCCTGGCTGCACGTACAGACTGGGCGATGAGACGCTGGAGAGCAGCCTAGAAGAGAGGGATCTGGGGGTTGTGGTAGACAGCAAGTTGAATATGAGCCAGCAGTGTGCCCTGGCAGCCAGGAGGGCCAACCGTGTCCTGGGGTGCATCAAGCATGGCATCGCTAGTAGGTCGAGGGAGGTGATTGTCCCGCTCTACTCTGCGCTGGTGCGGCCTCACCTCGAGTACTGTGTGCAGTTCTGGGCACCACAGTATAAAAAGGACGTGAAGCTGTTGGAGAGTGTCCAGAGGAGGGCTACGAAGATGGTGAAAGGCCTGGAGGGGAAGACGTACGAGGAACGGCTGAGGGCACTGGGCCTGTTCAGCCTGGAGAAGAGGAGGCCGAGGGGAGACCTCATCGCAGTCTACAACTTCCTCGTAAGGGGGTGTCGAGAGGCAGAAGACCTTTTCTCCATTAACACCAGCGACAGGACCCGCGGGAACGGGGTTAAGCTGAGGCAGGGGAAGTTTAGGCTTGACATCAGGAGGGGGTTCTTCACAGAGAGAGTGGTTGCACACTGGAACAGACTCCCCAGGGAAGTGGTCACTGCACCGAGCCTGACTGAGTTTAAGAAGCGATTGGACTGTGCACTTAGTCACATGGTCTGAACTTCTGGGTAGACCTGTGCGGTGTCAAGAGTTGGACTTGATGATCCTTAAGGGTCCCTTCCAACTCAGGATATTCTATGATTCTATGATTCTATAAATTAGTGTAGCAATCTTCAAGATTATAGATACTTGCTAATATGTCTTAAAATGTTCTTCCTCTGGTAGTGTTATGATTAACTGGCTGTCCATATTTTCAGTAGCCAGTACAGCATGAAAAGAAAGGAAATTCATAGTAGATTTTATGAATAGATAAACATAAATAGGTTTTAAACAGTCAAGAAATGAGTACTACTATTGGTGTGTTTTGTACTCAGATAAATGATGCTTTTACCTAATATTACTGCCTCAGTCACTGTACTTATTTTTAGTCTAGCAAAGACTTTGCTAAAGAACTTCTAGCTCTTGGTGAAACAAAAATTCAAAAATAACCTTCAGCTCTAAATGCTGAGCTGTTTTTTGTACTCTAAACTATCATCCCAGTTCTGTTGTGTGGTTAATTCTGTCATTCATTCCTCTGGATTTTTAGAAAACTGCTAGAGGAATTGATTGAATATGAATTGATCAAATAACAGTGAAATTTTAACAGTGGATATTTCACTCAATGGAACTTGTTAACTACGAGTAGGAACAATAGTTTTATATTTCATTAGTTGAAAGTAGGAAAAAATATTAATTATGTATATAAAAGATACACCATATTGATCATTACATAAGATATTCAGAAGTCTATTCAGCATAACAGTTGGGATAATAAAAGTTAGACTGGATTCTGAAGCAAACGAAGAAGCACAGGTCTTTACAATAAGATAAAAATGTAAATTTTATAAAAGAGCATCAATACAAACATTGATTTTTGTGTCTCTTTATAGCCTAGTCATTGCTGAGGAAAGAGTGTCTTCCCATTTGCATTACAGTTTTCACAGGCATGCTGTAATCACTGGAACCATGGTAATGACTTAATCTCCCTAAAGTTATCCCAATGTAGTTTTCTGAGAGATGTTAGCTATTTACTCACGTGGCATACAGCATTAAATTCAGATTGAGCAATGAAAGAGCTGGGATTCAATTCTCTTCTACCTTCTGCTGGACACAATGCCCAGAACTACAGTACATGTGAAGAAAGATAATATCACAGTTAAACTGAGGTTATATTCTTCCTGCTGCAATGCTTGCATATTGCTCTGATGAACACAAATAGTATGTGAATTGTATGTTGACCTCTTCACTTGGATCCAAAGGAAAAATAGAAATGATGGGAACATGAGTGGATCATGCTGTGAAATCCCAGATGCTGTCTAAATTTTTGCTTGCTTTTACTTTCTCATATGCCTATCTCAGTATTTCGGTCTCCCAAAGTAGCGTAGACTAGTAGACTACTTTTTTTTTTTTTTTTTTTTTTTTTAGTTATGGGTTCTTCTCCTGCATCCCTTTGTCATTATGGCATTTGCTTATCTCTTGCTTTCTGTCTGTCTCTGCAAGACCCTGTACTACTACTTTCTCTTATTATTCTAATCCTGAGACTGCATCTTGTACTAGATGTGAGTGATGCTATGAGCCTTTTATGACTTTTCTGTTGATGTGGAAAATTGTTTGTGAGGACAGGGAATTAACATAGGAGAATTAAATAAGCTAAAAGTATAATCACTCCTGAAAACAATGCAAGATAATCTTTCAGGAGAAAGCGCGCAGATTAAAGAGATTCACAGAGATGAGGCTAGGAAGTGTATATAAATGCATGTCATGATGCCCACTGATATATGTGAGCGTGAAAAGGAAATTTAGAAGATTACAATATGATAGAGAAGAACGGTTTATGAGCTGGGGACTGAACATGCATAACCCTTATGTTATGCTCCTGAAGTGTCTTTGATGAGAGATCCTAATGTTGAATAACTGGTTAGAAAAATATTTGGAGATTGTTAGGAGTTCAATATGCTAATTAAGGTGGTCAGATGCCTAGAAAAATTGCCTTTGCACACACACCCACACAAACACAAAAGTAGAGTTAAATACCAGACACTTGATATATCTTGGCTAAGCCAAAGGAAAGAGCACTGATTGACTAGGAGTAAGTATGTATGTGAGTAATTAATACTGCATATATAAGCAAGGGCATAGAGGAATAATTAAAGTTAGGTTAATTAACATCCTTCAGAGCTGAATAGCTCAACAGCTGAATGGAATAAGGAAAATAAAATTAATTTCCAAAACCAGATAGCTAATAAGTAGTAGTAGTAATAATAATAATAATAAAATGCAGGACCTTACAGAGAGAATTGTTGAAGAATGTTGAAAATAATGTGTGTAGCTGGCCAAAAAAGTCTGCAACTGTCTAGTGAAAGGAGACAGAATTATCGCTGGGGTGATTGTGCATGGTACATACAATGAGGAAATAGAAATTAAGTGAAATAAAAGCAGAAACAGTACTGGAAAAAGCTGCAATGTTATTAGCTGCAGAACAGCCTTCTGAAATTGGTAACAAAACCATAATTTGAAAATGGGCTTTAGCCAGCAAAGGTCAATATGTAAACAAGAGGAAATTTAGAGATGATGACTTACATGCGAAAAACATCACAGAGGGAAGATTTGGGAAATTATTTATAGTTTCTGTGTTGTTTGGCTAAACAATGAGAAAAGAGCACAAATACTACTTGCAATCTGTAGGAATGCAGTAAATGTCTGTTAAAATATTAAAAGATAAAAATATTATATTCACTTTTGGTGAAGTTTACCAAACTTTGGATCATGTTCACAGATTTGTTTTTTGTTTTTTGTTTTTTGTTTTTTTCACTTTTTAAAATGTAATTAAAGTCACTCTCTACATGGTTGAGCTGTGTTTGGCATTTTTAGGTGTCATTAATTGGATTAATGGAAGATTCATTATTTGTCCTTTTTTTTTTTTAGAAATATTGACATGAAAAAAAAATACTAATTTTACACCAACACTTAGTTTTGTAGCTTTGGATAAGTTGGATAAGTATGGAAGCTTTATGGTCAGATATGGTGAAGTTTATGTGATTTTTCAATCTGTGTGAAATTACAGCCGTTTTTATTGTGATGCATAAACCCTCAGATTTTCCAGTCTAATTTGACTTCCTTGAAATAGAGAAAATATGACCTGAGTTGTCAAAGGATGTCATAATTTCAATTAAGTACATTTCAAGCTTTCTGCTTTGTCTGGATGCAGTTGAAATCATGGAGAGAAAAACAAAGAAAAAAAAAAAAAAGCAACAGAACAGTCTCCAAAGGTTTCTTTGGAAGACTTAAGACCTCAAGTTGCATTTCAAGGATTTCAAGAAACTGATCTGGAGCTGTGTATCTGGTAAAATATAGTGAAGAAATTTTTTTTTTTTTTTTTTTTTTTTAATGTCACATCTCTGGAGAGAAAAGAAATTCGGAGTCTTTTTTTTTTTTTTTTTTTTTTTTTTTTAATTGCAATCAGGTTTCCTCTAAATATGTTACACCCTGCAGTTCAAAATGATTTACTTCTATATTTTGGACATCTAAGTTGTATTCTACTGTTGCCAGTGTGTTTTCAGCTGTGCCAGAACTGAGCAGGTCTGTGGTTCCTTTGTAATATCAAAACGAAGACATTTATCACTGAGATTTATCATGGGACAGCAAACCAAATGGTTTGGTATTTTAAAGGTGAACTGTTTGGGTCTTGATTAGCTCATGTGATCTTTTAGTTAAAGACAACTATATCAGCTGCTCACTGGCAAGGGTTATTTTTTTTTTTTTTAATTCTGTTGTTGTTTTTTCTTCCTCCCTTTTTTAGCAGTGCAGAAAACATTAATATAGAAGATTACACATCTATGCAGATGTGGCATAGATTGCCATTTTAGAAAGGAAATCAAGTCATAACCAATTCTATCAGTTGCATTCTAATTATAATGTGACCTCCTGTTGCTTTGCATTGAAGCAGCATTCATTTCAGACACATGCTGACAAACAACATGCACAATAAATGACCCTTTAGAGGGGCAATTGCAAGATTCAGGTTTGGAATTTTTGCTCATACCAAAGGCATTTTTTTTGCCAAGTCTGTAGTATTAGGCCAGAAAGAATGAATTTCATTATAAAGAAACTGGACTTATTGGGAGCAGAGCCCTGTGAGCTTTGAAATGCTTTCATTGAAATTATATTCAGATTTTAAGTCATTATTGATTATGATATAGACTGTCCATTTTAAGGCACTGAGGAGACAAATGAAAGGCTAGACTCTTGTCTGTGTTCTTACTAAAGCTAAAAGAATCTTCAGATGCTTGTGTGTTTGGGTACTCATTACTAACGAAGGTGGGAATGCTTATTTGACCCTGAGCTGTAAATCAGTTTAGATCTCAAGAGAACACTGCTTCTCGTGAGATTTTTATTACTTCCTGATGCTTGTCAAAATGGAGGGATCATTACAGTAACTTTCCCTATAGGATTTTGGTACTTTGCATTCTGGTCTTTGCATGATTAAACAGGGCAGAGACAAGGGGAGAAAGAGGTATATTTTCCCTTACTTGAGGGAATTTTCAGGGTTCTGTAGGATGGGGAAAAGGAACACTGAGGTTTATAACACGAGGTAATAGCTTTCATTACAGCAATTGATGTAGAAGGGAAAAAATAATAAATGTTTTGGACACATATGCTGTTCTTCAGGTCTGTTGTCAGGACACAAACTTATTTATTTAATCAACAGACAAAAATGAATACAGTACACAAGTATGGAAGGAAGAGTAAGCCTGAAGAAGGGCATATGTGGTGAAAACATTTTATGTCTGACTCTTTCTTCTGCATTAGTTGCTCTAATTTAAGTGTATTACATTGTATAACAGGCTTACTTCACAGTGGAAAATAGACTGTGGGACTGAGTGGTTCTTTGTATAGGATGATGTCAGACTAGAAATTATGGGAAGGAAATTTGAAATCCCAACTGATGTATAAGATAAGCTGTGTATTGTTACTTATTTTTACATCCAACAGTTGGATTTAGATAATCTTGATAAATGACATCAGACAGATAGTAAAAACAATCTGACAGCAGACACATTTTGAGTATCTTTAAAAGTGTCTTTTTCTTTTTTCTTCCCATTATTTGTCTGTGGAATTAAGGATGTTTATTTCAATTAAAAGCACTATTATTTCTATGAAAATAGAGTCAAATGAGCGTTATAGGGATACCAGATTAACATTTCTATTAAAATAAAAGGCCACCTGGCAGTATGAGAGGGGAGCCTCTCATACTCCTCTACCTCCACTTGGAAAGACAGAAATGATTAAGTTCTCTGGTTGTCACTCTTTACTCCACAGTTCCAGTCCTTGGTGCCTCTGGTGGTATATAAAGGCCTTAAAACATCTTATTTAGCCTTAAAACATCTGAGTCTTTTCTACTTTTTATGAAGTAACTGAAGGCCATGGGATTTGTCCTGCTCACTGTTGCTTTTTTCAGCCTTTTCTGAGTTGGAAGCTTTTGCCATTGCGAGGCTGGAGTGCATTCAACTCAGAGTTTGTTTGTTCTAAGCATATCACCCTGGGTCTCTTAAAAGAGTATGGAAATGTTGCTTTCACCTCTCATTTCAAACTCTTGAGTTTCACACCATTAAATATTCCTATTATAATATATACAATATATTTTAATATTTGTATCATTTACCCATATACATTTCAAAATAATTTGTTTCCCCCAAGCCCTGCCTTTTTTCTACTGATTTTCCAAGAAATTTGTTATATGAACTGAGTCCAAAGTAACCCATCAGATTGCAAATTTGTACACTGTCAGTCTGTATTGTATGTGGTTGATTTAAATTAAATCTATTCTTAATCAAAGTCACCTTATAGCTCTCCAAACTGCTTAGGCCTTCTTTTAAATTCTGGGGTCTCAGAAAATCAAGTTATCTTCTATGTAAAATCTGGTGCTGGGTCAGAACCAGCATTAGATTGATTATTCAGAAAAATGTCTATTCCTTATTTTGGAATGAAAATGATACAACAGATAATACGTTCCCATAGGTTGACTGTTTAAGCTAGTCAAAGCTTCCTTTCAGCTTGAATATTAAAGTTTTTTGTTTGTTTGTTTTTGGCTTTTTTTTTTTTTTTTTTTGGCTTGGAAGAGGCTGTAGTATTTGAAGACTAGTTTTTTGTTTTGTTTTGTTTTGTTTTTCCTCTTAAAAGACAAGCATCCTTGTGATTGTACTAGTGACAATCAGTGGTTAATGTGTTTTAATAACTAAAAGATGGGAAATTGAATGGTTTCATGCTGCTTACTACCAAAATGTTATTTTTCAAAGAAAGTAAGAAAGATACTGAGAATTTTTATTATATATTTACTATATCTTATTTTTTTGTCAGATTGTAAAACAAAAGGCAGACAAATATTTATCGAAATTCAGTTTGCATTGTTGATAAGAATCAGAGGTAAAAAATCTGTTTTATTGAACTTTCTATACTGTTTAGGTCTGTCACCTCCCGGCTTTCGGTCCTCGTTCAGTAGGAGCTGTTTCTTCTCAAGGATATTCAGATCTTTTTATGTTTAGGAGTAAGGTCTTAATTCCACATTCACACACACACAAGCAAAAATGTCTCCATTTTTACTTGCCCACTTCTGTCAAGAATGATTGGAAAACTTTATGTATTGTTGAGTACTCCTAGATGGAGTACTATGGAACATAATACTGAAAGTCTTTAAGGAGTACACTCCCCTCTCTTTACTCAGGCTTTGTGCTTGTTTTTTGAAATCAGTTTTTTAACAAGATGGTTTGTTTGAAGATTTTATGGAAAAGTCTTACATTTGGTAAAGAATGACAGAATCTTAATTTTAGTCATTTTAGGCCCTGAATAGAGAGTTGGAATGCCTCAGGTAGTTTTTTTCAGGTAGGTGTCTCTATGTATTTTTTAAAACTCGTGATGTTTGTTGATTTCAATAACTGACATAGGTATTCCTCTTAGAGCATTTAGACATCAGACAAGAATGTATTATGCACAACTTTGTCTTGTGATGATAATGTAGCAGAGCAGGGATGCAGCAATATCTCCTACAATATGTATTAGAGGTGAATTTGGCATGCAAATACCAGTTGGGAATATCACATTCAATAATCATGTTAGGGTTATATATTTAAAACATTGTAAGAAAACATCAAGCAATATCTTATTTTCAAGAATCTGTTCATTATTCCTTTGTGTTAGCTTGTTGCAGTATGTGTGTGTATAAATAAAAGAATGGCAGAAAATAAGTTAGAAGAGATGGAAAACTAATGATTCAAGAAATCACATAGCATCAGATAATTCTATTTTGAAATCACAGCAGTAGCACCCAGAGGCATAAACTCCCCTTATTGTTAGTGAAAACCCCCTTTGATATATCCAGTGCTACAGGAGCCTGAAGGCACTCTTTTTTATTAGTGCCTAATGTTTCCTGAAAGAAACGTTTAGCAGACATTAATATATATATACCTGTTTAATTTTATAATCCAGTTTCTTTGACACTTATTTACTGGTGCTTCATCTTGCTATTTGGCTTTAATGTTTAGTATTATTTTTACAGCTTTGAGTATTTAAGATTCTCTAACAGATTCGTGTGAGTGATTTTGGTAGGCAGCTTTTGTCCTGTCTTCAAGACTGTTGTTTTTACCTTCACCTTTCAGTGTATCTTTTTAAATATCCTTTTCTGATCTACTGGGCTATATGGCTCAGCATCGAGTGTAGTGAAAGCCTGGGAAGCACATATCCACAGTCTTCTCTGCCATGATATTTATGCGGAAATATGTAGTCTGGGGTTGTTGTTTAGGAATGCAGTTGGTCTTACGAGTCTTACACTCATAGCATTCTGATCACCCAGTGAAGAGGTGGAGGGAGAAATTGAATGGACAAACATTAGTAAGCTACTCTTTTTGAAGACAAAACTGTTGCTCCAAATGAATTGCACACTCCTCTTACTTAGCTCCAAATAAGCTCTATCTATGTAACCTCTCTGTACAGGAAAAGCTCACTTGAAAAGTGATATATGAGTATATGCTTTCATTCTGCTGAAGTGGGACTTAAGCACAGTTTACTGACAGACTGGTTAGAGAGTTAAGGTCTTACTTTTCAGAAAAGTTTTGTTTGGGATAAGCTTACTGTACTGAAGATATGTTGGGAAGGAATCAGTGTGTGTGTCTGTCATTCTGCTTACAGTAAAATATCTATCAAAGAGAGACTTTGTAGCAGTTTTCCTTAAAAAGAACAGAATTAATTGCCCCGACGTTGAATATCTAAGCATTACTGGGAACAAGGGAAGAAAGGAGGAGCTGCAAGGAAAGTGATTCCTGAGGTTTCAGATATTGGCACAAGTTCCTCATTGTTTCCCATCTGGTTTAAAATGAAGACATCATAGAACAGAATGGAAATATTCTCACCTACTTTGTCATCCTTTCAGATCATGTCAATTCATCAAAGAAATATTTGATTATATGCCTCCCTTCCACCTCCCCTTGTTGTCTAGTAGATGAAGGGATAAATACTTGGATTATGATAAAATTATGAAGTTGGTCCTGATGGAAAAGCACAATGCAACATTTGTATGGAAAAATCAGGGTAAAGTATCACTTTAATTTGAGAGGACAACTCACTTCAGTTTAAGAAGTTGATTGGATGATGAGTTTTGACAAGCAATGTCACTTCAAGAAGAATCAGATGAATGAATTCCAGAGGTCAGATCTAACAGCTGCCTCCCAAATACTGTAGCTTTACCTAGTAATGGATTGATTTGAACCAGAAAAAAAAAAAAAAGGTATGTAATTATGTGGTTAACCTTAGCACTTAGGTGTTTTTTTTTTTTTTTTTTTTTTTTTTCTGTCTTTGCAAAGCCAGTAATTTAAGAAGGTGATCAGAACAGCCAAAAGCCTCAGATTTTCCTTTTTCATCCTTATAAAAACCCATCTGATTAATGATGGAACTCAATAAATTACAAAATAAAAAATTGAGCTGGTAGATTTGGTTTACAGTCTCATGTGTTACTTATTTAAAAATTGGATTGCACTGGAAAACGTCTGGCTCTGTGGGCAAAGGAAATATTGCTAGATGTTTCAGAAAAGATGGAGTTGCATAACTGTATCTTTATTCCTATTAATCTGCCATATTGAAAAGGAAAAATTAGGACTATGCTTTTGCAACTGGAATCTGGATAAGAGTGGAAGCAAAAGCCTGACTCCCAACACATCTCCTTTGAACTGCTACAATAATTCTGTGTGCCAGTCTTGGGTTTGTTGATGTGACTATGTATGCATACTTCTGTGTAATACCTGTTCATTTAAGCTTTAAATTTGCATAGAAAATGTTTTACGTGGATGTGGATCAATATGAGAAATGCTTCTTTTGGTCTGGTATCTACTGCTGTTTAGATGTGGCTTTGGATCTGTTGTGGTCTGTCTGTGAAAGGGTAAGTAGGAATGTTTAACAGCAATCTGAGAAACAATCCATAATACCTTCTTCTCCCTTGGAAGCAATGTATATCTCCAGATTTGGCAACGAGGTGTATTATCGGTTTAATTCCCAATGCTTTCTTTTACACTGTTTGGATATTCATTTTTAAGATTAGTTTCTTTATTATCATTATTATTTATTTATTTATTTATTTATTTATTTTACAGTTAGGGCTGCTTTGAATGTGGCCAATTCATGAGATATGAACATGTCTCCCTGTAATGACAAAAAGGATCATTACAGTCCAAATCCTAAAAGGTTGCAGTAATTTCTGGACTAATTTTTTATAGACTATAGGTCACTAAAACCATGATTCTATTTGTTATTTATTTCTTATGGCTTTTGGTTTTCCTGCCCTTTTCCCCCCAAAATTATATCCTCATTTAACATTCTCTCTAACAAGCTGTGACTTGGAAAATGGTTCAAAGGGAGGAGTTATTGCCAGAAGGGTTCTGAAAACAAACTGGTGAAACTATTTGCAGTAATCATCATAGCTGGAAACTTAGATTTTCCTTCTAAAGTGCTTTTGAGCTGGAATCTGCTGCCTTTGAAGGCAGTGAAGAGTTTTGTTATTGACCTTATTGATCAGTCAATTGGTCTGTGTTTCCATGAAGTGGGGATGGCAAAAATGCTACAGTTACTAATTTCAGTATTAACAAAATCAATAAATTTTTCAGTTTGATTTATTTGTGACGCTTTCCTGACAAGCTACAGTTGGCATTACTGATTAACATACTGATTTATTTTTTTTTCTATCTGGTAAAAAATTTAGATTCAGGCAACAACTTTGTGCCTTTGTCAGGCCTTGAGTAGAGGCACATCACATACCCTTTGTTCCTGTTCCCTTCCCTGCAATGTCTTTTTTCTCCTTGGAAGTCCTCAGTTTCCAGAGGTATGTCTGTAAGTTATAGGTGAGATTTGGCTGAAAAAGTAGGCTGCAAATTGTTAGAGACAATTAATAACTGTTAATGAAAACTGTGCTTTCCACAACAATGGTTTTAATATTTGGGTGTGCCCGTGTGTGTGTAAGGAGAATGGGATAGACCAAGACATATACATTAAGGTATGTTGGAAGTGTGCCACATGAAAATTGTAATTTGGTTCCTTCATGTTCTCATTCTCTTTGATGGTCTCTGAGTCTCAACTGGACTAGCAATCTATTTTATAGACACATTTCTCTCCTTTAGCAGCCAGTAATGTGTCAATAACGTAACATAGTACCTTTTCAATTCATTAGCAGTTTAAAATAATTGAAAAACCTGAGAAATTTCAAAACTGTTTTAAACCAATAGTGAGCATAGTTTTAAAAACAAATAAATAATGTGAAACATCGCATTTCTAAAAAAAATATATATATACATATATTTAGGTTGTCTCTGTTTTACTAAATTGAAATCAAACACAAATTCAGGAAATGCTTCAGTGTCACTAAGTCTTAATTTTGTTGCTAAAGGAGTTTTGTGTCAAAAGTTTTGTTTGGTTGTAAGCAAAGTATACTAATGATGTGTACAGAAAATATTTTTATAGAAAAGAAACTGTAAGAAATGCATTGAAAATATATGCCATGCCTTACTTATCTCTTAGTTCATTTTTAGTAATGAAAAGAAGAGCAAAAGGCTTTTTTTTTTTTTTTTTTTTTTTTTAAAATAAAAAAAAATTTTTTTTTTCACCACTTTTTTTGTGTTGACCATCACTTAGTTGTCAGAGTCACAGAAGAATCTCATGTCAAATGCTGAATTTTTGTCACCAAATTTCGCATGCTACAGAGGAGTAACATCATTATTTGGAAGATTTATTTTTTCCTGATCTTTTCCTTAAGGAAAAGTTTATACCATATCTAACTAAATGTTGGAGGAAATTCTTTTGCACAGTATCTTTGCATGCTTAGCTAGTCAAGAGATTATTTATTTAGTTCTTTTTCCCCATTGTAGTTCAAACTGCATTTTATTTTTTTTTTTGTACCTGAGATAGGCTAATCCATTTTTTACTGAAGCATTCCCATTTTTTTTTCTCATTGGCATGTTCTCTCCATCTTCTAAACCTTCCTTCTAAAAAGTATTTCTGTTACTAGAACATGATGAAGAGCCTTTGTTGCATATTTCATTCAGTATTCAATGCTGAATATTTCATTCACTATTCTATATTATGTAATGTAAGTGCTAAAATTCATAGAAGCAAATGCCTTTTTATTATTATTATTTACTTTAGTGTAGCAGTTATCTTGTTAGTTTACTTGTCTTTTGGGTCATACCCTTAATATTGGTTCTTTATACTGAAGATTGGATATAGAATATGGGGATCCCATTTCCCCTTTTGGCAGCTACTCTTCATTGTCATTCATTATTTCATTCTGTTTTCTGGAGAATGTCCCAGTTCCGTCTCTTCAGTGGTTGATATTATCAATGTCATGTTGTCCACATTAATTACTGCTAGGTGGAAAACACCTAGCCATGTGTACTTCAGATTTCTCATATTTGAATTAGGTGCCTTGCAATCTGTGGCTCTGAAATAGAGTGAGCTGATATCATGTGCCTGGCCCTGTTAGTTTCAAAGCAATTCTGGCAATAAAAACATTTTGTGGTTTTGGGCATGACATTAACATTTGTTTTCCCTTAGTTCTTGTTCCATTTCCTTGATAAAAAGTCTTTGATGCCTAAGGGGGTGACCTTTTCCTTCATATTTCCATAAATTGAGTATTCACTTAGTTGCTTAAGAAATTACATGTGTAGCCCTCCTGTTCACAATCTGCATTTTGGTCTCTGTGCTTTGGCTGACTTCTGGTGGCCCTGTCTTCCCTGTATGCAGTTAGGGTGTCTCCATGTCAGTCATATGTCAGTTACCAGAAGCTTGCAGGACAGTGGGAAGTTTTAAATTAACAACTCACTTTAAGAGGCAGAATTTTACAGCTGTAGTAGAAGGCATTTTGCTTCTCCTACCTAGTATAATGTCTCACTACCTGACTGGTTTCTCATTAGCTGAATAACTGTCAGTCTGCCAGTTATTGCTATTCTAGGGTGATTATTTTTCTTTTATTTTCATTTACTTTGCCCCTCTTTTTTTTTTTTTTTTTCCTTTTTTTTCTTTTCCTTCTCTGGATCTTGATTACTTCAGTGTCACCTTTGCACTGCTGGAATCTAACCAGCTGTTTGTATAAAATCTGAGATACTCCCTTCTACCAATCACAAATATACAATATAATTTACTCTAGGCACTAGTATCGTATAAGCATATATTTAAATTCTGGAACTATTGAAAGAGACCAGTTTGTATTTCACATTTTGAAAGTTAGGCATGAATAAAACTTAACAAAAAAGTTTAAAAGTAATTTTAAACCAACAATTATTTTGAAAATTTGTAAATAAGTTTATAAGCTAGTTTCTATAAAACAAACACACAAAAAACTACCACTGGTTGAGTGTAGTTATGTAGTAATTTACACTGATGGATTATCGAAGGAATCACAGATGCTTTTTTTTTTTTATTTTTTCACCAGTCATCCTGGAGCAAGAAATGGTTTGTGTCTAAGTGTGTAGTGTAGGAGGATTGGTAGGCCTTATGTAGAGCTGGGAAGTATATTGGGGAAAGGAAGTTGCTACAAAGTAAAAGAAAGATGAAAATGAATTTCATTTGCAAAATGAGATGCTTGGAATATTGTTCTAATATACTGTGCTTAGCATTACACTAGAGGTTTCCACATTTTTAGATGTGTAGAAAATATTGTGGCAGTATGGATTAGCTGTGTTCAAACTTTAGGCTATATTTGCTTTACTCTGTGTGTGTATGCGTGTGTCTCTGCCCATGGCAGGTAGGGTAGAACTGCATCATCTTCAAGGTCCCTTCCAACCCAAACCAATTTTATGATATACACCTTTTGGGAGTGCTGGTAAAGAAGGGAAGTTGTGGTTTAGTTCTCACAAGTAAAAAGGATACCACCTTTATGGATTAGCCCTTGGTTTCTTCAACAGTTAAGTACTTCCAAATAGAAAGAGAGTTGAGTTCAGAAGTTCTCATTGCTTAGTTGCTTATGAGAATATATTATATTATGAATATAATATATATAAACATCAAACAATAAAAGTAATAACCTCTAAGGAGAAGGGATTTTCTTTTGAAACCATGATGTCATGGTCTTACCTCACCTTTAGTTTCAGCCAAGCAAATAATGTGTACTGAGCTCTCTATCATGTACCATTATAATTAGCTCTGTCAGGTCTTAGCCCTGCAACCCTCATGCAGATAATATGATAATATGTCTTCATAACCAAGTGACCTTACATGCACAATATTTCTCCCCTTATGAAGATTGCATGTCAATAAAGTAATTGAGTCTCAGAGGCTGCAGCGAGTGAAGATTTAGATGATTGGACTTTCAGGGCAGTGATGTATGACCGTTATTATTCTACTTGTCAGAAAGCTGCGTACAAGCGAGGATGGTCAGAAGATGACAGGGATGAAAGGTTGTGTTTCATTAAAAAAAATATTGCTGTTAATCACCGCTCTATTCTTTTGAAAGTCATAGAGGAAAGAAACTCCTTTTTCATTTTAGCTCTGGTTAAGATTTTAAACATGAACACATAGCAGGCTTTCAGAGCCAGTTATCCAGCTTCATTATTGCTTAATTAGGGAAATAAATTATTATTTCAGTTAATAAAATACAACAAAATGATCGACGCAGAGACCACCTGTATACTTTTATCGCATCATTTTAAATTAACGTTAAATACATCATGCTTAGCTTTAAAGCACATTTTGCCTACAGCTTTAAGTAATTATAACAAGTGCTATAAAGCTGGTACAAAATCAAACCATACTCAATTCAACTATTTTTGCTTGTACTAATTTGTTTGGACAATTGCAGTGCTTGAAACATTTATATTTCCATACTTTGTAAAAGCAAATATTTTTTTTTCTCACCAAGCTGTTTTGTAGCTGTAAATTTATCTTATGATATCATAACAGCTGGAAACTTGTAGCTTGACAAGGTTTTGTTTCATATTTAAACAGCTTAGAAATTATGTTTGAAACATAGTATATTTCTTTCCCTCTGTGAGACTTGGAAGTATCTGCAAAGCATTTTAAAACAGATTATTTATGCATTCATTTAGTTAATAATCCCTAATGATTTATATATAGCAGAGCTTTCTTACATACATAAAAAGACCAAAACTAGCCCAAAATAGTATTTACTGGGTAGTACTATGTAATGAAATACGGATGTAGGTTTTGGAAGGCCAATGAGCAAAGAAGCTTGACAGTGCTTTTAGTGAGTAGAAAATCCTAATGGAAGCACATTCTTTTTGAAGAGCTAGTTTCAGAAGTCTTTAAATCTTCACAGTTAGGAAATTGACTGAGATATAGCAGCTCTGATGGAGAAAGAGCTTATCAGATGATTTTTGGTTATATGTAGTCAAGCAATAATTTATGAACTAAAATTAGCCACTGCATCTTTTCAGGATTGAATGCCATAAGGACAATTTTGTAAACACAAGCAATAGAAAACAAGAATGAAAACTGTGTGAAAATGATAACCTCTTTTATGCT
This sequence comes from Heteronetta atricapilla, assembly GCA_011075105.1. NCBI lineage: Eukaryota > Metazoa > Chordata > Aves > Anseriformes > Anatidae > Heteronetta > Heteronetta atricapilla. The sequence continues at coordinate 13,819,295 of CM021736.1, read as the reverse complement.
TACTCCTGAACACATTTTTAAACTACCAAGGTGCTGAGTCATTGTTGTTTGCAAACTCATCTATTATCAATGATTTTTTCAACAACAGTGTTCCATGTGACTAAGGCCTTGTTGTTCTAATTGCTATATGGAAGGTAAGTGATATTCTCTGTTCAAAGGTAAAATGGGTATTTGAGTAAGAAAACAGAAAGCTCCCCCAAATTATGGGTGTTTAATATCTGTATTGCTGTGTAGGTGGTGGACAGGAGCAAAAGCCTCAGTCTCTTGGGCTCTTTGTTGAATAAACTGATCATTGTGTCTCCTTTTCTTTCTGTGTATATATAACATTAGGAATACAGCTGTTGGTAAATCAAAGTTGGTGTCTCTTGACATAGGTTTTCTTGAGTCAAATCACAATTCTGTTAAGTCAGCCACAGCATTAATGAGAACATTAGTTGCTTTCTCTGGTGCAGCTGTAGAACAAAGGCTTTCAGCTCTGAAAGTCCTGGAGAGTTCAGAATGCAAAGGGGTTACCGGAACCGGAAGAGGATGAAGAACTTAAAAAACAAACTTGAATAGCAATGCAAAAAGAAAAGCTAATAGCCCATTATATTTTTATATGTCCTTTTAAGTAAGGGAAGAAGATGGATACCTTCCAGTCAAATGGAAGACTGATATGGGTGATCTGACTCCCCTTTCAATGTGACATGTGACTCACTGTTAATAGTTATTGGTGTTGATAGGCACACCCCATACAGAGAGCCAAATGCAGTTGTTTTGATCCCTTGTTCTTTATTTCTGTCCCTTCTCCCCGTTTTCTGTCAGAATGTCATGTTAAATCATTGTTCGGTAGTACATGTGGAACCTCTCAAGTACTGAGATATCAGACTTCAGGAACCATGTTGAAATGAATATAATAATGAGAACCAGAAGGCAGCAGAAAACCACTTCTCAGGAAAGGAGGCAGCTAATAAGTGTTGTTGGTGGATTCTGGGGAGAAGAACCAGAGGTGCATCCTGTGGATGAGTGGGTGTAGGCTGGCTTGTCCCAGGGCCCAGTTTACAGGCATGCTGAGAAGATCAGTACTGATGTCTGTCACTTTGTACACATCAACATGCTTATTTGAAAAAACAGAGTAGTCAGTGGTTATCTGGTAATCAACTCTGGTATGAAGAACAGTTATAAAAAAATGAAGTGCTGTGTTTTTTATTCTTCTGTGGAGGTCTTGCTAGCCTGGCTATCTGTATTCTCTCTGAAAGGAGTGGATACTGTCTTCCCCCTGTTGCTCTGCCTAGGCACGTAACTTTGTGATCTAGAACTGCCTATGTATTTAGCATACATGTAAAATGTGTGTTTTATTCTCCAGTTGTTTAGGCAGTTAGTTGGGACTTGCTTTTCAGATTAATTAAGAGTGCTTTTTATGTTTGCCTGTTTGGAGAGTAGATTACAATTTGCTTTCTATTTTGTGAGCTTGTAACTGGGAATTTGGATACTTGTCACATTTTATCTGAGTCAAAAAGTTTGGCAAGGATGAGGAGTTTGAATAATATTCCAGCTATAGCCTATTTTTACATGTGTTGATGTATATATATACATGCTAGCTTGACAATGATTCTATTTACAGCAATAGCAACAGCAATGATTGATGTGGCTTAAGTGTTTCCATTTGTTTATAATTATTTAATTTTTTTTTTAGCTCTGTGAGATAATTTGGTGCATGATTTCTGTCCAGAGGAGAAGGCTCTTTCAGTGTTTCTTTTTCATTTTCTAATATTTCATCGAGTAATTCCATTGTTTTTTATATGTTTATAGGTTCACGTAGTCCAAAGCCATTCAGAGTGGCTGTTCTGCAAAACAGACCTTACATTTTGCATAATAATCCCTTAACTGTGGTCAGTAAATTGTATTTGCTAATGCCTGTTTTACACAGAAGCAATGGCTTGATTCAAAAATGTAGACTACAGTGATTTACCTGATGGTCTATTCAAACTGTTAATCATTGTGGGGTTTAAAAAAAAAAAAAAAAACACAAACAAACAGAAAAACCTACTTTCTGGCTTGCATTTTCAACTTTGTACTAGCTTTGTAATATTAATACTGAATATTAGTGCTTTAATATTTAGTATTTTATTCTTGTGTAAGGTAATTATGCTATGTAATGAAATAGCCTCTCAGTCTTTTTTTCCTTTTTCTTTTTCTTTTGATAAATTAAAAGTGCTGTACTGTTGAAACTCCTCACTCTGAGGTATTTCCTCCAGTTCTCAAGTGTAGCTTGTGACTCTTCATCACCTTTTCTAATTTTCCAACATGCTTTAAAAATTGTGGCAGTCAGAACTGCTTGTATTGATCTAGTCTCATGAATGAACAGAAGTAAAACCATTTTAACCATTTTCCATACCTACTCTGTTCCTTTCTTAATTTTCTCTCTCTACCCCTTTACACATACAGAGCTTTCTTTAACCCACCTTGCTGTACCATCATTATTAGGAGATTTTATTGAATTGCTTGCCTACGGTGTTCCCTAACTTATTTTCAGAGGCTCTGCTTAGAGTTATGTAGTCTCACATTTTAAGGATATAGCCAATCCTTCCTCAATCCCTGATAAATACTTAGATAACGATGACATTGATGACAGGAGTTTCTCGTATTAACTTTTATTTTATTGGTACTAATGGTACTAATAGGTTTATTTATTAATTTATTTTAGTACTGCATGGTACCAATTCATTACTAGGTATTTATTACAAAGTGAATCTGTATCTCCTTTTTGCCTTTCATCAAAACCCATACCATTTGTTGCTAGTGTATCTGGACAAGGAGTTCGTATATGTTTGTGAATCAGTCACTACCGAGTGCTTCTGCCACCACCAAAACTTGGGATGTTTTCTGTGCCCAAGCAAAAATAGGACAAGATGGGATGTTGGCACACTGCAATCATAATGCTCATTCATTCACCTTCCAGAAGTGGCCAAAGATCATGCCACGAGGCTAGATAGCTTGTAAACGAAAAGAATGGGTTTAAGCCATTTTTAGTTTCTGCTTCTTCTTCATTCTGAGAATCTGCATCATTTTGGCTCTAGCAGCATGCATATCTCCATATAAGTATATGCTGTACTATCTTTGCTTAAATAAATTATGAATGTATTTGTCTGTTTTTCCTTAATGGAACAGCTCTGTCTTCCATTCCTTTCTACTTCTTTTACCATGAACTTGCAGCCTGCCTTGGATTTAGTCTTTAATGTAATTAGTTTGCAACAGAAATAAAAGTGATTGGTGGCTTACCAATGTTTTCTTCACACCCATCTGTTTTCTTTTCTGCCTTTTAATACTGGGAAAAGAATGCACTCTTTCATTAAATCTAGCACAACTCAAAGGTCACTTCTAATTTGCATTTTGAGAAAGAAACTGCATAAAAATTAATCAAAATCTCTTAGTATTGTCATAGACAAGTCTAGGGACAGAATGTCTTAACATTTGTTTGTCTTTTTGAGATACAACCAATTTACTCCTAAATGTCTCTGCTTTGAAAAACAAATCACAGTGTCACTGCCTTTCATATTTTAGCAGTTATAATTCAGCATGCAAAAATATCTGTAGCTTTCATGATGGCTGGAACTCTGCTTTACAGCTATTTAATATTAAAGAGAAATTATCTATATGATCCAAAATTGTTTTATCTGGAGATTCTTTCAAGTTTCCTTACTAGCAGACAGTGGGAACCTTGCCACATTAAACAACTTTTACATGATGAATGAATGTAAAACTCTTGCATGTAAAAAGGCTATCTGGGGAAATTATTTAGAATTATGTACTTATTTCTTCCCCAACAAAGTTTTGTTAATTGTATCACCATTTTTGTTTTAAAATGGTGATACGTGGTGATACGATCATGAAGACGTTTAAAATCTTCATGATGTGATGGACGTTACCAAAATAATGGTTTCCAGAAACATTAGAAGTAGTGACATGTTACTAATCATATGGTCGTTAAGCTATCTGAACCACAGAAAGACATCCCCAGGTAAGGAGGACTAGATGTGGAATGATTCTCTCTTCGACAAGAGGATATTGGCTGCCACATGTTTCTGGATATTTTTTTTTTTATGTATATGTCTTTTATTTAAATATCCTCTTCTGACCATTTCTTAATATTTGCAAAAAAAATCTTTTGAAATTATCATGGACTAACTAAAAGTATATTCAATAAAACTATAGGTTTTATCAAATAAGACTTGTGAAGTTCTTCAGGTGGGCCAACTGCAGTATGGCCATTCACAGTCTTTACATAACTTGGCATCAAAAGTCAGCTATTGACTTAGAAGCATTCTTCAGTGGTTCTGAGTTATTTTGTCAATCATAGTAAACCTGTGTAGCAAGTTGTTGATTCAAATCAAGTGTTATTTTATTCACTAGCCTAAGTGGTATATTTGAAGTATTCAACATAGTCTCAGTAGGTGCTAAATGATATTTTTAACAGCTTAATAGTGGAGATATAATTGAGTTTCTTTAAGAAGTTGTTTTGTGCCCCTCCATGTGTTTACGTTCCTTACTTTGCAAGTACTACTATGCCTGAGAAAGAAATAAAACACCAATGTTCTATTACTTCATTTTAAGATCTTAATTCTTAACATGTTTTTCACAGGGAGTCTTTGATGCCTGTCGGAGTAGTAACTCTTCAGAGAATGAATTGTGTGAATTCATTATTCAAAACATTCAATATTTAATAATATATATGTTATAACTGTAAGCCCCTGTGGCCTGCCAACCATTACATTATCTAGTTCTTGCTGATGTGTTTGTGTTGTCGGATTCTTTGACAGTGGTGTTCTTTCACTCTTAAAGATACGAAGAGCACCCAAAACTGCTTAAACTGGTAGCCAGTGGAAAGTAAAACTGGAGCTGATGAAAATTTGTCTTGAGTGGTCGAATATTTTAAAACTTGAAACGTGTTGAACCTGTGACACAGGTTCACAAAAATATGCTCCAAGTATTTTCTCTTTGCATGCTGTCCTGAGGAGAGCTGATGGGGAGGAGGATATCCTCTAAAGACTCACATAAGAAAAACCATTCTGTCTGTCTGTATCATAGTGAGAGAAAAGTACCTGTTCATAGCAAGGCCAGCCTTTAAGAGCTGCTGCTCCTAAAGGTGAGTTGGAAAAACTCATGGAACTAAGTATTGCAGTAAAAATAAAATAGTCGTTCAGCATATGTTTGGTCTGATCTGTCCTGCTGTCATTTACAAGTGAATAATTAGAAACTATTGGAGTCTCTTAAGGTAACACATTTTTCTTAGGTACTAATCTGACAATAATAATTCTTATTATTATGTAATTTAATAGGTGTGAATATTATTACCAATTCAGAGTAGAATATTCACAACTTCTTTTAGAGTTTTCAAGGATATGTGTTAGGACCTTCTATGATTAAATAATACTTTTCACTTTTAAGGCTCTTTTTAATGGGGTTCTCAATGTGCCTGTACAGTCTATAAATAATGCATCTAGATTTGATGTTGACTGGTGTTGCTTCTGGTAATTTGTTTTAAAGTATGTAGTGTGTCAGCTCTAGGTTGATGTAAACTAACAATTGTAGCATGAATCCTATATTATGGACATTTAGCATTAGGTTGGTTGAGTTATAGGAAAACAGATCTTGTTTTTATGTGGTAAAAACTAACTGGTGAATCATCATAGTGCCGTGATATGCATGCACTGAAGTAGAAAATCCCTGCAGTTCATGGGGTAGAACTTCCTCTTCTCAGGGGAGCTCTGTTGTATCTATAACTATCAGAAAAAATGTTTTTAAAAATGACTTATGAAACTGCTGTAAGTAAGCTTCAAAACTTGAGCTGACGCTCTTTCAGTTGTTTTATCAGCATGTGCCCCATTATAGGTAGTGAGGAGTAGTAGTAAACCACTCCATCTCAATTATTTTCTGTCTAGTAGCAACTGCCCCAAAGAGAAGAGTGATTCTGTACACTGGCACATGAAGACTAAACAGCTTGCTCCTGCTAGAAGTCTTAGGCTTTCTGACCCAACCTCCAGCATAGCAAACAAAGCTCTACAGAGACATTTTGACATCTGAGTGCATGTAGCTTCTATTTTAATCCAAAGGTGGGTGTTGAAGTATTCTGATAGCCAAAACAAACGTAGAAGGGTTGGGATGGTGAGGGGAGAGTCTCTTTTCACAAAGCTGATATAATTTGCAAGAATAGCAAGTTAGAATCCAGCCTATTTCCTCTTTAAGCCTGGAGATTTGAACAAAATTGCTGCTAATCAAATACAGTAAAACAGCAGGGGTTCCTTACTTTATGAGGATTGTTGGTTTTGTTTCACTTGCCAATACCTGAGGATAGTGATAGTAAGCATAACAAGAGGATGAATGTGACATTAAGTTGCATGTTTTAGGCAGACTAATTGCAACTGGGAATCAAGAGAAAGAAATCTTGTTTTGTGTGGCAATATCTTACAATGCAGGGCTTTTTCAGTCAAGAACAATAAAGCATAAGCTTTTAGAATGATAATTCAGAAGTATATGTCAGACATTGTTGTTTCCTCATTGGATTTATGATATTTTTATTGCTTTTTACACCAACAGAAGTACTAAAATATTCAAGAAAACACTAGTGCATTTTCAGTTAATTTTGAATGTAAAAGGAGAAAAAAATCAAGACATGCCAAAAATCACTGCTGGTTTACACTAGAATAAAAAATACAGTGCTACCAATTCCTGAAGGTAAGTGAATATCTGAATGTGACTGCAAACTTCGAGTATTTTAAAAATGCATAATATTTTATTAATTGTTTAAAAGCTATTTTAGTAAGAGACGGGGCTTTGAAGAAAATGTAAATAAATAGACTCTGCTAAGGAAATTGGAATGGATTAGTTTATAAGGGGAAATAGAGAGGAAGCATCCTGTTGGGCTCAGTAAAATCAGAGAGAATTAAAGCCTCAATTCACCAGTTTATAGTTAATCTTCAACACATGAATGCACATGGTAATGTCCGATTGGCGGTGGGATGGTAGCAGAAAGTATCTTTGGAAACACAAGTTACTTGTGATTTTTTTTTGAAAATGTATTCTGAAATGTGACTACACTGCAAATCTCTGTGACGAGCAGGCTGACCATGAAGGGCAGGTGTGACCATCATTGGTGACTTGGGCGTAGACACAGTTTAAACCCAGCAGACGTTTAGGATGTTGTGGCATGTTTAAGTGCTTTGACTCTTGAGAATTATTGTTAGGTTCCTTGTGTGCTTCAGTAATTGCATTTTTGTTTGTTTTTCTGTCTGGAACTAGAATGATTTGGATTAGGCTTTTTTTTTTTTTTTTTTTTTTTTCCCCTGGAAATTATGTAATGTAGGTGGATAGTCCTGCACAGCAAAACTGAGACCTCAGCCCTGACATCCCAAGTCTTTCTGCTCTTTGCACCAGGACAAAGGATCCAGAAAGTCAAATTACATATTTTTGTGATGACTGTCCACAGGGCTGGAAATAGGTCAAGTTCTAGAACAGAGCAGACTTTGGCCAAGAAATTCAAATATTTTTTCAGTTGCATTGATGCATGCATGGAAACTGTGCCGCAAAATACTTTTAGTTATTCTGGTACTAACTTCAAACGATAGGAAATAGTTGTGCCTTAAAAGTCAGTCTTGTGATTTGCATCAAAGATGATGTTTTCATTATTTTTCTCTTTCTAAATAACTAGGCTACTGCAAGCTAATTTAGATTTTTTTTTTTTCATTTACTGCATGTTTTGGATGTCCAAAAAAAAATGTAACATTCTGTAGCCCTTATTATACCTTTTTGTCCTACTTATTTATTTATTTATTTATTTATTTATTTTTACCTCATTTGAGGAGTCATTAGTAGGAATGATTTCCATCCAGGGTGGGCAAGGCCAAACAGTCTTCTCAGCTTTCAGTCCTGTAATATTGATTGTGATATATGGTGTGGCTAGGTATATTGTGGTTGCTTGTCCTTACTGTAGCATAAACACATTATGTTTTTGTAAAGGTAAGAGGGCTCTGTCTGTATCTGTTGTATAAACAGAAAGAAACACAGCAACTCATATATCAGGTCTGATAATTCACCTCTAGATTAATGCAGTGTTTTTTGATGCTATGTCTTACTTGCTATTGAAAATTTGTAGAAAATGATAATTCTGAGCAAAGGGAATGTCTGGGAAGCTATATTTTGAAATTTGAGTTTTGAAATAAAATGTGAATGGTGAATTGTATATATTTATATTTTTATAACAGAAATATATAAATACATTCATATTTAAGCAAAAGAAGTAAAAACAATAGTATGCTATACTGTCAAAGCTATCTACTACTAAGTTTACTGCTTTGAAACTTCTTAGGTTTCACTTCTTTTTTTGTAAAATACCTATCTTGGATGAGAAGATTTAACTTTTCTACCTTTTCTTGCTCTCATAAAATGAAAATAGAGTTGCATTCTTCTTATTATTATTATTAATCTCTGCTATGCAAATAAATACTATAAATTTAGAAGCAAAGGATTCCCAAAAGACGGATATTGTTTACCATTCTCTAGATACTGACAGACTGCTACCCTGACTAAGAATTATATTAATAAATGTCTTCAACTTGGAAACTCAGTCTGAGATGGAACACTGAAATGACCTGTAGTAAGGGGGAATATAAGCCAGGGTTATCACCCAGAATTCAGAAAAGGAAAGACAGGACTGAAATGACCTGACATACCTCTCAAAGGGGAGCTGTATCACTCAAGAGCGGATACTGCAGCATCAGTGCCACACACGCTTCTGCACTCCACCTGCCTGGGATACAGACAGGGCTTTTTACAGAACCAGTCAGGGTATGACAAATGTTCGTTATGTTTAGGTAGCTAATGGGTCTAATGCCTCATGGACTATTTCTATTCTTGTGTTTCAACTAAGTCGATCTGCATTCAGATGCACATCAGTGTAGACTGCTGTCATTCAGGATTTTAAAAGACAATACCTTTTTTGATGGTTTGTTTCACTAGCAGAGAAGCACAGTTTGTTGGGACCTATTTTCAGCAACCTAAGGCTAGAAAGCTCCATTTTTAAACAATATTTGTTTACTGGAAAGGAAAGGCTTCAAAATCTTTGTGATGAGTTGAAGACCGTTGTCTCAATAACTAGTGATAGAGCTCTGTAATACTGATAAGTCTCTGTTGCAGACAGGGCAATGCTAGCAGATCTATTTATTTATTTCTTTATTTATGGTAATGTAACACTGTGATAGCAAGCTTGTAAAACCATGATGACAGTAATGAAGAATAAAACAAAATAAAGTCTGTAAGTCAACTCTTGTGTGCTACTCTCTGTCATGTTAGAAACTTTTTTTTTGAGAATGCAAGAAGTGTGGTCAGTGACTTCCTAATGTAACTTTTAATGATTTCTAGTCCTATTTTTGTCGTTGTGACATAAAATGTAATATCTCTGAGCAGTTTTTACTTTTTAAAGCAAGGTTAGAAGCTTCACATGGGAGATCTGAAATGTACATTTGCTTAGTAAACATCTATGAAATATCTGAGAGGTGGTTCTGGAAAATGATAGGTTATTTTTTTTGCTGTTGCTGAAGCTGTAAAGCAAACTTGTTTCGTATGTTGTGGTACTTAGAGATTTCTATTAACTAACTCAGTTTCATCAGAAATATTGACTGAAAATGCATGTTAACATAACCTTTTATTAGTCTTTACCTAAATACAATTCTGGCATCCAATAAGAATTCGGACATTTGGGTGTCCATTTTATTAGTCACTATTTATTTCTAATCGATCTTGGCTGATTGGAACTATAGCATCCTTAGGCAAAGCAAAGCAGATGGTATTCTATAAAATGTGTTTTATCAAAGTGGAGCCAAGTGTTAATGCTATAATTTTATCTATTTCAGAGCACTGATTACTTCAGCAACTTGGGGATAGATTTCCCTGATCCAGGACTTCCCTGTGTTCAATTAGCTCTTGTTGCTTTCAGTGGCTTTAAGTGTTTCTTTGCTTAAGAAAAGTGTTGATTGTCTTCTCATATATGTTTTCTGGAAAGTTGCAGCCAAGATTAGTAGTACTGTCCTTCATATAGGAAGAATTTGATGGTCATACTAATTATTAATATTTTTCTTTGGTTAGGTGAATCTTTCTAATTCTTGTGCTGCTCTTGTCTTTCTCAACTCCTTTCTTCTCATTCTGTCTCAAAGTCACTTCAGACTGACATGCCTGACATTACTTCAACAATGTTTACTCTTGTATCTCTCTTCTGAAACATTGCTCATGGTGCCACCTGAGACTGTAATCTTTCATGACCAGTGGCCATACAGCCTCAGGGATGAGCAAAACACTGATGTCAAATCAGTAAAATCAGTTACAGAGCTGTTAGCCCGATTACTTGTTTTAAAGTACTCCTGAATTCTTATCAGAGAGAAAAATAACTGTGTGTAAATGGTATATACTATACATCTATAGTAATGAGAAAAGTTTTCCAAAATTCTGTTTTAATTTCTCAAGCTAAATTGCTGCACGCATCATGTGAAGCATAAGTGGTTTTTGTAAGTGTTCCTGTAGAACCTGTGGTAAAACTCATTTTCTTTCACCATAGTATTGTTAGCACTTTAGTCTGACCAAAATAATTTTAATTCATCATTTATCTATAGCAGTAGGTTATGCATTACAAAAGAGTCATTAATTATTTTATCCACCATGTCTGTACTATCGTATCTACTAAAGAATATGTAAGTTCAAGTTCCACAGTAGCAGTAAACAACACTACTGGAGATGAAAGCTCATAACAAAATGAAAATTTTTGCATAATTTTTGCAATCCCTAGTGCATAATAGGAGCTGGCAAAACAGAGTAATTATCTGAAATCTGATCTGGAGACTATCTCTCAACCAGTGAAGAGATCTCTAACTCAGAGATCCTGAAATTAACCATGAGACTTATTAAATACCCTCTTCCACACACACACAAAACCTGGATTCATTTTATTCTTTCCATTAGCTTTCTTTCTGAGATTATAAGATTTAATTCAGGTTAATTTTCAAACTTGTCAAACTTTTTCAAGTAGGAAGCCTACTGTCTCACAGAGATATGGTAGAAAAAAGATGTCTTAATTACAGCAGCTAGATGATATAGACAAGCATAGACCTGGGAAACAGTAGGATTCACAGCGATTCTGTTGCAGATGCACAGCCATATTAGTGACTTAGGAACATTAAAGTGTGGGATCATTGATACATTTTGTAGAATTTTCTTATTCAAGTATCAGGAGAAAAAAAAGATATGTAATATAAAATATGTATGCCTCATCTTTGCCTTTTATCCTTAGGTGAACTTTCTTAAGCACCTAATTTTCATTGGAAATGAAAATCCCATCAGCATCCAATAAGATTTAGGATATACAGATATAAAAATAGGAACAATGTAAAAATGCCTTGATAATTTTAAACATTTCTTCCTTGTGCCTTCATGAGGATTGACTGAGGTTTGATGTAATTTTTGCATATATGATCAATGATATTTTAGGATGTATCAATAGAAGAGTAATACAAGTTTACTGGAGACCAGTTTACTGGTCTTGTCTCACTGACCTTTGATATAACATTGGAGCTGCTTTATTTTTAACCCTCAAAATAAGCCTGCTGAGATCAGAAATTCCACACTGCTTTTTTTTTTTTTTTTTTTTTTTTTTTCCTCCTATGTAAGCAACAGCTGCAGAACTGAAATGTTGCAAATAAATTTACTTGTGCAAGTATTTTAGGAGATACAGACATTCCTACCAGCCACTGAGGCTCAGATAGACAAGCTCTTCTTATGCTGTCGAATACCAGAAGATTACCTGGCTGCTGACGATCATTTTAGGTTATGGCAGGAGGAGATTAGCTCAAATTTATAACAGCTCACATTTTCCATTTTTTCTCGGTTTTCAGAGTGGCATGGAAATTATATTTGTGAATCCCTGGGGTTTCTCACATTGGTGTCAGTTTTCAGATTTTGCCAGATACATCTAAATGTGGACATAAAATGTAATGGAAAGAAATTGAAAAAAATATCAGTTTCTTGATTCTTTATTACTGCAGTTAAGAAAGTGATTCCTCAGGCTATTACACAAATCTTAAACTGGGAATAAATGTTAGGATGAAATCAGATTCTTCAAGATTCCTTTGCTTGTACATATCTTTAAAAGAATCATATCAGAAATACAGCAGCCATGTGGGCTTTTTTTTTGAAAGGTTGTACCTCAATCAAAATTTGGATAAAACATTTATTTTAAGATCAGTTTTATAACATAAGCTAAGTGTATTATATGTACGTGCTGCCAAAGAATCTTTCATTACCTCACTTTCATGTTCACCAACTCTTTATCCACCTCAGTATTAGCAGATGTTAAGCAAAATATATTGGAAAAAGTATATATTACTTATAAACTAGTAATTTTAAATTGGCATTATACAGGAATTAATGTTACTTTTAATTAAGCAAATAAATTGCATAAATTTATTTCTTCAAGGTATTGTATATAAAAATTGTAGGATATTACCAGATAAAATGGGGCTTACCCATCTTGTGAAGGGCAGTGTCAGCAGGACATACTATCAGTACATAATACAAAACTCATATAGTGTTTTCTCTAGCTTTCTCATGGTTTGTCTCCATGGTTGCTAATCTAATAAAGAACATAGGTAAAGTTGCTACGGAGGACTGAAGTGACAAAAAGCATTTCAAGTGTTAAAGTGAACATTGCCTCAGACTTCGTTTTTTCCAGTATTTAGAAAAAGGAGAACTCAGTTTTACAAATACTTCCAGTCTTCATTTTTGAACTGGATGTGATGATGCCTACTCCAGAACTTTGGAAAGTGTATATGCAGATACTAATGTCATGGCTTGTTTTTTGTCTTAGAGGTTTTAATATATATCTGAAGCTGTTAAAAATGGAGCACTTTTATCATTCTTGATAATGGATGACTGGATAAATGATAAATTTATAGGAAGTACAGATATGCTGAAGAAGCCAGAGGGAAGGAAAAGGATCTTTAATATTTCAGTGGTGTTCTGTCAGATTCCAATTGGCCAAAGTTTTTGAGAATTGTCTGGATTTCACCAGTGTGTAAGGAAACTAAGAACACATAAAAGAAAATCTTTTACTGTATGGCAAAAAACAAACTAAAACAACAACAACAAAAAACTTTTAATACCTACATTTTATCTCTTAAAAAAACACTAGAAACTTGCTAAAGTGGAGACGAAATGTACTGATGGGGTAACCACAAGGTTATTCATGCATCTTTTCAGTGTCACTTGACAAAGAGTGAAAGTGAATTTCTTGTATGTAATTTAAACAGCTCCCAATAAATTTGTTTTGAGGAATGGCTATATTATACTGTTTGAAAGATAAGGCTTCTGCAGTTGATGTCAAGTGGGGAGGATACTGGAAGAGCAGTTGATTCTTGTAACCAACTTTCTTCCCTCAACCTCCTCAGTGTAGTCCTGCCATAGTAATCAAGATTTGATCCATGTGTATGAATGTATCCTTCTCTTTTTGTTTTTGTAGTATCTCTTGTAGTGTATTAAGCTGGGTAGCAAGTGATTGATTGTTCCTGGAGAGCGCTGTGTACACTGTTACCGTGAAGTCTGAGTTTATATTTGACAGCTGTAGCTTGGAAATGTGTCTGAACTTGCTTGTTTGTGTTATAGCTTAAAGGTGATTTATTGCATTTGATCTTTGAGAGGTGCTACGAGAAATGGTTTGATAAATAACTGCTCATAAGAGGGTAATTAAACTTTAAGTTCTACTAAATAGTGCTATTGTTATTGCAATTTAAAGATGCTGACTTTGTTTCTTACCTACGTCTATGCCCTTCAGTGTCTGTTTTTTAGTATGTATATGTAGGATAATATGTCAAATACTTAATCTCTATCACTAGGCAAGTGTGCATTATTTGCAGCTTTCAATCTTTAAAAGCCATAATAGACTGGTTTAATCTTTACAGCAATGTAAAATGTGCTTGTTCATCTAAAACTTTGGTGTTACTTTATCTGAAATAATAAAAAAAAATACTAAAATAATTGCTAAAGTATACTTAAATTCCATGTTTTACAGTTACAGCACCATGATCAGACTTGTGCCAATATTTAGCTAAATATAAGAAAACTTATTTTGATATTTGCATAGCACAAAGTGGTGATGGTAAATAGTTCAGATTCCAATATATGTGGATTTTCAGCTGTTCATAACTAAGATATTTGTAAGCCTTAGTTACATTTTCGCCAAAGGTAAACATTAAAAAAAAAATTAAAAAGTTCAGAGCATGGAGATGTAAATAATTTGATGTATAAGGAGAGGAGGTATGCAATAACCATTCAATTCTCATGTATCATTTCAGGTTATAAAGAACAGGCTTTGCAGCAATCAGCTGTGAGTGTTTCCATTGCATTTTGCAGAAATACTAAAAAAAAAAAAAAACACCACCACCACCACCACCACCACCAAAACTTAGAATAGGAATGTGCAAGTGCATATTTAACTACCTAGTGAAAATTATCCAAGAGACGTTGTAAGTTGAGGCAAGAACAATCCTCATTGCCACACACTAAATGTCTGTATTCTATCTAATTTGAAGAACTGGACAAGGCATTCCTCTGAGTGTTAGCCAAATATTTCCCAAGTCTGGTGTAGCAAAGCGAGCTTTTCTTATTAAGCAGTAAAGCTTCAAAATCTTCATGTTTGTAATTTATGTTGTGGGGTGGGTTTTTTGTTTGTTTTGTTTTTCAAAATAAACAGAATAAGGAATTCCTTATCAGAAATATCTTAAAAGAAGACATTGATGTTTCACTTTTTGTGTAAAAAAGGCTCTATCATTTAATTTGTGCAAGTAAGAATTATGTTAAGAATATTTATACTTCATTTTCTGTTTTCTGCATTTGAATATACTCAGTTACATGTTTTTTTTTGAATGAAAATTGCCCGGTACCTTTTCACATAGACATGAAAGATCTTAGAATATTGTACAACAGCTTGTTTCCAAGTAATTTACTAAATAATTTGGAAAGCATTGCAAAAATTACAGTGAAGTCCTTTCACTTAAATTACACCTATGTCTAAATCTTCTCAGCTTGAAGTACAGGTTTATATGATACCCTGCATAGAGATCCTTTTTTATATAAAAGATCCTTTTTATATAGGCTAATATTTTTTGACTTTTTTTTAAAATGTGTATTTACTCACTTTTTTCTATATACAGTGTGTGAAGAAGTCACTGTTTCTTTTCAGTAAGGAAAAATATACGAAATAGTAAGTAGCAAAATACATTAAATACTAAGTAGTTCATTTAAGCATTGGAACAGGTTGCCCAGAGAAGTGGTAGGACATGACACTAAGGGACATGGTTTAATGATGAGACTCCATAGGTCAGGTTTATGGTTGGATCTGATGGTCTTGAAGGTATTTTCCAATCAAACAGATTCTATGATACCATGATTCTATGAAATGAAAACTAGCTAATACAAATATGAGCTTATTGGTGCTATTGTTGCATACTATTTAATACTTACTTAAATACCAATATATACCTATTTAAATATTTAGATACTAATTAATTACTTTTTTATACAATAATTAAAGCTTAGGTGAAGTAGATGAAAAGTAACTTAGTATTGATGTACAGTATTATCAGAGAGAGACTAAGGAATCATTTATTTGACCAAGATATATGGAATCAGTTGACTTCAGCACACAGGTCAGTGATAAGATTTCAGGGGGTAGTTTTGATTTAGATATATACCTTTACTTTGCGCTTTTCATATTTTAATATTTCCAGTCCATTCACTATATGCAAACTATCCACACTTTGCATGAAATATAGTAAACTAGAAGCCCTCATTTGGAACTAATTTCAGTTTTCTTCATGTCCTAACAGCTTTGTAATTTTTAGCCAGAAAGAGAGAGAATTACAATATCTTCACACAAAACTATTAATACTATATAGTTGCTTGGTATTTTTAAGCAACTTTTAGGTGTGCAGTTACTGGTTATGAGTATACAACTTGGATTAAGTAGCTATTAATAAGAAAATAGGGGCCACAGATCTTCATGTGCTGAGCTAATTTAAATATCTTAGTTTATACATCTAAAAGTGATGTTAAGCATCTAAAAGTTCTAATGGTGACCTGGTTTCTGATGTGTATTGTGCAACTTACTAGTGCATATATTAAATATGAGTACCTCTGTCTCTAACTGTATGTTTGTTTTCCCATATCAATAATAGGACATAAAAGAGCTTAGATCAAATTAACATTTTGTCCATTGAAGCAAGTTTTTTTGTACACTTTCAGACTTTCAGTATAAAGATTCTGCTCATGTTTCATGTTTACAGTAAGCTGTCTCATCACAGCTAGTTTTTATTCTCTTTCCTTCAACTTTTTTTTTTTTTTTTTTAATAAAGGTGTCTTCTTTTGTTTTAAATAATGAGATTTATGATTGTTTACATAGCCTTGCCAAGATTGTGACATAACTTTGTATAGTATTCTTATGCAGTTTTTTGAACACTTGCTTTGATTATTTTCAGAATGATTGTAATGTTATAATTCCTAGTATCCACCGGAGAAGCTTTCAGCTATGAATGTTGCCTTCAGGATTTTGCTGTGTCAGCTATTCAGAAATGCTAAGAATACTGAACATTTTATATCACCTTTGATATCAATTATCTGCCTGTCAGTTCATTGTAGAACTGAGTCAGAAGTGTTATTTCTGTTTATTCCAGTAAGTCCTTTGCATCTTCTTAATTAGCTGAGTTGGTGGTTATACCCTCCCTGCGAGTTCTGCCATGTTTGCTCTTTGTTCACTGCTGAGTATCTGAAACTGGTCAGAGTTTCACAGCACCCAGAATGTGTTTTTGAAAATCTGTGTTGAATATATATGCTTCTGACTGGTAGAGGTGGTTTTTGTACTGAGGGATTAAGAAGATCTAACCCACACATTCCCACCTCAGCCCCATTTGTGCTATGGCCATTTGTAGCCCAAACAATGACACAGTAGTTTTTGCCACTGGACTGGGGGGCTGAGAACAGAGCCATTTTGCTTGGGGAAATGTTTTAATATAAAATCCCCATAGAGACTTGCCTATGACTGTATTCATCTGTATTTCAGCTCCAGACTCCTTTTCTGTGAGGCACCCAAACCAAACCTGGGATTTTGGTATTTACCATTTCTAACGTTATTTACTGGTAAATACATGAGTCCCCCTGATTTGGAAAGTGTAACATTTTGTGTGTTTCACAGCTGTGTTAGAACCAATAGAAATCATCCTGTGTTAATTAGCTTTGTATTTAGTGTGCATGGGATGAGAAAAAAGGAGTAGTTCCTTTAGTTATATACTTGTCTTTTGTGTCTGCTCTTGAAGCTTACACACAGGCTTACTGCTATGAGAGCACTTGCTTTTCCCCTTGCTCTCCTTTAGAGTTATGGAAAGCTGTATCAAGGAAGTGCTTTTTTGCCCTTTCTCTGTCAGGTCATCTTCATCTAGTGTGGTCATGTTAGAAAGCCTTTGCTGTCTCAAAGGACAATTACTTCTTTTCTCTTTATTTCAAGGCCTTTATCCTGCTCAGACTAGTAAATTAGTACAAAGTGCTTGCTCAGAACAAAACTGGAATGATGTGATTTTATTAAATGGGGTTTGCAAAGGCTACCGTAAAAGTGAGGAATGATTTTCAGTCACTTCTTCTGAACTGTGTTCAAGTTCATGTCCCTGAGAGAGCTTAAAAGAGCTGCAAGCACTAATTGTTTGTTTAATGATTTGGCCACCTTTATAAAAACTGCAAAACTAAGTTTTTCTTTACTGCTTTGAATCATTGCTCTAAAACCTCTCTGTTTAACAGTTAACCATAAATCTTAAGTCTTTATTTTTTGATAGTGTGTTTTGATATGTCCTAATACTTTCAGAGTCATCCACAATTGTCATTAAAATAATGATTACACTTGTGGGAATGCAGGCCAAGAATAAAACATAACTGATGGGTGATCACAGTGATTAATTTTACAGCATTGTTTTTGATTAAGAACAGTGTTTCACATAATATTCAAACTATTGCCTACTGTAAATTGTGCAATTTTTTTTTTTTTAACCTGTATCCCAGGGATTTCAACAGTGGAACATCTGTTTTATTTTGAGAAAAATATGATAAGCATCTGTTTGCATGGAAGATGTGAATGAAACCAGACCACATTTGTTTGCAGTGTTATGGATTATCTGGTCTTACATTGTTTATGACTAAATCATGCAGGATGGATAGCACTGGTAACCACCATAGTATATTTTATACTTTATTTAAAGCATAAATTTATGTATTTGTGATTTTTCCTGTAGACACTGAAAAAAAATGTTTTAAATAAAAGAAGCAGCCTGTTGCATTTCTAGGCCAGTATTAAGCTCATGGATACCAGAAATTTTTCTAAGCCAAACCATGCCCACTGTTGTTAATATGTATGAGAATATGGGATGATAGCTACAAAGAAAATGAAAAAATTAGCCTGTGCTCAGGAAAAACAAAATATTTTTTTTTGGGGGGGGGGGGGGGGATTAATGTTCTGTCATGCATCTGTGCTGTGGCATAATGTGGATAGGGTTAACTTTGCATGTGTAGCCTGGAAAACACATCTTGCAAGTCCTCATGCCTAGTTGTGTTACTGACTGTCATAAATCCTTTGTGTAGACAACAAAATATTTTGAATTCAAGGGAGTGGGTGGATGTACAAACATTTTTGAGTTCAAGGAAATGGGGAGATGCCCAGGTTTGAATAGGACACTAGTTTTTGCAAATGTTTCTAAGTTGTGTATGTCTGTTCAATAGTCATTGCATTATTATAGTTTAAAAGTTAGGTCTGCATTTGGTTCTTAGTTGTGAAACTAATGGGGTCTTTCGGTTCTGCAACACAAAAATATGTCTTCTACTGACAGTTTATGGGCTGATTTTATACTTAGTAGCCTGCCAGTGTTATACAGCTGCTTTGGGACTGTTGTTCCTATATCATTTGTTGGTATTCCTTGGAGTCAGTACTCCTGGGCTCAGTACTTTGAAGATACCTTACTAAAGCAACCCACTGAAGTCTTAAAATACCTTGTAAGAATATGTGGGTATGCAGCCTAAAGTCCACCATGCACAAAAGATTCTGATGGGGCAAGTAGATCAGGACTTCAGACTAACTACTAACTACAGGATTCATGAAATGTGGGCACCAAGTTCAATGCTTGACTGGTAGCTTCATTCGCTCAGCTGTGAGGTTATTTAAATCAACTGCTCCCTCTCAGTGGTTAGGTACTGCCTCTCTCACCTTTGATGTGTTGCATATGCCTTTGTGTGGGTGACATGGTACATATTAAGATGTGAAATGTTGGCACAAATTTGGTGTGTTGGAAGAGTGCTGGAATGAATTTGGGATTGAGTGAAATCTCCTAACCATGTTTGCATACCCTTAATCTTAGCTACTTCTTTATCTGTTCAGCTGCTTGGCTAGAACTGGGGATGGAACACCTTATATTTCAACTGGGCAAGTGTGTCCATAGTATGTTAATTGAGTTTCTCTGTCCTGCAGGAGTCATTCTTTCTGAATCTTTCTTCTTTCCCTTTTCTGGGTGGTTTTAAGGGTATCTTTCTTGTTACAGTTGTGGTTTCAGGGATTTTTTATTTATTTTACTTATTATTTTTTTTTTTTTACCTCCCTCACCACTTCTCAAAGTTCATCTCCCCAGTCAATTCATCTGCAAAACAGACTTGCAAAATCTAGTGCAATATTGTCATCTGCAATATTCACTGTAATCTATTATAACCTTATAAACTGGGTGCAGATTTCTTCATCTTGTCCTCCAGTGTCCTAAAAATACATTGGTCTTTTGTAGTCTCTTTGAGGTCAGCTAATGTGAAAAAGGCAAATTAAATTCTTTATATGCACAAGTAAGAGATGAGAAAGGGGTTTTTGAATGGAATATTGTTAGAGGGAGATACTGGATAACTGTATTGTGCTTTCTGTTTCTTTTATTAATAGGTAAATAAATAATTTTTTTAAAAAAAGGAACAAGATAAAGGGGGGTGGAGAGGTTTCTTTCCTTCCTTCCCCCAAAGCTCCAACTGTTAAAAGAAGATGAATACTTGATGGAAAAGACCAGTGGAGAGTTCCTTTTACGGGAGCACTTGCTGATGTAAAGTGGCTGGGGTCAGTGTTAAGGGTGGCGGGATAGTAGCAGGGAAGGGCTAAGGTAGAATTTTACTCTGCTCTGTCAGTTCACAATTGATTTAAGATTCCTGGAGGAACACATGCTAGAGAAACAATGTAGAAAATACTTATGTTCTGACAGCTTCTGCAGGAGCAGAATAAAAACTCTGTGCTGCATCTTTCCTGTGCAGCAGCCCAGCTCAGTTGCACAGAAAATTAAGCCAGCTATTTGGAAATTCTTTCTTAAAAGCTGCTGATTAGACATAAACAAGTGCTTAAATTAAATTGGTCTTGATAATACACAGTAATTACTGTAAAGTGTTCATAAAGATATAAAATATCATTGTTTTATACTATATTTTTTAAAACATTCCTGCATATTTATCGCTTGGGAATAAGGATAAGAGTGAACAGAATAGAATCTAAGAAATAATCCAAGGAGAAGTTCTAGTCTTTTCCTTTAATTGTGTACACCATGTATTTAATGTTTTATTTAGAATTATTTTATTACTCTTTTGTACTTACTATTATTCACTATTTTGACAATACTGAAATACTTGTTTTTGTAATTTGTATCAAGATTAACACAAGAGTTCATTAGCAGTGATCTTCCAAACATTTTAGCTGCACTCTTGCAAATAGTGTCTTTAAAATCTTGAAAGTTAAAACTAGTGCATTTGGTTTCTAGGTTTTGAACTTTTGAGTTCACGGTCCAAAAAACTGTCATACTACAGAATTTCTTTTGAAAGCAAGTAATTCCTTGCTACCCAATGATTAAAGAATTACAGGTTTTATGAGGAGTACTAGACAGAATGAGAATTGACGATATGAAAACTGGTTCCTTCCCAGAGGACAAAGGACAGAGGCTGTGTTATGACAGAGAGCAAAGACTTTGGTCCATTTTTGAATATTCAATTGGATGGAATTTTTTTAAAAAAAAAAGTATTTTCATTGATATTCTAAGTACTTTTTCTTATTCTCAAATAATTTTTAACTGTTGCCAAAGGAAAGAAAAAAAAAAAAAGTTGGGTTGCTTTTCTTTAGGCAAAAAATTGAAGTCCTAGAACAGCAAACTCCTCAATAATATGACTAGTCTTGGAAATATTGTTTCATGAAAATCAAAGTTTTCAGTTTCAGTGATCAAGGTTGTGAATCATAACGCATTGAAGTAGCAGAGGTGATACCTTAAGCTCTTAAAGTGTAACTGGTAAAACAATTGTAGAGCAGTGTTAATATAAGGAGAAAGGTCCAATCTAATTGAGGCCAATTTGGATAAACTGATAAGAGTACAGAAAATAAAATTCCAGTAACAATGTTATAATGAAAACTGTTAAAGTGGTAATCAATGTTTGTTTTAGCTGTTGTGTTTTTTTTTTTTTTTTAATATTATTTCTATTTATAAAAAAATAGAAATATTGAGGAAAATAACCCTGATTCAAAAAAGACCTTTATTAATGGAATAACTTTGAGGTTTATGTTACAGTTGCAGATGTATGGTGAGAGATGATTTGAGATTTAGTAAAAGAAACATACACACAGATGAGTGAGTCTTTCCTCTAATACTTCTTGTCATGAATGTTGGGTTGTATTTGCCTTTCAAGATCTTCTATTATTGTGACTGCTGACATTTTTCTCTCTCCCTGGATCAGTTCCTGAGGTTGAGATGTTCTGCTGAAGATATTTGCTCAGAGCCCTGTGGGATGGTAGAATTTGGCACTGTGGAAGGTGCCTTTTTGTCTCGTTTCAGCCTTTCTTCATTCTTACTACTCCGGTGGTAGTTTTGTGATGGGAACAGTTTACCCTTCGTTCTTGTGTAAGCCTAACTTTCCTACATGGTTTGTATGTACGAGGGAATGGAATGATGACAAGGAGTTGTGTGTTATAGTCGGCTGAATATGAGCCAGCAGTGTGCTCAGGTGGCCAAGAAGGCCAACAGCATCCTGGCTTGTATAAGAAACAGCGTGGCCAGCAGGGCTAGGGAGGTGATTGTCCCCCTGTACTCGGCTCTGGTGAGGCCGCACCTCGAATACTGTGTTCAGTTTTGGGCCCCTCACTACAAGAAGGACATTGAGGTGCTTGAGCAAGTCCAGAGAAGGGTGATGAAGCTGGTGAGGGGCCTGGAGAACAAGTCCTACGAGGAGCGGCTGAGGGAGCTGGGATTGTTCAGCCTGGAGAAAAGGAGGCTCAGGGGTGACCTTATCGCTCTCTACAGGTACCTCAAAGGAGGCTGTAGCGAGGTGGGGGTTGGTCTGTTTTCCCACGTGCCTGGTGACAGGACGAGGGGGAATGGGCTTAAGTTGCACCAGGGAGTTTTAGGTTGGATCTTAGGAAGAACTTCTTTACCGAAAGGGTTGTTAGACATTGGAACGGACTGCCCAGGGAAGTGGTGGAGTCACCATCTCTGGAAGTCTTCAAAAGACGTTTAGATGTAGAGCTTAGTGATATGGTTTAGTGGAGGACTGTTAGTGTTAGGTTAGAGGTTGGACTCGATGATCTTGAGGTTTCTTCCAACCTAGAAATTCTGTGATTATTACAGTGCTGCTTCACTTAGCTTCTTATTCTAATTCTTCCTTCCACGAGTCTCTGGTAAATGTGCTGGAGTAGAACAGGCCAGGCAGGAAAGTCTCCAGACTGTGTTTTGTGTGTTCTTGGAAGTGTTTGTTCACATGCTGGACTGGGAGTCTGACAGCTCATGATTATAACAGTGGTGACTTAATTGCATGTGTAGAAGACCTTATCTGTAAAAACAGTTAGCACCATATTAACCATAGACTTGCAAATATAGAGGTGCTTGTTCCAGACAGAGATGGGGATGGCTGGGTTAGTATATCCTCTTTGGTGGCACTCATCTGTACCAGGAGGGAAGCACTGTTAAGGGCTCGTTCTTTAGAGAGGATATGGAATCCACTTGTTCTTCCCTGTCTCCAACTTCTTGTGACATGCCCTGGATCACCTGCAATGAGAGACTAGAGTGCTTGTGCTGGGATCCCTTCTTCCAGCTCATGGTAGAGTATGGGGTGTTAAGGAGCTGCTGAGAGCTGCATGCTATAGGCAACAAGGGAGATCAGTGTCCCATTTTGTGGATGGATTGAAGGAAAGGTTTGGGACAAGCTAAGTGGAAGTCTGTGATACAGTTTTCAGAGTACCTGATAGGCGAGGGGTACAAGAGTGGAAGAGTGGGCATGATTTTGGTGGCAATTGAAGGACTGGAAAGGTAAGAATATTAACTGCTGGGGATGTACCAGCAGAGCACAGGTGTGCTGGGATCCTGTTTTGAGTAGTACACACCAAGAGCCTGGGAAATGAAAGTGGCAGCATATGACTTCCAGTAAGGCCTGGCCAAGAACCAGAAGCTATCATTGCTCTGGCTTGTTATCTGTACTGACAGTCGTGCCCAGGATGAGTCTTACGAGCTGTCTTCACAACAGTTTAATTTGCTTTCTAAGGCAGACTTATGCATCTTATTCCTAACCCAGTGTTCTTGTCTCATTATGGATATTTATATATATCTAGACCAGGCTTTGGCTGATTTTAGCATGTAATGTGTGTGTCCAGCCTTTTCTCCCTTTTCTGCAGGGAACGTATCTCATAGTGAAATACAGTTGAAATAAGGTGCATGAGCTTCGAGCAGGTCCTTTGCAAAGCAGAAGAAAAATAGGCAATTCCTATTAAAATAAATAAATCAGAATGAGGGAGAATTTTGCACAATCAAAACTGCTCCCCCTTTTTTAGCTTACCATGTTGCTTTGAGAAAGGATTATTGTCCATGTCCAACACCTATACCATATTCAGAACCTATTTGAAGCCTGAATGTCAGGAAAGGGTTGTAAGAAGTTAATATGGATTTTATTGAGTTCCAGGTTAAGGTTCTGACTGCTAAAATAAATCTCAAGAGTCGAAGTCATAGTATCTAATATTCATGGTTTGTATTTCCAATACTATCAGTCTTGAGATTTTACTTACATGTAAACATTTAGATGAACATTAAAGGGCTTATTGATTGTCTCTACATGGAATGATTTATTGATACTTTTCTCAGACTTCATAATATTAATGTGCTAATTGCTCCATTGATTGGTGTTCAACAAAGAAACCCCCGAATTGAGGAGGAAAAAAACAAAAACAAACAAAAACACAACAACAACAACAAAAAACAACACACCACCACCACCCAAACCTGTGGAAGGTGAAGATGTTTTTTTCTGCATAGTATAGCTGTGTGCAGAAACATGTATTTAAGTTAATAAGACATATAGCAGTTGTAAACCAATATAGTAGGTTCTGAATATAAAACCACAATCCCTGCTAGTTGCATTCCTGCCAGGAATCTGCATTACAAGGTTTGTACCATTACTATAGGCTACAGTGGTGGCTTTACAATTTAATTGTTCATATTTGAAGAATCATTTAATCTCCTTAGGGACTGCAAGCTTTAAGCAGACTCATCTTGATTTTTATTTTATTTTATTTATTTACCTTTACATTTTTTTTCTATAGGCAGGCTCACATGCCTGTGCAGAACTTTAACATCTGTGGGATTTTGGGCAAGTTCTGCCACCCCCTTTCTGTAGCAGCTTGCAGCAGCTTGTAGTAAATGTGCCCCTACTTCAAGGTAGCTGCTTCAGCCTCATGAAATACATGAAAGTTGCATCTTCTCAACTTTGTTTCATCTTTATCTCAACACTCCCTTTTAAAATATTTTAATTCTGCATTTAATTTTTTAAATATTAAAGGGCATAACTGGCTTGTTACTGAAATCAACACAATGGTCCAATGTTTATTACAGTGTGTTAGGATGCTGTATTTAACAATTCCTGATGTTATGATTAAGCGTTTTTGATCCTCCCTTTTTGTATTAAAACACTTAAATTCACTTTGAATTCCCTTGTGTTGTTGTCTAAAAAGATGGAGAAGGCAGTGGAGCTGCAAGCTTCAAAGCGTTATGGAAGTTTTTAACATCGGGTGCATGAGTTAACTTGTCTGCCTTCATGAAATGCAATGAGTTCAAGGAGATACAAAATTGAGCATGTACTTCTCAGTTTTCAGAATTAAGGCTAAATTGTGTGCTGAAGTAGTGTTTGTCCTTTGTTACCTTGTAAAAGTAAAACACTGGAGAAGAGAGGTTGCACTGACTATTAAATTCCTGCAAGTCAATATTTTGTTCCTAATATTAAAAAGAGTACATGTATTTTAATATTAGGACCAAAATAGTGGTGAAAACCTCATTACTGTCTCTTGCAGATGTACTGACTTTTCTTATAGAAGAACTTCTATCGTCTAAGCAAGAGTAGCATGGAGCTTAACTAAGTGGAGCATTTTGCCCTTAGTACTGTATCACTCTGTCCCACAATGCAAAACCTAATTAGTGCGTCCAAAGAAGCGTTAAATAGATTTCATGCTGTTTAATAAAGGCATTACGTGTTTTTGTCTATTGCAAAACATTAGAGGGAACGTTCATAGTACATGTTTCTGCTGCCTCTTTCACAATTAAGGTGCAGTTTTACATTGCATCTTCCTCAGAAAGGCTCGGTAACTTTTTTGCTCATCAAATCTTTCCTCTCATTGTTATGCTCTATTTGTTTTGGTGTTATTGCGTAATGGTATTGAAATAGACTGTTAATGCACATCTTCACTACTCATTTCAAACTGTGGAGGACAGCTCTTAGCATCAGCATATATCAGGCTGTGGTGACCTGGGGTTCAGTAATTCTTTTTTGGTGCTGATCTTTCACTAGTAACTAAGAAGAAAGAGTTTACTTTGTGACATCTGTAGCCTGAACCTTTTCATTCTTTTGAGTTCTCATTAAAATGTGAGATTTCTTCCCAAGGGTCACCATTACTGTCAGGTCTACACAGCCATAATGGTGACGTTTTGTTTCTGATTTCATCCTTTAGCTGGCCTTGCCTGGCCTAAAGTGTCTGAAGTGTAGACCTTCTAGACTATATATGCTGAAGTTTAAAAGGAGAAAAATATCACCTTAGGGAAGGGTAGAAAGGCTTCTTGAATTCTGCCCAATCTTGCCTTGTTGTACATGAACCTATAAAATTATCTAAGCAACTAATTAAGGAATACCTCACTGTGTCTAGCTAATATGTTGCTTGCCTGTTGGCAGGGTATCCATTTGATTTTTTTTTTTTTTTGGTTTTGTAGGCTCGTCTTTGGCTTTAGCTCAGTTTCTCTAGATGTTTTTGAGTGATGTGAGGTTTAAAGTATTTATTAAAAGTTTTATGTGAAATGTTACACATTATTCTCATCTAGCATGTCTTGCTAAACATTTCTAAGACTTGGAAATTGTGCTGAATTAATCTTCATAACTTGTGTTTTATGTAGGTTTGTGGTAGCGTGAACTGATGTACAAAGCATCAGTGACAAAACTCTGAATCAACGATTGAGTTTTGGTTACCCTTAGCCTAATGTAGACGTTTGATCAGGACCTAGTGATACATGCATGTAACTATCATTGCATAACATCTGCTCAGAGAGTATTTGAGAATGGTACTTGCCAGATCAATATTTATCAGGAAAGCTGCTAAAGCTGTGCCATAGCACTTCAAGATCAAAACACTGTGGGAACTGTTCCATCATTATGCTTTCAGCTGCTGGTGTAACATAAATTTGTTCAGGCAGCCTTATTCTGTATCTCGTAGTTCAGCTAATCAGTATAAAATACCTCTAAATCTTGCAACACAGTCTTAGGTCCCACCTTGGAGTCACAAACTCCTCACATATATGTTGTTTCAGGAGTATTGAAAGAGCTAGCTGCTTCCAGAAACACTGAAAGCGTAATAAAAGGCAACATAAGAAAGCACTTAATCAAGTCCAGAGACAACCAGTGACTTTATGTGGTTACTTCATGTAAGCCTTTAAAACCACACAAGTAGGAGAGTAGGAGTGTGATCTGAAGGTCACTGAGTGCAGTGAATTTTCCAAATGTTATATAATTAAAGCAACACCTGTGCCCCAGCCAAATAACTTCATGCTGATCTGCTGTGAAAATGTTATGCTTAATAACCCTAAAAATGACTAATTTCTTATGCCCAGTGGAGGTTACAAACAGAGCAAGAGTATATAAAACATGAGGCATTAGTTCAAGATGTCTTACTGGGTCACTTAAGATTGATTTACTAATGTTTCAGTGTGTGTTTCTTAGTTGCTGCAATTATGTTTAGCACAATTCAGGTGGGTCAAAATGAATTTTAAGACTGCCAATGATTTATTAAGACTTCAATTCTACTCCTGAACTGCTGATGTTCTTAAGCCAACAGAGGTTTGGAAGGGGTATCACAGGTCATATACCCTATTCTAAGGAGAAAGTAAATAAATTCCCAGTGCTTGATGTTGATCCTCATATCAAAGTGTCCTAATTTGTCTCTGAAGAGAATGCTATTGGTAAAACATCTGAATGTTATAGATTCATACCAGGAGGGAAGGAAGTTGGTGCCAAATCTGAGTTTCTTGAGGCATTTAAATTTGTCTATACAGGAGAGAAAGAAGAGGAAGGAGAGATGATGTTAACATTTTAGGACCATGAAGAATCCATAGAAAGTTGGAGGAGGGAAATCCCACATAAGCGAAATAAGATTTCCATGTGGGTGGAACACATTTAAAAGCAGGTGAAAGAAGATAAGTGAAAAGGGAGGACAGATAAGCTGCAAGGGTATTATTCTGCCTCTAAATTTTACATATGCATCTCTTTCAAACCTTCCCCACTGAGTGCCAAACTACTGCTCACTCCTAGGTTGCACTGTGAAGCAGGTGAGAGCATAGTAGTAAAAGGTGTGGTGACAGTTCTGTGTTCATAATCATTTCATCTCAACAAACACTTATCTGTTCATGCAATTGATGTAGATACTTATCTTGCCATTGCTAACCATGTGCTAAATATTAAAGTTCATTCTTAAGGATAGATTGGCAAATTTCTGATTTCACAACTGAATAGGTTTATCCATGACTGGTAACAGCACTACTTGGAAGAGAAATGTACATCTACCTGCCTCTCTCCCTTAATCTGGAGCAGGTCCTTTCTGTTATTGAGTTCAGAAAACACTCTTAACTATCTACATCATATTAAATGTCTAAACTGAATGTCTGATATGGGCTAGTTTTCATTTAGTCTCAGATTGCTCTTGACTGTAACTGAAAACCACAGTGATTTGATGTTTGCTAATTGGAATTTATGAAATGAGTAAAGGCCATAAATCTTGAAGTGGTAGTGATATCCAGGTGTTTGTATCTCTAAACCTGTGCATCATCTGTCTAAGGAAAAAAAAAAAATCGTTTGGAGAGTTCAAATATCTTTAAAGAGTTTTACAGTCATTATTAGTTCCTAAAATGTAAGGTCTGGAATAAAAGGCCACTGGAAGATAAACGTTGGTGATATTGAATTGAGCAGGCAGAAACAAACTCACAAGCAGTGAAGGTACCCTTAAGATTCACTGGAATTTGTGTAGTAATAGTCACCTGTCTATATGGATCTCAAACAGAAGGAGGATAGCCATTTACCAAAATACTGTTGAACTGTGAAGGCAAAGTCAGCATCTTTACTTGGTCCAAGAAACATGTGCATGTGCAAAGTCCAAATGTTTCATTTGTGAAACCTCATAAATTACACAGACAGCATACTTCCACGCAGTCTGAAGTTTCTGTTAGGTCCTCTTGAATAGCTCCTGAAGTGACAAAGTAGAACTAACTGTGGTTAAGGTCTGAGGACACAGTCTTTTAGCCAAAGATAAAGTCAGAAAAAGCATGTTGGATATCAGGCAGAATTAAAAGCAAGAGCTGAAGGAATCTGATGGTCCACGTGTCCTTAGCTAATTAAACAACTCTTTACACTAGGAAAATCAGTATGCTCCCTCTCCTCTCAGACTTAGCCAAGTCCTCAGTCTACGTATGGTTCAGTCAGGGAAGAACATCTTCCTTCTGCAAAGGAGTGAATAGCACAACCTCACTGATCTACTGAGCTCTTTCCATTCTGCATGATGAAAATCTGACTAATTAATTAACTTGGATCATGTATATTCAGGAATGAATGTCCTCAAGCTACATAACCAGATGTATATGTGTTGTAGGTTGCGATAGCTCATTAAAACCAAGTTCACAGTTTGCCATAGATTCTCACTAAATCAGGACCTAAAAGGTGAAGCAATAGCATTTATAGATAAAGGTGATAACAGTTATGCTTATTTTAAAGAAGTGTTGCATATTAAAAAATTTTGGTAAGTAATTTTACCATAAATTAAGTTCTTCCAAAGTCACAGTGCTATGTGAAATTGTTTGTTTCATCTAGATTTAGTTGCAGAGCAATACGTTGAAATCTCCTATTCTGGCATGGTTTGGAAACTAATTTTTTTTAAGTGAAGCTTTGGTTTTGACTTCTTCAGCTGGTTTACAATGCTAAATTAAGAAAGATTAAATTTAGAGAAGACAACCTAGTCAAACACAAATAGACTTATTTTGGAATTTTCTCTCATGGAAGACATTATTGATTATGTTGTTCTCAGATGGACTGAACACAGATCTAGGCTTTTACAATCCTTCCTAAAAGAGATTTTTTGTCCTATACATAGTAAGATGTTAGTGAGTGCCAATAAATGGTGTTCAAGAACAGTGAAAGTATTTCTGGGTTTTGTAGGATGAATAACATGGTTTCTGTATTCTAAATGCTTCCTTCAGCAAAACTTATCTATTAGCAACTCCTAATTTTTATTTTTTATTTTTATTTATTATTTTTCCTTTTAGATTCCTTAACAAGAAGACCAATTTTCACGCATAAGATACCCAGCAGCATTCAATGCATTCAATCAATTTAGCTAAGTCATTGAAAGCTGCTGAACAAAACCTGGGCTTTAGTAGCTTAATTTTAAGTAGTCAGTTTTGTAATGTTGACATAGGTCTTCAGACTCTGAGAATAAACATGTAAATGAATACCCAGCCAGAATGCAAGTAGAGTTTGAGTAATCAGCAATAACAGAGCTGGACACTTCAGAAAACTGAATATGGTGACTAGTTGCAGTGTTGACAGCACTTACCTCAAAGCAGCATCTGCAAAATCATTGTTTCTGCTGCAGCTGCAATAGGAAGTGATTATGTGACGTGTTATACACCGTTATGTGATCACTCCGTGTGAATGTTGACTTCTTAACAGAGATCTCTAATCTATGCCATCAGCCCTGTTTCATAAAAAAACAGTGCAACCCCAATGTTGCTCTTTTGTACCCAGTTTTGGGTTTCGTACAGTGAATTCATATGTTTGACTTGTGTTCTGTGATGTTCTGAAATGGACTTTGGATCCTGAGATCTTTAAAGTTTTATGCTGAGTATATTTCTTAGATGATGTGCTTGCTGCTTGGAGGACAGATATGATTTATGGCTCCCAGAGAATTTGGTCTATTGTAACTTCTATGTAGGGAATAAGGGGCATTAGTAATGGTAACAGAAGAAAAAGAAAAAAAAAAGTATTGGGGAGGGAAATAGCAGAAAAAGAGAAATTTTCAGGTTCTGAGGCTGGAGTTTATTATTTCAATGTCAGACATTAGTAAGTACATTTTCAAAATGATGCCTTGTCTATTTAAGAGAGTGGTTATTAAAGAATGATGGATAATCCCACATTGGTGTTGCTTCATGCTTTTGGCTTGAGATAATGTGTGCTGATGCATGAAAACAAACATTAGATGCTACGAGGTTTTTGAACCAAACACAGAAAATATGCATTGCCCTGCAAAAAACAAACAAACAAAAAAAACCAACCAACCAACCAACCAAAAAACAAAACCACAGTCCTTTCCAATAGGCAAGATTGGTAATTGCACATGTATGTCACTGTTGTAGAAACTATAATGTTGAAGACATATGTAAAAATGTTTTTGATGCCCTATAAATTGGTCAAGGTTGCTGTGTTTTCAGTTTCATTGTTTCACTTTTAGTTTCTAAAATTTAGGACAGATAATTAAATGTCCATGTAATAAAATAATACACCATACTCTGTTCAATTTTCTCTAGGCATGTGTCCTGGTTTCAGTTGGGACAGAGTTGTTTTTCCTCCTAATGGCTGGTGAGGTACTATGTTTTGGATTGGGATGAGAAGAGTGCTGATAACATGCTGGTGTTTTAATTGCTGCAGAGCAGTGCTTACACTAAGCCAAGGACTTTTCAGCTCCTCGCTCTGTCCTGCCAGCGGGCAGGCTGGGGGGGCAGCAAGAGCTGGGAGGGGACAGCCCCAGGACAGCTGACCCAAACTGGCCAAAGGGGTATTCCATACCATCTGACGTCATGCTGAACAATATATAGGGGTGGCTAGCCAGGGTGGGGGGCCGGCTGCTCGGGGTTGGGCTGGGCATCGGTCAGCGGGTGGTGAGCAATTGCATTGTGCATCACTTGTTTGTACATATTACTATTATTATTATTATTATTATTATTATTTTCTCTCTTAAATAAACTGTCTTTATCTCAACCCACAAGCTTCAATTTCCCGTTTCTCTCCCCCATCCCAGAGAGGGAGGGGGGAGGGTGAGCGAACGGCTGTGTGGTGTTTAGCTGCCGGCCGGGTTAAACCACAACAGCATGCTATGTATTTTTGATAAATTCAGTAATATCTGTTTTAGGAATAACATATTTATGAAAATTGCTTTTCACCTATTCTAATTGAGATTAGGAGTTAAACATTTAGATAGATGCACTGTTTTTTATTTATAAATCTGGAGAAGAATACTGCAGTAATCTTGCACTTTTTGCATTCTGTTTCAGACAATAGTGATAAGCTAGTTTTTTATCCAACTAAATAAATTGATAAATACAGCAGATTCAGAGCGTTTACATAATCTTTCCAATGTCAACAGTCATTTAAATTATCCTAACTTTATTCTGAATCTCCAAAATCCAATTACCAGCTAATAATAATTGTCAGTTTTACTCTAAACCTTTAATGATAGGTCACAAGGGATGTTGTACCAGAAGGATTAAATCGTTGTAGACTGTAGCTATGCCCAGCCTTAAATTACTAGCCTCTTATCTCATGGTAACAGAGCTACTATATGTTTTGTCGCCATTTTTGCTAAATAGAATAAATGTCACCAAAATTAATTTCATCTTTCTTAAATTAGCTTCTTAGTGTGATTTCTCACTTCAGTCAAAATTTATTTCTTAAAGAATTTAATTTCCTTCTTAATCTATTTTCTTTGAGAAAGAGGAGGAAGAACATGCAGGAACAAATGCCTTCTAAATCATTCTGTGGCTAATTTTGAAATTTACCCATTACTAATAATTGCTGACCCCTGCAGGATAGAGTTTTTTAAGTTGCTGTATGCTTAAAATTAGACTGGTTCTTCCTAGATCATCCTGGCTATATTCTAGACAATAAAAGATGAAAAGGGGGGGAAATCCTGCTTGTAAGGAAAGGTAGTGCTTGATCATGTGAATACAAGATTTTCCACGTGATTAATGATTCAAGGGAATGTTATAAGTAGGTTGTTTCATTTAGTTGCACTTATTAGCTTTTAATTATATTAAGGACACATATAAGTGAAGGAAAATATACTTCACGTAAGGAATAGCTGTAGAGCTGGAAGAAATGCTGTCTTGAAAACAAGGCATGGAGAGTTGGAATTGTTGTACAGTATAGTGACACCAACCTCTAACTGAATTGCTGGAGTACTTAAAAATATTTCCAGTGAAATGAATATTTTAAAGGCATTAAATATGCAACTATTGGCAAACTGCTTTCTATTACATTTCCCTTTCTTTTGATTTTAATGACCTCAATCCAAAACTTATAAAGTTATAATAGTTCCCCTAAAAAGAAAAAAAAAAAAAGGAGGATTCATAAGATAAACCTGAAGTGACAAACCCTTTTTTGAAATTATCACTCAGCTGGTATTAAGAAAAGAATGGAAATAACATCTATTTGAAATTATTGAAATCTAGAGGGAGTATATTGACTGGAATAGTAAAATATATGAAGTGCTTATGATTTCCTTTTGGAATTTCGTTTCTCTTTACGAATCTACAACATAAAGAACAGGAATGACTAGAAAAAAAAAAGAGTGATTTCTTCTGTCAGCTGCATATGATTATCAAGGTTTTGTAAACTCAATTAGTAAGGAAGAGTATATCCAAAATCTGATTAAATATTAGTGCCAGCAGGGCAGAAAATTAAACAGAGCATACACATTAATAATCTATTTAATGTTCTATCAACTTTGAACAGCTGTAGCAGTTGTAATCAGGCATTTCTTTGTGGCATACTACAGACTTGTATAGAAGTAGAAAGTCACTATTAGATTACTGCAGTGGGTGGAAAGTCAGAAGTGTCTGTCACCCTTCTGACTGTGAAGGAAATCTGTGTATAGGAAAACATTGCTTTTGTGTTTAGCAGAGCTGTCAGTTCCACCTTTATTTGAGATGTTGATATTTTTCTGTATCGTGGCACTGTAACTGTATCATGATATGTATCTGGAACATGACTGAAATATGGCCTCAGAGAAGAGGAAAGTCATAAGAACCTGTACCAGGATATGGCTACGCTTGCTACCTCACCGTTTCTGAAAAACAAAGCGTATACCAGTCAGGCTGGATAAATGGAAGGTCACTTTGCTAGCTGAATGATATTGTGAGGAATTGAGCTTTAAATTCTTTCATGAAAGACAAGTGATACTCACTAGCCAAAATAAGTAAAAATAGAAAAAATAGAACATGGGGTAAGAACGTGCAGAGTGCTTGTGCTGCCCATCTGGCCTGATATTCTCTTGTTA
The DNA here is from genome assembly GCA_011075105.1 of Heteronetta atricapilla. Classification (NCBI taxonomy): domain Eukaryota; kingdom Metazoa; phylum Chordata; class Aves; order Anseriformes; family Anatidae; genus Heteronetta; species Heteronetta atricapilla. The sequence continues at coordinate 13,785,358 of CM021736.1, read as the reverse complement.
GTTGTTGCTAGAAGCAGATGTCTGGAGACGAACTGAGCAAGGGTATATAATTCTTCGCATTAGTGCTTTCTTAGTTTGCTGACCTGCAGTGACTCTTCGGTCTCCTCTAGCATTCACATAAGTGTCTTCTAGGCCCAAAAGCCTTCAGCAAGGAATTTCAGTCTCATGTTTGTCATGTAAAGAGTCACATCTTTCTGTTTATTTTGAACCTATTTCCTACTTCTTTCTTTTGATGAACTCCAGATCTTGAATTGGAGAAGACAGTTGAAGCTTAATCTGTCCTAACCTTTTCCAAATCATATCTGATTTTGTAGGCCGTTAGTAGTTCCAAGTCTAAACCTGGTACAGCAGGATTTCTGCATGTTAATTGTTAGGCAAAGCTGAACATGTGTAGGGCTGGTATTTTGACAAACTTAGAATTGAACAGTTTTTGTCTAGTGTAATCTTGTATGTACAAAAGAGAGAAAAAAAAAAGGGGGGAAGAAAAAAAAAAATAATCATTAGATTTTTGCTGGTCCTGTTCCAGACTGTATTTAGGTGAAGAGGACTGTGGTTCCAGAGTACCATCTCCAGAACAGGCAGGTGATCTGAATCAGTCTCTGCAATTTCTGGTACCACATGGGGCAGATAGGAGGGCTCTCTTTTTAGTTAGTATTTGCCCTCAAGTCCTTCTTCCTCTTAATTTATGTTAAAATAAACATATGACAACAAATACCTTTCTGAAAAAGACAAGAGGTTTCTACCTTTGTAAATGCCCCCCTTGGGTGTATTATTTTAATGTTCCCTTGGAGGGTTTTGTTTTGTTTTTGACTTTTTTAATAATTTATTTGCTTTGTTTTCACTTAATAGAAGTGGAAGGAGGCACTATAACCATTTATGAAACAGCAGAAATCTGTGTTGAAGTGGGAACCTAGAAAGCCTACAAAAATTAAGTTTGAGGATGAAACATCAGGTTGAAGTTCTGACTCTAATTTACTCCTGAGAGCCAAGGTAATAGTAAGGTTTTGCAAATAGTTCATGATAACGAATAGTATGGTTTTTTTTATGTGTTCTAAAACATAATCCAAAGAACAATTTTCCAAAATATATTTCTGGTCTAGCGTAGCATTTGATTCGTTAGGAAGAGTTTACTGTGCTCTCATGGTTGTAAATAATAATACTAATTTGGGCAATGCTAAATATTTTCTTCCAAATTGTATCTGGGTTTAGTTATAGTCACATCCAGTCAAAAATCATTTTGGTAAGATTTAAGTACATATTTCTAACCTAGGAAATGTTCTGGATTGAGTTACGTGGCATCATTTCTAAGAATAGCTTTACAGTGACCATAAGTAATCCTTATTACATTAGTCATCTCTCTTTTGTTCCTTTTTAGTCTTTCATTGAGTTGCCTTTTTTTTTTTTTTTCCCTGTTGATCTTTATACAGGCTAGATGGCTAGATTAAATACATAAAAGGAAAATATTGTTTTGTTTTGGTCTGAAAAATCCAAGTGTAAGTATTTCTTTTGCTCATCTTTTCAGTTAGCAGGAGTGCAATTTACTGCAGAATGGCACAATCCCAAATGTCTTTGCTGTGCAGTGAACTCGAATTAGGATTAAAGATGGTCAATTTTATTCTGAAAAGCAATGCTAGGGTAATATTGGCTATCTACCAAAGCTGTACAAGCTTGAAAAGTTTTGCTGAACGTGCACAGAACTCCATCCAAGCATGGACAGTTCACACTGGCAAAGGTCAGCTCTCTTTTTCATTCTGTAAGACCCCTAATTTTTCATCATTAGAGTCTTTAAGGATCAGTATGGAGTTCCACAAGAGATAAGGAGTGAACACAGGTTTGTAGTATGATGTCACAGGGGCTGCTCAATATTTTGAGCTACATGCCAGGGAATATTTGTAGGCAGAGGAGGATACGCAGAGCACCAAGAAACTAAAATCTTTCTTTCTTCCCTATGGAAACCTGGGCTTTTGATAAAATAACATATATAAAGTCCATGCTGCTGTGATCATATAAGTACATTTCTCCTTGGTCTGCTATATGAATGTTGTTTAAGACATGCAACAAATGAAAGGGATTTATTCAGTTTAGGGGTGGAAAAGAACAAAATCAATTGCACTGTGCTAAGGGAATAAAATATGTGGTTGAACTAAATAAACAGGACCAAAATGAAGTACTCTAGAGTAAATGTTGCATTGCATAATGTTATGTACTACACATGTTGCAACAAATAATGATAACTGACTCTTTACTGCAAATAAGCTGTTTTTCCACCCCACAGCTGAGGAAGTGTTATACTGTGCTGAGATGCTTTCTTACTTTCAGATGGGGTTTATTTCATATCTCACTGACTTATGTTCTGTTTGAGTTCTTGACCTTTCCGTGGCAAGTCTGTAATGCAAGCCTCTCCTACATTATTTTTTATAGTGATATGGCTATGCAAACATGGATATATCAGGATATTCTTCTAGTGAAAAGACAGCTTATGACAACAGATTTTTGTTTTCTAGATCTAGGCAGAGCATCTTGAAAAATACGAGCTAATTCTGTGGTGGGGTGGTCACTGCAGAAGCATCTGCACTTGTTTGTAATGTTACAAATTACTGGCAAAGTCAGAAGGTTAGACCGGGTCAGAGCTAAGCTGGAAGAGGTTAGCCTAGCTCACCATTGAAGCTTTTGCAAATTCAGTCAGCTGACTTTGCAGTGGAGCAGATGATGGGTCTTGCACACGCTATTCCACTAGTTCAGATGTAATGATAGTGACCCTCAGCAAAGGATGTCAAAACCAGTTAGAAACTGAAATAGATTAGCATCCTAAACAGGCACGAGCATTTCTCTAGTGACAGTCATGGCTTACACGATTGATAGATTCAACAACACTATATTGTAAAATTCAGTATTGTCCTAATCATGGAAGATCGTCAGATGGTCTGACTTTGCAATATTTCTTATCCTTGCCACATGTGTAGGGGATGAGCATTTATTTGAGCATTTATGAGCATTATATATGAGCATTTATTGAGCATTTGAGCATGCTCATATATGAGCATATATGAGCATTTATTTTTAACAATAGGAAAAATCTGAAATATTGGAAGAAAGGGGATGTATCAGTTGAGCCACTTATATTCAGTAATATCAGCTATTTCGAATCTGGATATTCCAAGTCCATTTCCTTTATGCACAGTGCTGTTTTAAGCATATTGGGATCTTCTTATTTTTGAAAGTAGTTTAGCTATGTTGGTAAGGAACAGCACCAAAGGTAGAAGCTTTTATTCACTGAAAGGCTGACTGCCTTAGGTTCATGTCAGAACTGCTGCTGTTTGGTAGCATGACGACCTGGATCTCCCCTTACAGTCTGTTGCAAGATGTAGCTGTACTTTATCTTCACTTATTCCATTGGTTATCTTTCCTATTTTTTTTGTTGTTGTTGTTTTGATTCCTTTTAAATGGTGCTTATGGCTACTGGAGGAAAAAGGAAATGTGAAAAGGGACACAGTAACTTTTTTTGAATCTGCATTTGCGCCATATTTCCTTCTGACCCTGACAACATTCAGGGCTATATACTTGGGCTTGGTGATTGCAGGTGATTCCTCACTCCCTCAAACTGCTTTCACATATCTCATTTCCAGGTGAAACATGATATTCATGGTGCATTCCTTTCCTTCCATTTCATGTAGGTGAAAATACATTTCATGTATTTTCATATAAGCTATGGGCAAAGTCTTTGCTTCCTTCTCTGCTCATTATTTTCCAGCAGAGCAGTAATGCATAACCTGAAAGGCAGAAGGATGTGATGTCTGCCCACCCTAGCAAGCAATAAAGGGAAAGCTTCTTTGTGCACCAGCCATCCCCTCTATGTGCTAATAAAACAGTTTCTCTTGCTTTTGAATAATACTAAGAGGAATCAGAATAGAACTGCACTGTTACTCATTGTAAGCCTTTATACCTCGCATAAATGCTTCCCCAGCTCTTAGCATCCTCCAGTGTGGTTCCAGCCCACCTGTAGTTTTGACCAGAGCAAGACCATGTAGCTCAGTGAAAATGTGGATATCTACAGCATGAAAAATAAGAAAGCATTTGACAACAGACATCTCTTTATTGCAGTGGTGAAAGGTTTTATTTGGTTTACAGAATTTTTAATGGAACTTTAACAGACTTGGGGTGGGTAGGGTGTGTGTATATTTGCACTGGATACAGTAATTAAACACAATACTGGCTGGCTGCTGTATTTGAAGAGTCTTAGATAATATGAAGGTGTCTTTTCAGTTCTTACATAGAAGAAATTTATTGTGCATGTGTTATAAACCTTTGATTTATAAACTTAATTGATTTCGTTAATACCCAGTGGCTTCATTCTTGTTAGCCCTGAAAATGTCTGTTAAATTTTAAAGTATTTATTTATTTATTTGAATTGTGATCTCATTAGAGTGAAAACATGTCTTCAAATCCTTGCCTACTGTAAATCATCAAAGACTTGTAATTAATCCCAACTGAAGATCCAGGCTGTAAACTGAAAGACTGCCCTTTCCATTTGCCTCTCTCAATCCTAAATTCTGGCCCTGGTGTTAGAAACATCCCCATAGCAACATCAAAAATCGTTTCAGTAACTTGTTTTTTGTGGCTTCTCCTGGTTAATGCAGTAATCTCTCAACGCACCTAAAATTTTATGAGGACAAGTGTATAAGTAATGTAGTAATGTGGTAAATTTCTTCAAAGAAGGAATTAGAGGAAGGATGTTGATAAATAACATGAAGAAGTGGTGAAGGTTGAGATTGCAAAAACTGTGAATGCCAGATGAGTTTAGTTTTGAGTTTCTTTTCTTTCTTTTTTTTTTTTTTTTTGAGTTGTAAGAACAGCTTCATTTTTGAAGTTTTCTAAAGGACTGCAGTTAATCTGTAGAGCATCTCATAAAAGTGGCTCAAGGGGTAAAACAGAATCACAGAAATATTTCTGAAACTAAAAGTTGGCAGAATCTGTTTAATGAGCATCTTTTTTTCTTAATGTTCCATAATTCAAATTCATAACCATTTTGAGATTATTGTTGGATTGTGGCAATTGCACAACTTGTTGGGGGTTTGCTCTGCATAACAGGTTTCTTTTTCTTCCCCTATTTTAAGATATTGGAAAACCCTGGTACCTAATCTTTTACACTAAATCCCAAACTGTTTTATTTATAGTTGCCAGAAGTAAGTTCCTAATGTCATCTTAATTAGAAACATGTGGTGAAAAAGAGGCAACTTTTAAGCTGACACTATTTTTGAGTTAAAATCTGGCATCCCCTTTCTACTGACAAGCCTGACAACTGCAGCAGCAATCACCTCATCAAATCTCTCCGTTGTGTCTCTCCTGGTTTTTGGCATCCTTCCTGTCTAAATTTTTATCAGATGAGTGCTTTTTTTCTTGGCAAGTATTTTAAATACCTTCTTGTAGCTTTATCTCTGCACTGTCACCCTTTGCCCTTAATGTCATTTCTCACATGTAAGGCTGTGGCAGAATTTGAAACAAATTAGTTAAGAATGTAGATTCAAAGACCAGTTTTTCTCCTTGGCTCACCACTCTGTTCTCCCCCCACTTTCTAAACAGCAACATGTCTCTGATACCACAGGAATGCTCAGTTTTTAAGATGCATTTTTGATGCTTTAAATTTTCAGCGCTGCAAATACCTTCATTCTGCTATGGTGTGGCCTGTGTTGCTTTTCTTTGTCTTGCTTCTTCATGCCATTGAACAGTTTTCAGCTGGTGATAGCTGGACATCTAATCCCAAGTTTTTGAAATACTTCTTAGGCTATGTCAGCATAAAAATGGGATAGTGTGGTATGGATGCTTTAGGACACAGCCAAACTAGATATCTTTTCTGCAGTTTTTCTCAAAGCTGGGCTGGAATTGACTTTCTTGCAAGAATTCTGGTATTTCCTCTTATAGTTGCTGTTGATTGTGAAGTTGATTCTGAACCTTGAAATTCAGATGAAAATCAAGAAAAAAGTTTCCTGAGAAAGTTATGCAAATGAATTTGTTTTTTCAAATAAATGCTTAAATATTGGATGACATTTGCAATTTGAATTCTTATGAAAAATGATAATTTTAACATGTGTCCAAAGGAAATTCTTGTTTAACCTACACAACGTCAGTTATATGTCTTTGCTTAGCTTAGAAATGTGTTCAATCTCAGCTGACATTTGTAAGTAAAGGAATATAAAAGTAGAGTTCTGTCTTCCCCTTTATATATTGTTTCGAAATGAAAAATAAGTTTCATGGAAACAGAATCCTATCTGGCCTTTTATTTCTCAGTTGAGGTGTGTGGTTTGTCAGACTCTTAGAATTCATGGTTCAACATCCAGCCTAAGTTGAGAGTGTTTTTTGTAGCTTTGAAGGAGGAAAAAAAAAAAAAAAAAAAAAGAGAGAGAGAGAGAAAAGGCAAGAAAAAAATGAAGACTTTTTTCAGCCTTAAATAAATCAATGGGTCTCAAAATGGTGCTACATAGGCAAACGTATTTTGTGATAACCTGATTTAAGAATTGTACAAAGTTAACCTATCAGCAAAATAACTTTATCTATAAAGAAATTGACAAGTCTTGGGAGCTTTTGTGGTCTGAGCCTGAGATTCAAATGTGTGGTCTGCAATGTAGATAACGTCCTGTGTGAAAGATGTAATGCATGGACACAACTAGCAATCATTGATCACAGATACTGTGGACAGGACTCTTTAGAAGAAAAAGTCTTCCTAGTAGGACTGCTTTTTCAGTACTACAGAGATGTTAAAAACCTTATTGACACCTCTTGTAGCATTTAACTTTTTTGTGAGACTTTTGTATTAATATAAAAAGATACACATGACTACCTTAAAATGAATTTTAACCCTGAAGACGTACCACAAAATTAGTGACATGGTACACAGGTCCAAATGTCAACACTGATGTCAAGGACAGCCTCTGTGGGCAAAGCTCCATGTCCAGTAATTTCTGCCCAGTCATGAGAGTTGATACCTTTGGCTGTTAATGTGTCTGCAAAACTGAATCCTTTCTTCATAGAAACCATATCAACATTGCAAAGACCTATCAGGAGCTGCTGGAGTACCATTGTGTTTAAATGTATTTTTACATTACTACAGAGGATATATTTAAGCAGGTGAATTAATGAAAGATGCTGGTACCAATTTCCAACTATTTCTATATTGTTAAAATGTTCCTTCTTATGCGTAATTAGAAAAAAAAATTATCCTGTTTCAAAGGGTGCATTTTAGTTAAAATTTTGATGCCAAAGAAGAAATTTATTTTACCAAATTCCACTTTGTTCAATACTTCAAAAAACACACTTATCATCCTCTAGGAATACAGGAAATAATTGTAATGTGGAGTGGGGTTTTTCCTGGGTTGTGTTCTATTTTGAAATTCAATTTTCAAAGACATTGTTTTACAATAAAGATTAGGATTCTTTTCCTTGCCAAACAAACTACTACTACTACTACCAAAGCAAAACAAAAAAACACAGGTGTTCAGTTAGAAAAAGTGATTTTGAAGTTATTCAATCACTTTTCAAAAGGACTGTTAGAACAAAAATTTGCAGAATATAAGTAGTGGCATTCTAGATCTGTACCATCCTTTCAGAGGGCACAGATTATCATTACACCTCTTTGTAATTTGTGAATCTGTACTGCAGCATGGCCTTTTTATAGATATTCAAGTGTGCAAAATGCTGTCTAAGTATGGGTCTCTGCAGAGCCCAGGCAGCCAGTTTGTCATCTCCACTACCTGGAGAGGGTGGAGGAGAGTCTGACTGGGTTTTAAGATGTAATCTATTCTACCATAGTAGTGTTCCCTCCACATATTATATTTGTGACCTGCATCATAGGTTAAGATTTTCAAAACATGAGCCTAAAATGAATCTTGCACAATTACATTTTCAAAAGTAATTAATATAGTAGCTCTTACTGAGAACACTGTAAGCTGCTGAATGCTCAGCAAATGAAACCCCTCTTCAGGGTGCCATGAACAGGCAATAAACTTCAAATGGTTTTGAATTTGAATAATGGAGCGTTAAGGAAACGTACTAATTAAGGTAAATTTGGCAATTTTATTGGATACAGTTTTCTGATTTCTTTAGTCAATGAAGGCCACTGTAAGCTGCTGAACACAGGGCATTCTGAGGTGCTGGCTGCTTCTTTTCATTGCCTAATGGGAGTTAAGCTCTTCTGAATATCCAGACACAGTTGTAGTGCTACGTTCCTTTGCAAACACCAGTTGTAAATCCCAACTTAAGCAACTAATGAAGTGGACTCCTTTTCCAATGCTCAGCAACAACCCTCCCCTGAAGGCAGTAGAAGTGTGCTGGGTGTGTTTCTATCAATACACATCTGAAAACACCTGCCCTGGGAGCTTAAAGTAGCTAAGAACTTGCATCTGAGGGCAAGATTGATGTGGTTCAAGCTTTTAAGAGCAAGAGAATAATGTACAAAATGCTGATCAGGTGCATAAGTGTCTGAAAGTCTCCATCTGTTTGTGCTTTAGTTAGTAAAGTTTCCTAAGCATGTAATGCTCTGCTGCTGCTCATGTGAGAAGAGGCTGCCATTTTGGCCATGCTCTGGCTTTGATGGCTGAGTCCTTTCCTCATCTCTTGTGATGTGAAAATCCTAAACCGTTTGGGAGTAACAGGGTATGTCTGAGTGGATACCATGCACTCCAGCGCTGGTCACAGCAGTCACAGGTACATTCAGTCTGAAATACCAGGCAGAAGAGTAACAAAATAGTAGTCAGGGTCGGGGCTATTGTGAAAGTCTGGGAGAGAAACATGGCTTTTTTTCACCTCTCTAGCGCCATCTGACAATTGATTTTCAGCTTCCTCTCTCACAAGGTGACCTCTCAGGAGAATCCCCTTCATTAACTCTACCTTATGCTGTAGGTCACAGTGCTTGGTGGTGTGTCCTGTTGTCCCAGTTTTGTCTAGTGCACCCAGGCGACATCCCAGCTGGAGTTTGTGTTCCCCATGGTGCACCATGGAGCTTGAGTTTGACCCACCAGAACCTGTGCAGAAGCTTCTTACCCAAGATTGTCAGGGAAACAGAGCAGAGCCTTGTCTCTTCCCTGTTCAGAGATGTGCATGGGGACAATATTTGCAATACTTTACAGAACACAGATTCAAGTCTTTGAACATCTACCTTTCTTTATAATCACATTGCAAGGATCTTAGGTGCTAGCTGGAAACTCAGAAAGGCATAATGGTTCTCTTTGTTGCCAGTTTAATGTCTTTGTGGGTTTAGGTCTTTGTATGAATTTTTCTTGACCACCTAAATTAGTTAAGAGTAGGATTTAGGGACTCTTGTAAATTTAATTCTTAAATACCCTAAATTCATTGGAAAATCTCATCATGTATGAGCATTTTTTAGCATTAGGTCAGAGGTTGGACTCGGTGATCTTGGAGGTCTCTTCTAACCTAGACTATTCTGTGATTCTGTAATATTTTTTGTTATTGCTTATGGTATAATATGCAGTCACTCCAGTAAATCCTTTGACAGAGGAGCAATCAACCATCTAAATGTATGCAGTCCTGCTTCAGTGCAGAGACTTCCTTCCTATGATCACCATCATGAACTAGTTCAGTCACCGCTTTGTATTGCAAAGCCATGTTGTTACTTAATAAGCAAAAATATTTTTGGGGTGCTTTTTGTATTAGGATGTAGGATAACTAAGGCTATAACTGATCTGTCCCCTGGAAATGATGATGAATGGTAACTCTCCCTTATTTCACTCTACAGGTACCTTAAAGGAGGCTGTAGCGAGGTGGGGGTTGGTCTATTCTCCCACGTGCCTGGTGACAGGACAAGGGGGAATGGGCTAAAATTGCACCAGGAGAGGTTTAGGTTGAATATTATGAAAAACTTCTTTACGGAAAGGGTTGTTAGTCACTGGAATAGGCTGCCCAGGGAAGTGGTTGAGTCACCATCCCTGGAAGTCTTTAAAAGATGTTTAGATGTAGAGCTTAGGGATATGGTTTAGTGGAGGACTTGTTAGCATTAGGTCAGAGGTTGGACTTAGTGATCTTAGAGGTCTCTTCCAACGTAGATGACTCTTTGATTTTGTGATTCTCCAGTCTGCTACTGAATGTTAGTGCTAGTTATTTTCCAGTCTTGCATAGAACATGTGCTGCAAGGCATAGGCCATGGCACAAATGGCCTATGAGCCTTCTTTCAAATTTCTAACTCTGTGCCATTATAGGATCAATCTTGATGTTACTTTAAACAACATGTAACTATGTGGAGAAGTTAAAGCTACAATCTTATGTGCTAATAGAAGAAACTATTAGGAACTGAGATGCTGATATATTAATAAATCTTGAGGCATAGCAAGCTATAAGGCTCTGGAAACCTTTGTTCAAAGAGAATGCTTAATACAAGGATTTAAGAACAAATGCACTTACTTTTCAGTATAATGTGATGCTGATTTGTAGAATCAGTGCACAAAAAAATATTATAACAATAATGTTAGAAGAAGTTTAAGTACATCTTTATGAAAAATCAACATTGCACAGTCTCATTGCTGGTATTATTCTCTTATTACATTGTAGCATGTGCAACATCCAGGTCACTGCCAGTGCAAACCAGACAAGCTTAAGCTGTGATGAGTGATACTGAAGGGGGGCAGTGTGAGGGGGGCTGTGTGTGCGGATCTGGATTGCCTCAAACTCAGACCCCAAGCAGAGATCTAGTGCTGGCAAATACAGTGAGAGTCTGTGGGGAAACTTTGCAACTGAATTCTGCAGGGAATGGGAAGGAGTAGTTCCAGATAGGCCACCTTGACAAAGGTATTAGGTGTAGCAGGACATGCTGGTGTTCTGAAAACATTGACAGTTATGAGCTTTTTAAGCAAATGTTTCTCATTTATTTTCTCCCTTTGTTAGTTAAGTTGGATTGGGTGGCTGGTGCTGAAACAATTTAATCCTTGTCTACAAAGCAATTTATTGCAAGTTATTGCATCCTATTGCAATTGATTGCTTTATTGTTGTTGGCATGTTCTGCGCTTTTTCTCTTAGAAATTTTATTTTGCAAATGTAGTAATAATATTTTACATGTGTAGAGTGCCTTTCATCACAAAATGCTTCACAGACTAGATAGAGGTTTTTCAGTCACTCAGTTTCAGCTGTTTGGAAGGGAGTGATGCTGGCATCAGGACATGCAGTCATCTTTGCCCATGCAGTCTGGCAAGGCTGAAGCTTTATCATGCTATCTACTTTCTTCTAACTTATATTGACACCTGAGTAATAAATAGCCATCTTCCATTCCTGGCTCAGATACATTTACTGCTCTGGCTCAAAAACTGAAGTAATTTTTGGTAGGAAAACAATTTCAATTATACTGGCTGCCACCCTGTTTGTCTGACTGGCCACAAAACTAAGGAGAAAACAAAAACAAACAACAACAACAAAAAAAAGAGGTAGAAGAAAGGAACCTCAGACCGAAACAAATGTATTTTTAAGTCTTGTTATCTTGTGAATTGTTTTAGGAGAGTTAAAAAGTGTTACTGATCCAGATCCTGTATTTTTTTGACCAAGCTCTGTTGGTTTTAAAATTTGCATTTGTCTTAAATTTATTTTATTGTGTGCTATAGCCTAAAGCTAAGACACTGTATTAATAAACCAGCTAGAGGTAAGGGCACAAGATTTGGTGTTCTGTGGTAAGCTGGCCTTAAATTTGAGCAAATCCTTGGAAATCCTATGGCATTCAGTGGAAGAGTTGAATTAATTTAAACTGAACTACACACAACCTTTTAAAAAATAAATCTACTACAGATATGGATAATACTACTCTCTTAAATATTCAGCCTCGGTTACTTACTTTAATTCAGTGGATTTTTCACAGTCTCCACATAACTTCCGTATAAAAGGAAAGGATAATCTACTGGTTCAGACAAAAGGCTTAAGCACAGCTGATCTGTCTTCTGTTTCCGTTGAATCATGTTCTTGCATTTTTTTCTCCATTTCTAAAAAGGAGATGACAGCACTTCACTGCTTCATGATTGTGTAAAGATAAATACATTAATTGTGATCTATTCAAAATGATTGAGCTGAGTATGTAACTAGGCCAATGTTTATAGAGAGAGATGCTTTGAGATGAGAAGTTGGGATATTTGGGCCTTGGAGAAGTATGGAGGAAAAGATGATTGATCTTGTTCAAAGTATTTAGTAGTGAAACGGTTAACAAAATATATATACAGGCAATGTTTAGGTTTCAGAGTTAACACCCTATTGAGATGATTGAAAATAGTTCACATCTTGCTGAACTGTCATTTTCAGCTGTCTGCCAATTTAAGAACATATTGCTGCCTCAGTTAACATATGGTTTGAGTTGATACAGTTTTCTGTGCAACCATGAGAGCTAGACACATCATTATATGAAAATGAAAACAAATGGCTGAGTCCTGAGCTCCACTGCTTTAGCCCCCCTGGTGCGAGCACGAGTTCAAAGCCACCTACTCTTCCCGTTTGGAGATTCTGCAGCGTGAGAGAGTTCCCATGCGATGGTGAGCAGTGGTACCCAGCTCTCGTGCCACAGGGGCATGGCACACTGGCTATGTTAAAGAGCTGGATCCCAACCTCTTGCTGCATCTTAACTGTGTCATACTGTAAGTAAATGCTAGCAAATTGAAAAATAAAGGTGAGAGTTTCTAAGGAAACACTATCTTTGGTAGTACCATGAGGTAGCTTGTGCTAACCTGCACAAGTAAGTTGAAAACTCTTCCACAGGCTATATAATAGCTCTGTTCTGGGACACCTGCAAATGTTTTGCATACTGTATGACTTTTTTTTTTTTTTCTTTTGTGATGTGATAGAAATTCCATGGTTGTGCTACAATTTGCTTTGCTTTGCTTATTCTAAGTTGTGGTTTTACCATTGCATATTTTTTCTACTTAAGCTAGGTAAATTTTGCAATATTCCCATCCCACTTGTTATCAGGGTATTTTCCTTGCTGAATCTCCTGGTATGTCTCCTGTCATAGCAGGAAATTAGTTGACTACAAACAAATTATATTTATATTATTTTGAAGGTCTAACTAAAGCTGATAAAACCAAAACAAAATAAAACCCATGAAACTGAAATTATCTTTTCCTTGTGCAGTGGGGCAAGATGCAGACCAGAGTGACTCAAGTTATGTGTAGAGCATAAAACTATCCAGCTTTGTATAAATTGACTTTTTTCCTTGTCCATATGGCTCTTTAACTGGCTCATTTCCCAACATTCTTTTTGACTCGACTTTCAGATTCAAAGGAATCCAAATATCTGACCAAAACTCATTTAATTTTCTCCTGCCTATTAGAAGTAAGTATTTGTGCAAAATGAAACCACAAATCAGCTCAGGCTTGCTTGTGAGATTGATGAACCATAATGAATCTTTCAGTGAACTCAGTCTAAATTTCAAGCATGTTATAAAATACAAAAGCGTATCCAAGATTCACTTTGACTACATCCCAACATATCTGGTAATTTATTTTAAGGTCACTTATTTGGCGGTACTTACAAGGCAGTCAACTGACAGAAATGCTTCTTAGCAGTGCCACCTGCAGACTGCCTATATACATAGTGGTATACAAATTGCCGAGGCATGCACCAAATGGCATTTTTTTTGGCTTGTTACATAGTGGTAGGGCTGTATTTATTTCCTCACACTGCTTGAAAATATAGGCCAAAAGCTCATGCTGCTTCACAGAGGAGGGAGGCTGTTTGGATCCAGTGTCACCTCCTCTGCCCTCCTTGGACTTGGTTATAATTTGTTCCCCATTGTGCCTTTGCAGAGAGCATCCTGTGATGGGATCATGGCTCACAAGGGTGTGAGGAGCCCAGGCAAGACTGCTCAGGCAGGCTCAGTATGGCATCTGGCATCAGCCTTTTCGTGATGAGGCCTGCAACAAGCAGTACAACACCTTCACAGCAGATGTTTTGTCATTCATGTGTAGTGTGTGCCTTTTCCAAATCTTTGTAGAGAATCTTTCTTAAGCCCTGGGTCTCCCAGAGCTCCAGGGCTGTAGTTTTGACTGTCCTCTTCCCCAAGCTCTCTGAAGCTACATACTTGTGTAGCTCATATAGAATGACTCTTTTGCACCTGTGCCATGGTTTGTGCCAGATTCATGTACTCTCATCAGGGTTCTCTTCACCTGGGTTGATATTTAACAGTAAGTCCATTGCAGGTACTAGAAGCAAATTGTCTCATACTTCCTTGCTTTCAAATATATGCATAAATCTGTGTTTATAAAATGGCAGCACAGGGATTGTTGCTGTAGGTGGAGATCATTAAATCCTAGATCATGTATTAAGCCCACCTGGAGATTTCTCTGATAAAGGGTGGAACAGGGAACCTGTAAGCTTTGTCTTATATCAGATCTTCGGTTTTGGGATCTAAATTACTGCCATTAGGCACAATGAGTCTAATGCTGTACCACAATGAGTTTAGCTCACTCTTAGTGACACTCTTATTTATAGGTATCAAAGAGGAAAGAAACCAGGATGCATTTCATTGATCTTTCCATGTTGTAAATGTAACATTCATGTGCATTTTTGTTTGCTTTATAGCTGTTCTCTTTCCTTTTCCTTATTTAATATGCACTTCATACTGTGCCAAGGGGTCAGTAGGGCAAATCAAGGAGCCAGATGGCTTACCTCTACCCTAAGGAAACATACCAATATTTAGCTGGGCATTCTACCAAATAAAGGCAGGACTGGAATCCACAATAAATGTGAGAGTTGGTTAAAGCTGTATCCTTTTCTTAGATGCACAGCTACAACTTCCTTAAGGCATGAGCTTTTCATACTTCACTGCCACTTTCCAGCTTTCTCCAAGTAACTGCATCTTAGCAGATATTAGAGGGGGGTGCAACTCATTTTATTTATGGCCTTTGCACAGAAACAAGTTTCAGTTATTTTAATCTGACTGAAATAAGAAACCATAATCCATGGATGAAAAGACAGTGGGCAAACTCAGTTAAATCCCTTATACCCTGAGGAAGTATATTTTGTCCACTTCTGTTTTTTTTTTTTTTTTTTTTTTTTTTTTTATGTTCCTTTTTTTCTGCTGTTGTTCCCAACTTTAACTTCTGAAAAACCAAGCAAAAAACCAAGCAGTTTAAGTGGCCGGGCCTGGGGAGCTTATTTGTATGCAGCACAAATTTCAGGATCTGTTCCCAAGCCTGTGCAGAGTGAAAAATGGCCTGCATTTTCTTGATAGCCCATGTGGTTGTAAAGAATAAATGGCTAATGAATTACAGATGAACATTGACGCAAATTAATCTTCCTGATGTCCCTGGGTTATATGGCAGCCATTTAAAAGTTTAATCAATACACTAAAGTTGAAAACATGCAGGCACTGCAGTTGTTTGGATGTAATAAACATCAGAGGGAAACGGGAGGCTTGTACCCAGTCCATGTATCATAATGACAGGTATTTATGTTTAATGGACTAAATATTTTTTATTGGAAGAGAGCAAATGTCAGCTTAACTTTGTAAGCCCCGCATTCAACTTTCCTTTGAGGTTGGTGAGAGACGGCTGACATGTCATTGAAAATGAAATGTAAAAAAACCAATTGAGACAAAGCGAGGATAAGGAGCTGTTTTGCCGATGAGATGTTGCTTTAATGCTCTGCAACTATTCATTAAATAAAATGTAAACTCTACCATTTCAAACGTTGCAGTAAAATGGTTTACTAGGGCAGACTTTTAATGGTTATTAGGGAAAACAAGAGCCAACCTCTGCCAAATATTCTTTTCTGGGAAGCATTTTATTTGAAAAGTCTTTTCCTGAGTTAGAATTTCAGAAGATTTATAAGTACGGAATGGTTCCCCCCCCCACTCTTCTTTTTGAGACAAAGAAAAACCGGAAAAATAACTTTGAGAACAACTATTTGATAGTCTTTTTTTCTTTTTTCCTTTTTTTTTTTTTTCCTCCTCCTCCTTTTCCTCCTTCCCACCCTCCCTCCTTTGAACAGAGTAATAGCCTTATATAAGCTTCCCAGAGGCTTGGATATTAATTGCACTTGAAGTCAATAAATTTTAGAGCCGTGTGTGTCCAGGACTTACCCATCATTGCTATAAATGGGGAAGGAGGTTATCCAAGACTGCCAGGTTCACCAGGCCTGCACAGTCACTTGGCTATGTGGAATTCCATATGAAGTTTTCTGTAGATATTAAAATATATATATAATCGTTGTCATATCATTTGGTCTTATAGGACAAACTTCTTCCATATTAAACAAAAACTCTAATAAATGGAAGAATAAAGGAAGATAATGTTCTAGCATATTTCTGTAATTTGTTTTAGTGCCCTCTTTCTTTACTAATCTTATCTGAATGGATGCTTGAGGCTCTAGAGTGGTCTCATGAAACTTCTGGTAATGTGTACTGTAGAAGAAAGGGAGAATGGTCTCAAGGTTTGTTACTTTTGTGAGTAGCTGAATTGGTCCTCTCTTGACTTTATCATCTCTTTTAAATATTCCATTCACTTAAATTATTGCTCTTACTAGTTCAGTGAATCATCTGTTAGAGGTTTGATGCCTAGCATTCCACTCCATGATAAATCTTCAAACATACTTTGTTGGCTTCACCAATGACTGTTTAAGGCAGACAGATGTATTGGCAGAATTTTCATACGTCTTCAAAGGCACCCAATGTATTTCACTTCTGTTCAGCAGGTAAGCAGCTTCATTTTAACAGCAATATTAGTCTCAGAATCAGCTTGGTATGTGGCATCAGGTTCTACCTCACATAAGGTGGCTACTGACACTGTGAATAAAGACAGATCTGGCTAGTAATGTAGAGTGATAGTATCGTGTTTATAAGATGTTACAGACTGCTTCCTGGTAACAGAATAATTGTTGAAGAAGCATCTGGAAATATTAATCTTGTCTGCTTCCTGGATTATGAACTATTTGCATTTTTAAGTGAGCCCATAAATAAATATTTTTACACCATGGAAAGCAAAAGACTGGACATCGACCAGACAGTTTGCAAAGGCCAAAGAACTTAGTGCAGCACAGGATTGAAATAATGTAAAAATTGTCTTCTCTTTGGCCCCCTACCCACTCCACCCCACCCCAACCCTGGTGCTCCTGTGTCACTTGTCCTAAACAGAGTAGCTTTCTAGCCTCAGTGATCCAGTATGGCCTTATCTGATGATACTTCCTGATGTTTCTCCTGATCTTTCTCATAATCCTGTGGTAGGCAGTGGGTTTCTCTTTCCATTGTATGGCCACATCACACAATGGTTAGGATTTACCTGGAATGCAATGGGAGACAACTGAGCCATGGCATACTGTTCCATGGCCATGAGATATACTGCATAGCTCCAAGCTGACTTTAACGTGACTAGTGAAGGGGAAGTTTGCAGCCTTATCACTGTTGTAATGAAGCATCAAATACACAGAAGAAGGGTTGCAGTGTGTTGCTAAATTAAGTTAAAATTTGGTCCAGTTTCAAAAATTTTCTGTTTCATAAAGCTCAAAACAGTTTTTCTGGTAACCTTTAGTAGTGAAATAAAACAGCAGGTATCTGTAGCAAAGTATTAACAAGATTGCATGAAACAGAGGTGATGCTAGCATAAAATCAGAGGTAAAGATTGGGTAATATTAGTTTGAGTCTCATTTTCAGACAGAACACTCCCTTTTCAGTAACTATTCACAATAAAATATGAAATTCTTTGTAAAAGGGGCTGCTGGGGAGTGCTGGTATGCCACTATCCAGCACATTACTCCCACAGCAGCAAGCATAAGTTATTTTCTTGGTCAACCCATCATACTATTAGAGTAAATTACTCCAAGTTAGAATTTCTCAAGCAGAAGCTTGAATTTCAGTCAAAGAATATCCAAAAATATGCTCTTTACTGTGGTTTCTGTGTATTTAATTTCTACAGAGAGGCTGCTGCTATGTACTATAGGCTTAATGGATAAAATAGAGGATTAAAAAAAAAAAAAACAACTTCTGTACAAAGTTTTTTTTTTTTTTTTAATGCAAAAAGCAACAAATGGAGAGCTTTAAAACTTCACATTTGAAGAGAGGTTCAACTTCAAGAAACTATCTAAGCATGTATGAAAAAATATTGTCAAATGACAGAATTATTAGTGATTAAACATGGCTTTTTGATGGCATGTTTCTTTCAGTTCAGAGTTACATGGGTGTATATATGTACTTAAGTACAGCAGCCTCACAGCTGTCTTGAAGATATACCAACCCAGATACACAAATCTACCTGCTCACTCTTTGCCTTAATAAGTGAGGATGAAAAATTTAATGGTGTTTCATCTGTACATCAAAAAAAAAAAAAAAAAAAGCCCAAGACTACTGTCTGGCTAATGTTTTGTAAGGCTGATATGTACTATGCATTTATGTATGTTTTTATGTTTCACTTCTTTCCTACTTAACACCAGTTCAAAACTGATGCAAAAATTTCACTCCTGTAGTTAAAATATTAAAAATAATATAAAACTATTATTCTAAAATGATTTGAATCTAAATGAAAAAGAAGCTAGGGAGCCATGATTTGATGTAGTATCTTCTTCTTTACTGTGTTCATCCTGAATTTCTGAGAACTGTGAATGTGGTGTTAGAGGAAGTAGAGGAAGATTCCAGTTGCAACCTTCTCGAACTGGGACCTGCAGCCCTGACAGCTATTCAAAAATGAAGTAACTTTTGGTTCTAGTTTTGTACAATAAGAGTATATAAAAAGGGGTTTACTTCTACATTATCGTGCAGGTGTAACTCTGCTGTCTGTCAGTTTATCCTGTATTTTATTTTGATTAAGAAAAAGCGTTTGGGAGGGAGAAAAAAAATCTCTTCATTAAAAGCTCAATGGGTAAGGAAAAAGTCTCAAGACAATGTAATGTATTGCTGGTTATTTGTGATGGTTAAAAGAATTATCTGAAAACAAAGAAGTCTTTCACAATGAATCTGAAACACAAAAGCTTTAATAACATTTACATCTGTGTATCATCCATGTCTCCAAATGCAAGTCATGAATAACACATAAACTAGAGTATATAGGGAACAGAAGTGCTAGCACATCATTTAAAATCCAGCACACCCCATCGTCAGTGGAATCAAATACACAGCAGGAATGGTTCCAGTTGATAGACACACAATGAAGTCATTGAAAATGAAAACATATTAATTATGTTCCTTAAGGTTAAGATAGTAATGGTTGAATTCTTTAATCCTGGAGTAATATTAATGCCCAAAACCCATGCAGGAAAAGTGTATAAGGCTTCAAAAATTGTGGAAGATTTTGTTTTGAATTCACGTGTTTGTGTCTCACCCATGACTGACTCCACAGCATGGGGGGTAGCAGCAAGATCAGAAAGTGCAAGACAAAGACAAAACCAGAGAGAATTATCAACAAAAACAACAACAACAACAACAAAAAGATGTTCTTGGTCCAAACAAGCCACTTGCACTACATGAGCTAATTGTAAGAATAAGACCATTTCTAAACTGCAGCTGTTATGTGCTTAAGCAAACCCTGCTGGGAGAACTGCTTTGTAGAACACCTCTGCGAACACAGACACAGAGAGCCCGTTAATAGAGGAATTCAAAGTGCAGTGTTTAAGCAAAACCTTTTCCTTTTCTGAATTTTCCTGAGCTTATTGCAGGATGTAATTCTAGCTTGTCACTGTGCCATAAATTTCCCTTTCCTATTTTTTTTCTGTTTTCATTATCTTTTTGTCTATGTTGAGTCAAAACAACAGAGGCTAAAGGCAGTGTGTGTGTTGAGAAGGATGGGTGCTGGGGGTAGGAGGGTTGTTCAGGTTGTGTGATAGAAAATGATAGCTGTCAAAAAAAAAAAAAAAAAAGGAAGAAAAAAAAAAAAAAAAAACCTAGCTTGGTTGTGGTCATTTTCTTTGTGTAGCAGTATTTTTTGTTTGTCCCTGGGGATTAGTAAAATCACTCATATGGTAATTAATTTTTAGATGTGCTCTTTACTCGTCTTTCTTCTCCCTCCTGCAAATCCTCATTCGTGCAGCTCTGACACAAGACTGTTGCACCTGGGCTTCTAACTATGTTGACTCTATTGTGTCAGTGTACAGAGTGCCCCTGATCCTTAACATCTTTATGCTAAAACCCAAATCCTCCCAGCAGCAAGGGGTTAATTGTCTTCTTTCAATGCACTTTAAAACTCTCAGCTCTTGGGAATGATTTTTCCATGAGGGTTGAATGTAATTACACAATAATATAGGTACTCTGTCTTATTTTCAGTGAATGATACTTCAGTCCTCGCTGTTGTTGCTGTGTGTGTTTATTTTGGGGCTCTTCCTTCAGCATACTCGATGCAAGGTATTTGCAAATCTGCGCCTTTGGGCTTTAAATGTTGTACCACTTCTTCTGTTCCTTATTCACTACAGATTATGTATAATTGATGACCTGCATTTACAGACATGGGTGGTATACAGATGTAAATGTTATTATAGCTTTTATATTTTATGTTCTCTCTGAAAGATCATTTTGTCTTTGAATAATACTCCTGTTCAGATTTTGGGGGGTTTATCTCTAAAAGAGAATATGAAATGGATATTGCACATCGTATATTTCTTAAAAGTAATTTGGAATTTTAGGGTATGGGATTGGTGGTGACTGATACACTGCCTAGATGAGATATATCCCTTTGAAAATAACAGCGCCAGTACATGCCTGCATCTGTCTAACCTCATAATTCACTTTCACATTGGGTTATGGATGTCTGCATTCAGTGAGTCTATCTTCCCTTTAGGTATTATTTCAGCCCTTTGAGATAATAAGGAAAGTTTAATTGCGTTGTTAATTGATTTTTTGCACAACATTATTACCTTGATTGATTGCAGAGTTGATGAAAATGTTAGACACAGGCAGTGTAAAGTATCAGCCCAGTAAGGAGTGGGAGCCTTGTGGAGAATAGATAACCTTGATGTTAAGAGCTATATCCTTCAGATATGTCTTCCCTTGACATATTGATGGTCCTTGAAAAGGGAAAAGCTGATTGTATGCAGAATGCAATCATTAAACCCACTTCAGCTGGCTGTTGATTAATTTGTTTTTTCCTGAAGGATCTAGTTAAAGAGAAGGCCTCACTAGTATCAACAGCAGCCATTTTCCAAGCTTCAGATTATTCTTAACCCTCTCCTAGAAGAAAGAAAAATGATACCGTCTTGGTTTAGACAGGCAAATTGTCTGAAAACATTCAGTCCAACTGCAATTTGGGGATTATGACACTCACTTTACCCCGTTAACTACTGCTTTCTCAACGATCTCCCCTCCCCCTGCCTTCAGTATCCAGCTTCATTTCAGCCACAGCTAGCAGAAAGTCACGTTTGATGTTTTCTGGGTAAGGCCTATGTCTGTTCTCAGCAGAGATGCCAACAGGGATGTCAAGCTTGTTTTGCCCAAAGACTGAAATACTTCAGTAGCGTATAGCTGCTTCCCAGGAGCCCCTCTGAAAGGACCAGAAGGTTCACTGCACACATGTAAGTGGTTAAACTTTCCTTATCCCTGAAAAAGATATTCCTTGAATATTTTTTTTCTGTTATTGCTTTTGAGATCTTTGAGGTCTTCAGCAGGGCAGTTGTATTGCGTATTGCTGCTGTCAGAGAGCACAAAGGATGCTGTGGAAGCTGGTATGCCTAATAACACCGCTCCTAGCACTTACTCCTGCAGGACAAAGCCCAGGTTTTAACAGCAGCAGTCATGTACCCTGCTCCTTGATATGTTTAACCGAACACTGGCTGTATGTGACCAGCTCTCCAGCCAAATTCACTTGGTGGCTAATTCTGGAATAGCCGCTACCTCCATAGCACTTACTGATTCTGTGTCACCCACTATGAGAGCAGAGGTGAGGAGTGTTACCTGTGAGAGCCATTGCCTAAATGGCCTTCCTGTGGCAGATGTGGCTTCCTTGGCAGAAAACCATTCTCTGTGTTGGGGGACAGCTTCCATCCTAAGCAATTCTTCCACTTGTATCAGCAAAAGACCCAAGCCATCTAAAACGTTTATGTGGCTTTAACCAAGCAATTGACTGTCTTGGAAACAGAATGCTGTGGAGGCTTTATCCTTCAGTTAACCATTTAAAGACTATTTGGTGAAGCACTAGGCAGTAGGTTATTGCTTCCTGTTTAGCTTGGTAGTCTCACAGACAGTCGCTGTTAATTTGTGCTTGTGAGTGATACAGTGATCAGTGTTGCTTGATTGTTTGGCCAGATGTGTTTTATTAGGTCCGATGTGCACATTTGCCAGTTGGCTCCTTTTTAATATGGGGACATACTAACTTAACGACATAGTCAAGTCTGACAAATTTGAACCAGCCAAATAAGTGAGTAATATCTCAAGCTGTCAAAACGGGTGAATACTGATTAACTGACACACTCCAAAAGCGCTCACCAATATCCGTGCTCTGTGGAAAATATTTACTAAGCATAATACTTGTTAGAAAGTCTTTGGTGCTTTGACTAAACTTTATTAACTCTGACCCTAATGGAAGGGTTTTAATGTGCCTATTCCTTAGCCTCCTGTTATCTTTAGCAAAAGCTTCCATAGAGGCTACAAGTGCACTTGTAAACTGCATTCTGCTGTCCACTGTGATTTAACCTTCAGCCCCTCTCTCATTAGCGTATTTGTAAAAGGAGGCTGAGGAAGGGGGAGAGAGTTGAAGGTAGGAAACCATGACAATATTTTGGCATTCAGTATTGGAGGCAGGCAGTGTTTGGGAATTAGACTATGGCCAGTAAGGATTTGGCAATAGGCTGTTGTGATGTAGATGTGATATAGCATAGAATTAAATTATGCTAAGAGACAAGGCCAGGTCTAGTCCAGAGAACTAGGCATTTTGTGAACATTTAGGGTGCTTGGATCCAGATGCATTTCTGATTTCATTTGGTGCTATACAGCAATATAGCTGTATATTGAAAAGGGAGTTCACCAGTTATGTGGGGTCTGGATGTGTCTTACAGAGTGCTAACTGCCTTTAGCTTCCACTGGAAATCAAGGGAACCAAGGGCCTTGTAGTATCAGCTTCTTAAGAATGCTTGTTATTGTATTAGCAAGAATCATGGCAATCCTATCATTAGCAATTAGTTAAATGTTTTCTTTGTTTCTGAGGAAGGGCTTATGGAAGGGAGCAAGTAATAGCATGCAAAGAAGGTTCCCTTAACTGTATCATAATGTGACAGCAGTACTATTTCATTATGCTCTTTAATTTTATTTGAGAGACTTTCTTTCCCAGCTTTAAAAATAAAAAGCAACTTGTCTTTATTTCAGATGACTCTCTTGAGAAATTTCAAACCAGTTGAGCCAGACTGAGTTTTGTATGGCTTTTTTTTTTTTTTTTTTTTTTTTTTTTTTTTCCTGATGTAAACTCCTCCAGCAGGAACACATTTGAGATCCAAAAGCAAGTTTTGCTCATGAGATGAGCCAAATTTATGTCTAAACTCTCCAGAAAGGCTCTGCTGCTCAAATTTTTTCATATAAGAATTTGTAATTTTATTGGAATGCTTGTAGACTTTCCGAACAATTATTCCAAAAGTTTGCTTTCTGCCACATAAATCACGGTACATTTGTTTAATTCTATCACAGTTACTAAAAGAGCTTACTTCCCTCTATTTCCCCCCTTACATTTACTTGTAATGCAATCTGCACATGGTTAAAGTTTGTGAAGTAAAATATAATTATATTCACTTTCTGTTTTCTTAATGACCCTGTCATTCTTTATGGTTTAATTCCATTGCTGATTAATGTACATATTATTAGTAGAATGTTGCCCAAAGTCTAGAGCAGCCTATAGAAATGCCATTTTTGCATATGTTAGTCAAATTAACTGAAAATCTCGGACGTTAATATGGTGAGTGTATGCTCAACAGCTGAACTTTAATATACAGTGAGGATGGGATTTTTACAACCTCCTTGCCCACTATACCAAAGGTATTAAAAGTGTCTCATAACGTCACTTCAGTGATCACACCAGTGCATTATCAAAAGTAATAGAAAGGCTGTTGAAAACAGCACTAACATTTATGTTGTGAGGGACTTACAGAGTGCCACCCCAGCTGCTTTGGGAGCCGGTGGTGTGCACGGCCATCACCTCCCCCAGACAACATTTTGAGCCTTTTGTTCAGATCACTGCCCGGTGACATCCTTCTGCATCCATCTGTGTATACAGAGTGATGCTCACTGAGGTTAGTCCAGCCAGCAGTCAGGCTCCTGGGTGAAAGGCTGAAAGCAAAGACTGTAGGAATATAGGCTTTGATCATGACAGAACAAGAAATTGGCTGCAAAACTAACAAACAATATTGCTTTAATTGTCAGCGCGGCGTATTTCGCTTGCCGGTGTGGTCCGTTCTTTAGACAAATGCATGCTGCCCTCTAGTGCTGCTGCTCTCTGCGTGGAGCTGCTGCCGGGGAGCGGCTGGTGGGCTGGTGGATGAAATTGCTGGTCCAGTTTGGGTGCTTGGCCATCAGAAGAAAGCAGCGCAGCTTTTGTGACGTTGGTTGAGAGATGGAGGGTGCTTAACAGATGTAATCTGATTGGCACTGGATCCTTACAGTAATTTGTTCTGCTTTTAGTCTACTGCTACTGCTTTTATTTAGACCAGTACGAGAGAATGAGGTATATGCAGAAGTGTTCAAAAGACTAAAAGAACGATGAACCCATACTTCTTTTCCTGCACTCCCCCCTCAAGAGTGGTATTCTATACATATGAATTTAAGTATCATTTAATCCATAATATCTGGTGTGCTGATATTTTCTGTGTATTTGGGTGTCTTTGACCGCAGTACCTCATTGGATATACAATTTATGTGCCTGAGTATTTAAAAACATCTGCCTAAAAATGTCAGCATATTCAACAATAAATATTTTGTTGTAAAGTCTGGATTAATTCAATCCATGACGTTATCTGAGAGTGTATAAACTGTATAGACACAGTAAAGAGACAAAAGCATTTGGATTTTTTGTATGGTACTTTTTACTTCATTTTCATTACAGAGACAGATGCACACACCCCCCAACATATTTCTCTGATGATGGTTACAATAAGCATGGAAAGATTCCAAAAAAATCCCAAGTGTGGGACCTTAAATTTTAACAACGATGCCCAGAGGACTACGGGACTGGTTAATGATTTAAAGTGTTATGCCCTAAATGCTCCTATTTTAGCCAACAGTAAAGAATCTGTAGACAGCACATGCCCAGATCAAAGCTGATCATGTCAATGTCATTCAAGGAGCGAGAGATACCCTCCTTTCTCCCTTTTCTCCCCCCTATCCTTTTTTTTTTAAACAAAGTATGACATCTGAGGAACAGTGTGTTGATTGTTCCACTGCCAGGATACGCATAATGGAAACATTAGCTCCAAGATAACTTTTAATCTGTCAGCCTAATGGCTCCTTAATGTGTAGAGGGCTTTAAATGTATGTCAGCCAGGGCTGTATAAAGTAATATAGTTTGTGGCCTGAATGGATCTAGATGACTCCGCACCATGACACAATATGGTTTATTATTAAGTATCAGCTCATCAGCTTATTCCCACGGACTTGGACAAGCTTCTCAATTTTCCAGTAACAGATTATGTGAGAAAAAGCTTGCAGTGCATTTTTTTTTCTTTACTCTTTTTTCTCTTACTTTCCCCACCCTCCCCCCTTCCAAATTACAAGTTTCATCCCCAGCTGCACTGGGAGCCCTGAAGTGTATTTACAGCAGGCTGTACTTTATCACACATCAGCTTGACTGCTAGTTTACACTGAACACTTATGCAGCTCCCTTGGCCTGGGATGCGAACTTCACATCTTTATATTCCTATCACCTTCATTGCAAATTTTTCCAATGTCTCCCTGTTGACTGCTTTCCTTTCCCTCCCCTACTCTCACTTCCCCCTTCCCCCCCCGCTTCCTACAAACAGGCCAGTGAGACTTGACATGTCGCAGTACTTGTCTGTGCAGGATACTTGCAGTAATTCTGGGTCTTAGTTTGCCTGCCCTGATTCCTCTCAGCTCTAACTTAGGTGTGTAATTCCAACACCATTGCCACAGAATGGATATGGATTTAATTTTGTGCCATTCAGTAATTTCTTTCAGTCTGAAAGACCACTTCATGCCCTGTGCAGTAGGGTGTCCAGAGGAAAATATTATCATTTTTTGGAATCCCTGTGCAGGGAGAAGAGCAAAGAGGTAATTCATCTCCCCTGAGCATGAAGGCTACCTTCCTTTAGCATTGCAACCCACAGATGGAGGGCTGTGATTAGGACAGTTGTTTCTGCTGTCAAAAGAACATATTGAAAGGTACTGAGTCTCCCCATTAGGTCCTCACAAGCTTATAGGTCAAAATAGGCAAGACAAAAGATAGTGATGCAAACTGTAACAGACGCCCACTTTATTCTTCTTGTGTCTTGACTCCAACCTGTAGTGGGGCACTTGGAAATCGCAGTCACAACAAACGGGTTGAACTGCAGTGGTCAGGGATTCCTTCACATTGGCATTGACAATGGCAGCTCTTCTGTTCTTTTTCCATGTCATGTTGCAGTTTTTGATTTTTGGCTCCTCTGTACTGACAGTGGTTTGTTTGCTGTGTGACACTGCATTTTATCTTGGCATGGAAGGGTGAAAGCTTGGGTAGACTCTCTGTGTTACATATCTGGCTGCTCTGAGGACTTAGTGACCCAGGTGGTCCCTTACACTTTTTATTACATTACAGTTGATCTTTTCATGTTCTTGTGTCAGAAAGTTCACAGGCTAGAGCATATTCAATAGAAAATTGTTTTGTTCCACCAAAAGTAATCATGAAGAACAAAAAGTCTGTCTCTAATTTCCTCCATTCTTCTCCTACAATAAGTTTATCATTTTAAATTTGCAATTAATTGGTCCATTTTACAGATTATGGGTCAAAAACATAATTCAAAAAGTGTTCTTTTCTGCTTTTGGCTCTAAAAGATCTCTAAAGGTAAATGACTTCTTGTTCCTAAATTGCTCAGACTATTGTTCTTTATAAAAATGCATTTTCTACATTTTTACAGAAACAACTAAAAGGACCAACTACAAATGCATAAATGTGTGAAAGTTAAAGCAGGTGAATGAACCTTTGAAAAGTGAGTGACTTGGACAAGCACTCAACATTTGGGGACAGGGAGGTTCTTTTTTTTTTTTTTTTTTTTTTTTCATTTGTAAAGTATCTCAGTATCTCCCTGCTATTACAGCCAGAAGAAGACTCAGTAGAACTAAAAGCTCACTACTTGGGCCCAAGTCAACTTTTTGATTATTTATTTATTGATTTATTTATTTTTTCCCACTGAGATATTTAGCATCTCTCCTCCCTTTAGCACTCTCCTCAGGTTCCCACCCTTGTGTGCTGTGAAGCTTTGCATGGATTTATGCTCCCTGAATACCAGACTGATTTACCTGAATTTCATTTTTTCTTTTTTTTTTGTTTTGTTTTTTATTTTTCTCTTTTTTAGTTTTACTTACTTGCTTTTAAATAACTAGATGGTCCATTTCAAATAATTTGTGCCAGAAATTATTTACTGAGGATTAAAAAGTGAATATTTTGAAGGAGTATGTTTGAAAATATTTTGATGCTTTTTACAGCATTCAGATGCTTTAATGTTCTTAATAATGACTTTAGAATAAATAGTTCAGGTATAATTATTTTTTTAAAGAGAAATTATTCTGACTATAATGACTGTGAATGTATATATAATCTAATAGTCCTGATTTAGCAGGGGAAAAAAAAGGGAGAACCTGTGTGCTATTGCAGTTCTGTAGGATTAGGCTCCTAATTTCTTGAAAAACCCTAGTGCTTCATTTCTTATAAAAAATCAAAGTGAAATTCAAGATAAGAAATTGTCAACTAGACATAAGGTATTATTTACATGAAGATAAACATAAAATGAAAAAAATATTAAACTCCCGTGCAAAAGGATTTTTGTTTCAAACTAGCTTCACTTATACCCTTAGAGAAAAAAGTTTTAGAGTTTTAAATTGTAGCAGCTGACGGATGTGTTTTGCCTAAATCAATAGCATTATAGATGTGAAACTGTTTGTAAATAGGTATTTATTCTCCTCTGAATGTTGTAGGTAGGGAATTATTTCCTGTAAAGGAAGTTCGTATTAATATTTCAGGGAATTTTGCAACTTCTGTTCATTAATTGTAGGAAATGCCCAAGTGCCTATGAAAAAAATGATAATGGTATTGATATTTCATCCTGAAGGGTCTCAAAACAATTTACAGACTGGTAGTATAGCCACGCTGAAATGCACGCAGCTTCTTGGTGGAACATGGCAGCTGTTTAATAGCCCACAGCAAAACTATACAACAGCAGGGTGTGGAAAAAGAGATGAATATGGATCAAATACAAATTGGCAGTGGAGGATTTACGTACCATACTCAATTTAAACTTAGGCAAAGTGGAATCCTGCTAGAATATCAAGTCTGTGTGTGAAGTGCTGCACTTTATCTGACCACAGTGCATAGTATCAGGACCTGTGGTTAGTTAGCCCATGTGAAAGACAGGCAGAGGACTGTATGCTGAAATGTAATCCCTGCTGTGTACTGTAAACCAATGTGTTTGACAGACAATTTTAATTGTGAATACTTCGCTGTTTGCAGTTGCAGAGGGGTTTATTAAAAACATTTGATGTTAAAATGGGTGCCTTAGGGCAGATCTTGGGCAGATGTGGCAATAGTTTTGGAGGGGGGAGGGTGCAAAAGTTTTGGCTTGACTGCTTAGTTTTAGTAATTACTTTTTAAAGAAAACTGAATGCTACTGGAGAAGGCTGTGCTGCTAGCAGCTGCCCCAGCTGTGATGGCTGAGAGGTGCTTTTTAATAGGCGCACACCAGTTATTTACTAGGAAAAAGTGTGAACCAAGATAGACAATGAGATGCTACCAGATAACAATTCCCATATGTTTCTGTTGGCCTGACCTGAATTTGGACCTATGGCTGAGGCTGTATGGTCTATAGGTTTAGCACATCCCATTGCAGCTTATTTTTATCATTTTCCCTGTAATACATGAACATCTACAAACTTTTTCTACTCTAGGAAATTGTACGGAGTTCCAACTGCACAATAGCTCTCTGCAATACATGCCCAATTTAAAAGGAGCAAACATGACTTGAGCAATTTTTCATGTGCTTTAGTATGCATGTATGTATTTATTTATTTATTTGGATAATTGGGTTTTCCCTCAGCTAGGGAAAAGCTGGTGTTGCTGACATTACAATGTGTTTGTGAAGAAAGACTGATACCACAACACATGCAAGCAACTGCAAGGTCATTACTTACCCAGCATAATTAGAACATCCATTCCGAAGGGGGAAAACATTTAAAAGATAAAGGGTGAATTTAAAAATGATTTTTCCGTATGCATTTTTTTCATAATTATAGTTTTAACAGCTTGTGGTGATGGTAGAAGCAGCTACTTAAGAAAAATTAGAAGCCTCATTCAGGGAAGATGATCCCTCAAGAGACCTTGTGTTGTCATTCCTCAAGAACGGCAAGCAGAAACCTCATTCAGGATGCTGTGTGTTGTTTTGATGCATAGGCTGTATACTTAGCTTATTATAGCCAGTGCTGGATATTTTAATTAAAAAACACCACAAAAGTCACAGATGTATTGTTTCCCCAATTCCTCCCCTTGTCTGTTTGCAAAACCATATACAGGCTCCTGAACTGCAAGGACAAGTACAATTGAAGATGGGCAGGAGGCAAGCTGTAGGTTTCCTAAATTCACATATAACGTATCTTAGCATCAAAACCCTTATTGCAGCACATAAGCCTTTTGTAGTTCTTGGTTTTCTGCAGTTGACAAAGGGAGGTGGGAAATGGAGAGGAAAAAAAAAAAAAAAAAAAAAAAAAACACAACCAGTCACTGCATTTAATTTATGAGCCAGATTATTGTTTTACAAATAACCTTCATGATAAATAAAGTCTCATGGCAACATTTTCAACTGCGCTTTTATCAAGACTCTCTGAGCAGTGTGTGTAATATGCCTGGCAATCGAATCACAGCTGTGTGCCTTGGTAGGGAATCTCTGCGGAGACAACACTTCCTTAATTTAAACAATTGTAGGCTGCAGGAGTTCAAAAATTTCAGCTGACTTTAACTGTCACTAGCCCAAGCACCTTTATCCCCAGGCGAGCAGCAGCAGCTGGATTTCATTTCCTGCTGCCAGACTGTCCGACATCTTTGCTGAACATCCCAGGAACCGAGCGTCTTTACTTTAAGGATTTTATTCAAGGTGACAGCTCCTCACACTTTAGCGTTCAGATCACCTCAAGTAGCTGAGATATCAGTGAAAATGAGAGCACTTCTCCAGCAAACTCCAAATTTAGATTGACTGAGGTTATCCTTAGGCCTGTAGACCCAACCTCCGTGACAGAACAGGCCTGCCAGTAACTTTAAAACTACAGTGGAGTTTGTAATGATGTCTGGGGAGAAATATTCTGCCGGAGCAGTGGAGAATACTATAAGCGATAGGAAATGATGTCAGATTTAGTTAGGGCTGGAGACAGCGCTGGAATATACTTGGCATAATATGGCACTGGTATCTCTGTCAGCATCTCTGTTTTCTGTCACCGCACACAATTCGGGGCCTGTCTGTAGTCCTGACAGTGTCTTTTCAGATCAGGTTATTGCCAACTCGGAGACTCGCTCAGCGCAACACCATACAGCCCCCTTTGTTTGAAGTCTGCCCTTTTGTCGTTAATGCACTTGATGTCTATTTAAATCTGACGGTGAATGCAGTATCTGTTTTCCTGTCAAGAGATCATTGACAATATTAATACCTCATGTCCTTGCCTCATTTTCTAAGCGCTGACACCTAGCTACAGTCTCCAGCATTCATCAAACAGCACTCTCTCACCAGCATCTCTATAAACAGTCTCGCTTCCAGTCCTCAAGAAATGCGGCAGACCTCAAACAAGACTTTTATCAATGCCAGTGAAAAAGGACGCTGAAGAATGCTGTTAATAAACTGTTCGTATCCTTTACATTTAGAGCTCTAAATGGTCTTGTTTCCAATCTAATGCCTGCTGCTGTTTGACTTGGAATATCATCTGTTTAGGGGGAAAAGCTGGCTTTTCGTTAGATGCTTGCTTAGGGAC
The DNA here is from genome assembly GCA_011075105.1 of Heteronetta atricapilla. Taxonomy (NCBI): domain Eukaryota; kingdom Metazoa; phylum Chordata; class Aves; order Anseriformes; family Anatidae; genus Heteronetta; species Heteronetta atricapilla. Next base: position 13,754,283 of record CM021736.1, on the reverse strand, counting down.
GATAACATAACCCTTTGAGTGCGGAAACTGCTCCACTACAGAAATTATGGAAATTGAAATTAGTGAAGGCTCTGTGGAGAAGGGGAGTGGCACCAAACTTTGCACTTGTCCCCATTTTTTGCTATCCTGAAGAGGAATGTGTTTTTCACAGTGAATGATGGGAGTATCATTTTTTTTTGTTTTGTTTTCCTTAGGAATGTGTTACCATGATGTTTTAGAAAGAAAGAAGAGCATGGGTTGACATTAATCTTCCACATCCCATGCCTTCCAAGGGTGTACTTGCTTATCTGGCATACATTGCACTGGAAACATAGATGCAGAATATAAAAGCTTGCATATCTGATTCATACTGCAGGTGGGTATGATACCTGCTGTGTGAGTCCTGGCAAGCCAGAACTGAAATGAATTGAGGATCTGCTCCTTCCTAATCTTCACCCTTTATGTAAGGCAACCTTTTGGCTAGGTTGTGTGCGCCCTTATGGGGGTGAGCTATGTACTTCAGCGACAGGTGTGTCAGACGCTCCCAAGATAGGAGAGACTCTTTCACCTTCCTTCTGTGCATGGGAAATGACTTTAATTTGACTATATGTGCCTGGGAGCACAAAGAACAGCTCTGCTAGTAAAATTTAGCGTCTTTGAGGATGTTCACAGGTGGGATGTGACTGTGAACTTACGCTTTCACATACCACTTAGTACCACCAGAGGGGATGCTTTTGAATAACATAGTGAGATCTGCAGGTATATATGTCTCACCCACAGCAGTTAAGGCTTTGTCAGGCATCTTGCCTCCTGTACACACTGAGAATAATATGCCTTTTCTCCCAAAAGCAGCATTCTTGGTAATTTTTGAAATCATCCTCTATATGTACCAATATTTAGCATAGTTAACACTTGAATTGTTTTTAATCATCAGGAATACCATGTTAACATATAGTAAGGAAATTGCAGACAGTACAAAATGTAAGTCCCATCCAGACTCTGTTTTTCGAAAATGGTCGAGGGCTACTGTGATTTAAAATACAGCATATGATGTTCTAGTGTGATGTCATTCAATTTTTGAAGACACTTACAGGTATTTGTTTAACAGGATAGCTCACGCAGCTATATGAACACAAGTTTTCCCAGTGGATTAAAAGCTGCTGATTGAAATGGTAATACTGAATATTTCCAACATAGTAACTTCCTTTTGCAGGACGACAAGAGAACTGTTCCCTTCCCTCCTTTAAATTTCCTTGTTTGTGTGCCTCTGAATGTTGTGCCACCACTTTCCTAATTGTAATTCATTTCCTGTTTCCTGTAGGCATTTTGGGAAAATGTCGCTACATTTACTATGGGAAGCATTCCGAAGGCAACAGATTCATCAGAGATGACCAGCTATAGAACACAATGCTCTTTTGTGCCTCTTCAGTCCCTCCACATGAGAAGCACAAATTGCATCTAAATTTTAAGCATGCAACTAAAGTCCTCTAGTGCCTTCTGCTGACTTTGCCAAGCCTGTCAAGATCATCCTTCTATCTTAGTCTGAGTAGCCACATAGAGATTGACATGATTGCCTTTAAGCAGGTCCCATCCACCAGAGTGACAGACAGCTGCAGCCGAGCACCCAGCCTGACAGGAGGAGCACCGTGATGGATTGCCTGGTCCAATTGCTGCTCGCAGAAGAGCAGGGGTCACACCTGGGGCTTCAGTGAGCATGCTCCATCGGTCGGCGCCTTAGCAAAAGCAACGCGTTTATCTCCTGCTCGCCTGTTGAGCAAGAGTGGCTGGTGATATCAAAGTGTTTATAAAAGAGAGAGGCTATAATTTCAGATGAAAAAGCCCCTTATCTTTTCTAAGTTTTTTTTTTTTTTTTTTTTTTTTTTTAATTATTTTTTTCCTGTGAATTAAGTGCTTGTGTTTCTCCTACATGATCACACAAATCCTCTTCATAGAGCATGCTTGGTTTTTCCACAAATGATCCTATATGGATTATTCTTTCTTTCAACAGGGAAAAAAAAATCCTGAAAATATTTCAGCTATGCAAAGTACTATCAATGTGTATTTTTGATTAAATGCAAAGGAAAAGGGTTTAAACAATTTCACAGACAAAATTAGCTAATTATTAAATTACATCTCAACATTTGCTTACTCTGACCTTCAGAAAATGGGTCATTTTTAATAATGTAGTAGTTGCACAAGGTTGTCTGTCTACTTGGAAAAAGCCCTCAGTTATGATATTGACAGTGTGCATTATTCCTGGTTTATTGCACAAGATATTTTTAACTTGTGTAGAGAGTGCAGTTCAAATGAAATGCTTAAATTTGGAATGAAAAAAGCGCTTAAAAAGAGGGATATAAAATAAAATTGCCACCAGATGGGTATGATTACTCAGACGGGAAAAAAGACAATAAAAGTAACTGGTGGAATTAACATAATTAACAGCTTTACTAATATATTCCAGAGAAAAGTTCTCATTAATACCTTTTGAATTCTATATAAGAAGGGCTACTGTCAAGTTTTCAGTGAAAAACCAAGAATGCATAGCGTATTTCCTGCTTGTCTATGAAACAAGTTGGACATGCTGTCCATGATGAACTTCATGTCAATGATGAACTTCTTAGTGTGAAAAAAGGATCCCAATCCCTAATAAGTATATCATGTTAAACACTGCTAGTTATGATGTGAGTGATCTAGGAATATGCAAAAATTCTGCCCTCTGTTCCAAACCTATCCATATTGGTCCTAGTTGAGAGTCAATGCTGTTTGGCTGTTCTTGGTTTGTTTGAAATTACTTGATGCTCCTAATTTAGAAGTTGCCTAATGTTTTTGGTCATTGTCATGGCTGGTGTTGTATGTGGAAGTAAATGGATATGGAAGCCACTTGTAATACCTCTACTCATGTCATAGATGGTTACCAATGAAATGCCAATTCACCTTAGAAATCCTGGGAGATACTAGATAAAGGAAAAAAAGGGGGGGGGGGGGAAATGCCTTTTTTTTTTTTTTTTTCCACAAAAGTAATTATTAGAAGTATTTAGGGCACTTGTCTTCTCTCTTGGTTACCAGAATAACAGCAATTCTAGTTTGTTCATATTATTTTGTCTGTTTTGAAGCCTCTGCATGCTTTGGCTGTGGCATATTATAGGCAGCAGGGTTCTGCTGGGTGTTGAGAATAACCTCATGTCACTTTCAGTCTGGTTGCATGCATGTTCTTGTCTTTATGAAAGGCTTTAACCCTGCCTCAAACAATAAACAGCACTTGCAAACTGACCGCATGATTTTTCCATCTTTATTTTGCTTGTTTACTTTTCCTAATGTCAAAACCATTTGTATCATTTTCAGGAGTGTTTTGTTCCATGCAAGGCTTTGGAGGCAAAAAAATATTTTTGGAATGAGATGTGATCACAGTCTCATCCATTTTGTTTTCTTTTTTCACTCGGAAGATCATATACCTATAGTTAAATATGATAAAGCCCTAATTACGAGTTGCTCAAAGGGAATTGAAATTAAATGTCACTGATTCTGGAAAAGCAAAAGGATAATATATGAACAATTACTTTATATTGCTAACAAGTGTTAGGGTATTGTTTAAAAACTAGTGTGTGTGGATGTTTATAGCTGTTTATACAAACATCATTCTTTTTTAGCATGTGGAGCATTTTCCAAGTATCTTTGCTTCTTCTGGTGTTGTAATCCACTGGTTAGCCTAAGTGGGTTTAGCTAAAGAGAAGTGGGCACAAACAAGAGTTGAAGACATATTTAAACACCTGCCTCTTGAATGCTGCAGTGGAAATTCATAACAGGTACAATATATATATATATGTATATATATACATATATATATATGCATATATATATATATGCATATATATATAAATGTATATATATACATATATATATATATAAATGTGAGTTGCTATATATATGCCTTGCCATATATGCATTTAATATTTGTAAAGCTCTTCACTTTTTTTTTTCCTCACATTGTACAGTGTCAGAAGATAGATTTATTCTGTATGGATTATAAAGAAAGCTTGAGCAAAAGTCTGTCATTTCTTAAACGCCACACAACCAACAAATCACAAACACACACCAAAATAAAATAATAAAAAGAAACAAAATATTGTCCATTGTATGGAAAATTATCTTCAGTAATCTGCTGGACCTTTATGCTGGACATTGTACAAGCTTTCAAATTTTCTGATCTTTTGTAAGTACGATTGCTATTAAGATAATTCAGGTGAAATACCAGTTCATTTGGCAGCATACGAACGAATATTTATATTGCAAACTGTGCATATGAAGTTGTACTAGTGCTCCTCTGTTTAACACAAGTAGTTATTTTGAAGAGTCATTGAATTTCATCCAAATGCACTGAATATGTTGAACCTTGCAAAGTTACTGTTACGGTCTGCTGTTTATCTCAGTCTGTGGTGTAACTCTCCTAATCTGGACAAGGGAGGCTTTCCATCAAATTTCTCAGTATTATCTGGCCCCTAGGAGTGCTTGGGTTTAAGGAGGACACACACGCATGAAGGGTAGCAACATGTACAGGTGTCCTGCCAGCAACTACCCTCTGTTAGAATATCAGATGAGCAACCTCTTTGTCCTCTTTGTCCTCTTTTGTAATGGAGGGACTCCTCAGAAACAAACAGCTACTCTTGTTATCCTTTTCCAAATTTTTCTTAAAACTGTTTCTGTCCATAATACTTACAAATAACTTCATGATAGTTTGCTGTGACTACAGCTTCCGTGCTGGGAGGGTGTTGTCTCCTCCTCTTTCTGAGCTTTTTCTGCTGGTTGGTTCCCATCTGTTGTTTCTCATCTGAGACTGATGTTCTGTGCAGGTGAGAGCATGTACGTGAGGATATGGAAAGGGGTATCCTCAGCATTGCTGGGAGCACAGTGTCATCTCCTGTCCTCAAGAAAGGGACAGGCTGTTTGTCCAGCCTGCCTCTGCATCTATGGCAGTTCATAGAAGATGGCCAGCTGTACTATGTCAGCTTTAAAGTTGTTAAGTCTTGACAAGCTGAGAGCCAAAATAAAGACAGTTTTCTCCTCTTCTCCCCTCAAGGTGAGGGGATGGCATTTCTAGGTCTTTTGGGGAAGAATATGTGCTGCACAAACCAACCCTGAAGCCCCTTAGTTGTGACCTCATGGTATTACCATGGAGACCTCTGTTACCTTTGCAGCAAGTGGGTCCCCAGATACCTAAATGGTCTTACTGGATTGAAATAAAAATATTAGCTTGTGCTTGAGTGGCACTACTAAACAAATAGTGTAGGCCCAGCTCTACCATCTTATTTTAGATAAGCATCATGCCAAAAAAACAGTATTTGCTTTTATTTGAATAAAAGGTGCATAGTTAAGGCTGATGGGTCAGACTAAGGGAAGCTAACACTGAGAATTTTCTAAATCTCTGAGTATTGGTCTTGCTCCCATTTGAGTCAGAATGAAGAAGCAAACCTGCCTGTGCTTTTGAAATTTCTTTATTTAAATTACAGGGTTCACTTGCTGCCAGTGGGTGTATTAATATTTTTTTCCTGCCAACTATATGAGCATGTTGGGAAATGTTTACCCCCAGCAGAGCTTTGCTAGATGCAGCTAATGTGGGGAGGTTCTGAATCAGCCCATTTTATACTGACTTAGACTGAGCCTTACCGTATATTTCTATTTTTAAGTGTGATAGCTGTCACAGGAGCCTCTGCTTGCCCAGTTTGGGGAGGTTTCCTTTTTTTTTTTTTTCCTTTTTTTTTTTTTTTCCTTTTTTTTTTCCTATTACTCTGTGTAGATCTGTCTGTCTGTCTGCTTTGTGAAAGAAAGAGGTGAATTTCAGTTTTCCATAGGTGTAGCTGTATAGGCAAGATTGTGGCTAGATGTTTGGCACTTTCTAAGTAGCCATTTGCAGGCTTAGTCTGGGGAACTTGACAGTGAATCAGGTGATATCAAGTCAGGGTCTTACATGCCTTGCCAGCTGTTGTCCTCTATTCCTGAAGATCTCTAGCTGTGTCTGCCTCAATTGCCATGTCATTGCTCTGCAAGCAAGTGATGGCATGAAATAGGTAAGTGCTCCCATTTTCTTTTTAAAGTGAAATTTCTGCTTTGCTGCTTGTGGTATAAGAATTGAAATGCATAGTTTGCTTTTTCAGTGTTTTTATATATACACCTGGTAACCATTACATCTCACTGTCTAGTCTACTTTTGCTGTTTAGTTAAAATTTGTTTTCTGTATTCTTTTCTATTTGTAGTAATGGGAATAAAGGAAAACAAGATATGATTGTGAGAAGACAACTATCTACTGTGGGAGTATGGCTACACTAACAATTGCAACTAATGCCCAGCAGGTGGGCATTATTATATATACAAGCAAGTCTGAATGGCTTGAAGGACCAAGCTGGTTTATGCCTTCTTGTTTTGAACCTACCCGAAGTTAACCTGTGACTGTGAATAACTGATATAGCCTTTGATTTTCTTATGCCACTCTGGCAGTATTAAATGGTTAGAGAGTGTTGTTCTACCTACAGCTAATGCCCATTTTACTTGTAATATGACCAGAAAAGCCTACAGAGACCTCATATTATCTGAGAGTTCAGCCTGAGAAAAGTGGCTTCTTCCAATCATTTATAACTTGTTCTTAAGGAGTCTTAAGAGTATTTTCTTTGGCATTTGTTATGTGAGAATGTGCAGGATACAGCCAGCACTCCTATTTCATCAAATCTATTTGAATTGATATGTTTTCTGTATATGGTACTAAAAGAGCTGAATCTTTCTTAAAGTTACCTTTTAGGTTAGGTGACTCTGATGGACTTGCCTCTGGTGGTGTTGTCAACCTGAAGCTGACCCTTTCTTAGAGTTGCTGACAATTAGATTAAGGTTTCAGATCAGGATTTTCACAAGCCTTCAAGGAGCAAATATTTTTAAGGACAAACTAAGTCGTGGTCATGGCACCTTCACAAAATATCATCATCATCTCAGCATCCTTTGCATTTTAAGGTAACAACATCTTGGAAAATATATTTAGTTCAAAGTTAGTTGCATTTGGAAGTTATAATGTAAAAGTCTATTACATCTTATCACAGTACATGCAATGTTAGAGCTGTGAGAGTAAGTTCCTAAATATATTGAAAACCACTTCCCAGCACAAGTTTAAAATTTCTCAGAAATATCTTGCCTTCTGATTGAATGTTTTGCTGCCAATTTAAAAACAAAACTGTGTAAGACCAAGTTTGTTTGTTTGTTTGTTTGTTTGTTTTTTAAAAAAAAAAAAACACAAAACTTATATCTTAATCTAGAAAGTTTTTTAATTGACTATCTCACCCTTCATCCACAGTTCCACCAATCCTCTTAGAATATAAATACATCCTTATAGTATTATACTTTTATAATAAGTCTGTAGAATGTAATATGTTTGGAAAAGTCTTTACTAACGTTATGTTTTAGTTTATTATACTTGGAAGTAAAGAGGAGTTTCAAAGAATCCCTTCAGATCACAATCAAATACTCTGGAGAAAATCAGTGGCATAAGAGTGCAATTTAAGAATTTCTACATCAATTTTACATTTGCGTGAAGCAAATAAATAAATAGAATACCAAGGTAACTGAAATTGATATTGCTGGCATAACTTTTATCTGTGTCTACACTGATGCTTTTATGTTAATGCTATTTTTTGCAATTCAGTATTTAAGATTCAACAGAGTAAAAACAAAGAAAGGTTAAGATTTCTGAAGACAATCTGCTTATTCATTTTATAGGCTTCTCTGATTTTATAAGACCTTTGAAACAATGTGTGCACTCAATTATCTGGCATTCAGTGTATCTATCGAGTAAGCAGACAGTTGTGGACTTCAGGGAATTTTCAAACACACGTGCTGTTCAACCTTAGCAATCTTCTTTTTTACCTAGGAATTGTTTTCAGAAATTCCCATATAATGAAATTTCTGTTTAAGTTGATAGCTGTAAATGAGGGCACAGTTGCTTCATTTCCTTTTGACAATAAGCCAAATGCATCCCTGGTGGAACTCCATTGATTTAACTCTACTTGAGCTAAGCTACACTGGGGATGAATTTGGCCCAGCTTGAGATTTTTTATTCATCTTTTCTTTAATTTCCTTTAGCTTAGTAGTCAATTTAGGGCTGGCCAGAGGATTACAATGCAAGAGAGGGGAAAAGAAAAACTTCTCTGCTCAAGATCATTTCCTTTTTAATACCCTACTGATTTAACCATGACTTGTAATGTGTTTCAGGTAGCCAAATTTCAACATCAATTTTGGAAAAAAAGTTCACTATACTTGGAGTCTCCTTCCTTGGCTACTTCCCAAACCACCAAATCACCACCTACTATACAATGTGCATATTATAAAAGGCAATGGAAATGTAAGTGAGCTGGGAAATATGGATAAACTGCAGTTATCAACTGGTGCCTAATATGGTTAGCTTGAGCCCCACTAATTGCACACCTCTTTGGCCATTACTTCAGATGAGGGTGGAGCTGCAAGATCTCAACATCTGTAATGCCTAACATACCACATACCTTTCCCCCCAGCTACTGCTTGCTGTGCTTGGGTTTCTGAGAGCTTTGGGTGGTTTCTGTTCATGTGGTGCTCATGCCAGTTTTTTTTTTTTTTTTTTTTTTTTTTTTTTTTTTTTAATAAGTTTGGTTATTGTGGGTTCACACCCAATAAGTTTCAAGATTGAGCAAAGGCTGAAAGCATCATTCAGCCAAAACCACTACTGAGCTGTATGTGGTTTTCATCTGAAACTGTAAATCAGCTACATTCACTGAGGGGTTAGCAAACCTGGCCTGAATGTCAAATCTCCAGCAACTCTCCCAAATCAGGCTAGTTCTGGGTTTCATTATGAAAGGTTTGCACAGCTCTAGCTAAGCCCTCATTTTCCACTTTCAGATAAATGCTTTTTCAGCTGTATTTATGAGGCTTAAGAGTAGAAAACCTACCAGCTGTTAATGTTAATCACAAGTTTATAGCATAAGCACATTCTGAGTCTTATCCTCTTTCCTTTCATGTCGGTGGCAAAGCTTTCGACAGTAATTGCAGTAGGAGCAAATATCACAATACATAGGAATACACACCTACTTTACAGGGAAAAAAATAGAGGTTTGCTTTGAACAAATGAAGCTAGGAACAGGACATTGTGCACTTGCATGTTTTGCTCCATGTGCACATTCATTCTCGCATCAGGATGCACTCATTGGCAATATGGAAGCAAGCACAGATATCAGCTAAATAGTGGAACGGTTTGCATTTTCTTATGATACATCAAAATACATGTAAAAGCAGGCTCTTTGACATAAAGAACCAAAATATGCAATATAAAATCATGAGCATCTATCACCTGTGGTAAGAAGGAAGCCCAGAATCGTTAGTTCTGAAGCAGCAGCTGGCTGATAAGTTTCTGGAGGTTTTGACAGTGGAAACAGTCTGTTATCTATCAGAATGGAAATTACTGTTATTTTACAGAGGTTTGGTCTATTCCAGATATAATTATTTTTAACCATTTAGTTATGTCTGATGGTTTTGACTTGTTTTTTTGTTTTTTTTTTTTTTTTTTCTCAAATCACAGCATAAATGATTTGATCTATAAGACATTCTGCTACATTTGTCATTTGGGTTTTAAGGCTTATAAAAATGTATGTCCCTCATTCCATAGTGGAAAAATATAGATGATAGCATGCTCTTCTTACCTGATAGGATTCTGAGACTTAGTTAACTGAAACTTTCCCAGCTCTGTTGCAATAATGTATCACAAGAATTGTGTTCTCACTGTGCTTTATTTTGTACAAAATGCTACATTTTAAATCATATGTATATATATAAAACCAAATCCCAAATAAATGTCATTGTTAATGCCATTGTTAAAATTTATCCTTTAGGACATTCTACCCAAAGTAGCGGTGAAACAGTTAACTTTTTTGAGCAGTTTGAATTTGAGGCAGTATTTTCTAAATATTATTTTCATCCATCCATCCTGTTCTTGTGTTTGAAAATGTGTAAATACTACAAAAAGCTTTGGTTGTGTTTTCTTGTTTAATCAGGTCTGTGTCATGCTTGCATAAATTGCAGTAGCTCCTGGCTAATGCAGAATACTGCCTGTTATCAGAAGTCTCATATCACGCTGGCAGTCCTCCTTTCCTTATCCCTGCAGATAAGAAAGGTAACATCATGAGAGGTTTGGAAATCTTGTTTATCCTTAGCTAATAGTCACTGTATTATTGAGGATAATAAATATATTCTGGCCCTTTACCACCTTTCACTCACTGATTCTCTAATCAGGCTGAATGCAGTAAATTCTTGACTGTGTGCAGTAATAATTCTGGTTATTTGTTTGGTATTAAGTTTTTCATTTAGTCTGCAGCACAGCCTTCTTTAAGCATTGACTTTTAAAGTAACTTATCTAGAGTTTAATAGAAGTTAATGAATTTTTGCTTCCAGTTGTGGTCTTTCATCTAGCAATGAAATTAATGGTGAAACAGTGTTTCAGAGGAAAAACAAAACAAAAAATTGTAGGGTCCCTGGATGTCAGGATTGAATGTACAATGAGGTGCATACACAGCAAAGATAGCATGCAGCACTGAGGACTGGTTTGCTTATCCATCCAGAGCAAGAGTGGATGTGTTTTACTTGAAGGTTTGGGAATGCCCTCTACAACATCTCAGGTTACCCTCTGCTAAATGAGCATCTCACATCTGAGTCCAGCTTTCTTCACTGTCAGATGTAAATAGGCAGAATGGCTCTCCTAAAAATCAATCACTATCGTTAGGATCCCTCTAGGGGATTCCTCTAGTACTAGCAGGGATATGGGACTATGTGATGTATTTTCAAAAAACATGATTAAATTGCATGCTTATGTGCCACCCCATGTGCCACCATCGCATTTTTGTTCTTGAAGGTATTTTTTTTTTAAGCAAGAAATTCAACTAGGAGCCCAAATAATTATTTTAACAAGCTAAATTTTCTAAGTCCAACAGCTAGTCAAATCTAGCTGAAACATGGCCAGTTGAAATGGGTAAAGAGAGCCCCAGAGTAAAATTGCACAGTGTTTAACTGTGTGAAACATGTCTGGCTGCCCATACACAGTCACAAATAACTCCAGAAGAATCTGAAGAACTCAGGCTGCCCAGGGAAATGGAAGAAAAATGACTATGTTTTGTATCAATTAAACCCAAAGGGAAAATGTCATAATCAAGACATCCAGTTCTAGGCTTTTTTGTTTGTTTATCTTAATTTTAAAAGACGAAGAAATCCCAATTTGAGCTTAAAAAAGATGTGCATTTATTTTACATAGATGATAATGATTTAAGACTGCTCTCTTCTGAATTGTGTTTTCAGCTCCTGGAGTCCTGCCCTGAGACCCCTCACTGTCCATTAGAAGATCCATTTTGTACCCTTAAACTATGTATTCTTATCAAAATGTTAATTCTTCCAAGTCTTGAAAAAGGCACCCTGTTATACTGTGTATTTTGTATGCCAAATTATTCCACTTTAATGGAAAAAGAACAGAAACATTAAGGAATTCATGTGTATCTGAGTTGTGCACATCAATCTTCTAAGGCGGCACATAACAAAGGTCAGAAATAGCCTAGCGCTGTGTTTTGTGTAGCGCATCGTTCTACGAGAAAATGTGCCCAAGTTCCTCCTAAAACATTGTTTTCAAGCATGGTTACTACTGAATATATTTCTAAATGACAAGGTTTATTTGCCTGTATTTTGATATGTTTAGGGGAAACTCAGGCTGACAGTTAGAGGAGGCAGGAAGAGGGAGCTACAACAAGTTCCACCCAAACACAAAATGTCATCTCTTCCCTAGCTAGGATACAGAAGCATCCTGATGAAAAAAGAGCAGACATTTAAAAGTTTCTGACATGTGTCACAGATGCAGCCATTGAGCTACTGTTCCTGATGTAGCTCGAAATGACAGCATCCAAGCCATTGGAACTGGCTGCGGGACATTCAAAGTTTGGTGTGTGTCGCATTTAATCCTTGTCATGGCACATCTAGGGAATAAAAAAGACAAATGGACACAGGCAGTAGTGATAGTTCAAAAAACTTAAAATAAAGCTTCCCAGTCTAATTGATATTATCAAGCTGTGCTAACATTTACCAGCCACCAAGCAGGCAGACAGGAGGTCAGCACCCTTTTTTTCCGGAAATTTTCCCCCAAGTCAGAAGGATAAATCTTTCAAGCTTTCTGTAAGGGTGACCCAAATACATGAACTGTGTACTCAGAAATAGCACTGACTTGCCAAAGAAACTTCTTAATAATCAAAACGTATAAAGACAACAAGGCTTCAGTCACTGATGAAGCAACTTGTCATGTGTGCCCCATGTTATTTATTTATACTAGCTGAGGATCCAGCCAATAATGATGATTATTATACCAAAGAGTTGAATTTATTGATTTATTGATTGTACTACCTCTGAATATTTTACAGCCTCCATTTCTGATTATATCCTTGTAAACCTGAGGTGCGGACATTTAAAATAACATTATTTTTAAGCTATCATGTTGATATTTTCTTTGAAGTAGTGCATCTTTTAATCCTGGCCCCAAAAGTTTGTGCAAATAAAACTGATTGTTTTTAATGGCTCAGGGACTGCAGCACAGATCACTTGTCAAGAGCTTTGTGTTGAGGTTTCCAGAGAATTTATGGTCAGCAGCCCATTAGCTTGTCATTGATTGCAGTGGATGAGTGCCTGCTCCTCATCTAACTTCCAGTTTAACATAGGAGATACCTTTCTCTTTAACAGCCTGGGAGGTGAATACAGAGGATTCAATTTTAACATTTTCCAAATACAATCAGACTCTGATAATGTGAATCCCCTGGCAAGTTGAAGTCGGAAAAAAAAATCTTTTGTATTAAAAAAGTCAGTGGTACCTACAGGCTATTGGAGTGATTTCTAGTTAAATCTTTTGGCTACCTAGGCATAGTGATAAGTCCAGCATGTATTAGCAGCATTTCCTTCTGTATGTTAAAACAGATATTATGATAGGATGGAGGAAAAGAAGGGTCAGTGTAGGAATGTGTTTGAAACACATACTTTTTGTGCAGCTTTATGAAAGGACTGACAAATAAATTTGTTACCTTAAATCCATCCATCACATTACTGGAGAAGAATGTTGTATAGTTTTGTTGTCTGAGGTTCTAAAATATTTTTAAAATGTTCTTTTTCTCTTTGCATCCAAAACTAAAGCTAAAAGTTGAAAATGTTGAAACAACAGCGAAAACAAAAACCCCACATTGTTATATTTCTGTCCTGGGTCAGAAATATGAAAACAATATATCCCAAAAGACCTCTTTTTAATCCTTGTATAAAATATAGCTTTAGGAGAAGTCAAGTTAGCATGCTAACTTAGACCTGAACTCTGAATGCTTTGAGGTTCTCCCTTTGACAACCTTAATACCAGCTATACTGACATTCAAACTTGGTTGACTTGGTTGCCCTCTGGAAGAAAAGGATGCTCAGAGTTGGACTCCTCCATTACATGATTTTTTATGCCTTGAAGGGTATGTTCATGAGGTATTGCCTGGTGAACTCTTCCTGTGTCTAGATTAAGAGACTGGTGAGGCACATAGTTTAGGGGGGGGGTTGCCGCAGGCACCAGTATTGCTGAGGGACAGAGCAGGTAGGTGCTGACCTGCCCATAGAGATTCCCTTTGTACAGCACATTGTTTGCCTCAGTACTAGTGCAGCGGAAAACATACTGGCTTGAAACTCTGTCATTTCTGCACAGGACAGGTAAATTGAAGTTCCCATGGGAGGCTGGGTTCACCTCCTAAATTCTCCTCTTCAAAGATATGTAGTCAAGACCTACAGGGATACAAGAGCAAATCCAAGGTAATTATATATTTTTCTTTATGGCATATCACAGAGAAAATAAGCCTTGGTCAACTTTCAGCTGGTTTTGACTGTTAGCATAAATGTAAATTAGTAGTGCAAGGTGGTTTCATTGCTGGCAGAGAATACCATTTGAAGTTGTTTTGCTGAGGCTGTGCACCATTTCTGTATATTGGTAATTGATGCACAAGAGACTTGGCATAAGAGAACATGGTGCAAGCTGAGATTGTAGGTTCTCTTCTCTTTTCAGTCATGTCTTCTTGTTAAGCTTCTTGGACTCTGGAAACATTGCGGATGCACATCTGCTTCTTCCAACAACCTTTTAGCATGTTTATGGTCCTAGACACAGTGAAATTAGAAAGTAACAACAGAAAAATGAATGAGGAAGAAGAAAGTTGTAGAGGGGAAAAGGCATGGACAATGCATCATTCTTTTACAGTAATGACAATGAACAGTAGGAAAGACAGTGGGTGGAAAAAAATATTTTTAAAACTGTTTTTCTAATATTTGTGGCTATAGTTGGCAATCTTCATAAATCATGTAGAAATGTTTAATGATCTCTAGCAGTGACTGTGTTCCACAGGGCAGAGTTAAGGTTGTGGCAGAAAGCCCACTCCTAAGTTTTCTTCTTCATTGTACATCATCTACTACTGAAAATAGGGTGTGGTTATTTTTTCCGTTTATCATAAATGAGCTATCAGTTCAAAGAAACTAGACTAAAGTGTGGGAAATAAAGTCTTCATTCAAATTATTGTGTTAGATTTCATCCACTTATTTTGTCTCACTGCAGAACCTGTTTGCATAATTGACAGCAATAGAAGTTCATTATTTCTCTCTGTAATGGAAACTTAGGTGTTTTTTTTTTTTTTTTTTTTTTTTTTTTTTTTTTTCCTGCCAGATAATTCCAGAGGATTTATGTGAGCTAGGGATTTCCTATTTGCCTTAATGGGAGTTACCCCACATGGTACAATAGATCGTTGGCACAGCAAAGGAAGATAAGTCAAAAGACCCCTAGAGAGCAATGTTGATTTTAAATATTTCTCTTCTGTTATAATAACTTCCATAGCATTCTATGCATTATGAAATGCCTGATAGAGTTAATTTGCTGCATTGTAAAATAAAGCCATCATTATCATTATTAACTGTAATTAACTGTGCATCTGATCACTGTGCTTAATAGAAAAAGACAAATACAGCATAAAAATACTTTAATATCATAATTACTGGTCCATTTGTATTGTTCTTTGTAAATATGCAAATTCAAAGTAATTTGATTGAATGTGTTGAGCTATGTTGTTTTTTGCTTATCCTACTCTGATTACAAAGATCCAGTATTTTCTAGAAACATTTTTGGTTTCAGATTTTCTTTTAATGGCAAGCTGTGAGAAGGAATGAAAACAGCCCCATAAAGTGTGCTGGGGCCACTCTGTAATGTCATTTCATAGACCTGTACTTTCTAAGAATATTTTAAGCAAATTTATGCATTCAATATGTGGACTCAAGTCTTGCAGTGGTAAACCTAGTTCTACAGAGATTTAGTTGGAAAACAGACTTTGCTAGGGAAGAGGAAGAAAAAGAACGTTGTGCAGCAGTAAGTCATAATGTCATGTACCAGAACCATTAGGTAAATCAAGTATTCTTAACTGCAGGTCTAGAGTGGAGTTACTGGTTTTCCTGGTCTGTTGAGGACTCTTGGTCCTAGCACTGATTGCCTGGCTCATGAAAAGAAGTGAAGTTCCAAGGCTTGGTAAGCCTTCCTAAAACTAGATGAAATGGCCTGGATCTTTTCTTCTTTGGGGAACTGGCCATTTTTGTCTGCATTGATTAAAGAGTCTAAACTCAATGAGATTGCTTGGGAAATGAGCTAATTAATGAAAAAAGATTTCAGGATTTGGCACTTTGGTAGGAATGTCATGGATTTAATGGGATTATTGACCAAGGGAAGAGGTTGCAGGACATCACCATAGGCAGTTTATTGAAAAGAATCCATTTAACTTGCCTCTGAAATGAAGCAACTGTAATGATTAGACTTTCTGAGATCTGCCTGTTATTATGGTCAGATGCCACCTCTTTTTCTGCAGCATTAGTCCTAGTGCTTGTTGCAACATTATTCTGGGTGTTTTCTGCTTAACTCAGGGTGATTCCTGGAAGCAGCATATTTTGTTTCCTTTAAGAGCTGATAGTAGGGTTCAGGGTGCTTCATTTTGGTTTATTTTTGTAATGGTCACTCCAGTAAAGCAAAGTTACAGTTATGAAAGGTTTTAGTGGGGAGCAGGATTGGAGGGGCACTGATGGGAAATTTGTCCATGGATGGGTAAGCAACTTGCTGTGGTGCTGGACTTTTTCCTGTACTCTCTCACAGAGATTGGTTACCTTTTTTAATATAATAAAGGATGAAATGGTTAAATACATCACAGTTTTGCCAATAATAGGTGTTGGTGTATAAGTCTAACTGGCAGTCAGACTGCCCAGGTTATTGATTTTACTGTCTAATGGCTGAAAGAGATGTTATCTTGATTAATTAGAAGTCAAAAACAAATGCATCTTGCTTCTATTAGATCTTCTGGCATTTGCTTTCTTTTTTTTTCCTCCCTCACCAATGTTGTTGTACATGTACCTTTAAAATGTTTTAAACTGAAAAGCTATCAAGGTCAGCAGTATACAAGCCCTAGTGACTTTATTTCAGCTGTCAGTGAGTCCTTAAAGCATACACCGATTTTGGTGGTTGAAAGGCATTCTTTTAGAGCATAACATTATTCATTTAACCTCAAAAAAGGAAAATCCAGTGGGCTACTATTCCTAGTGCTCTTGAAGTAAGTTATCACCTCATTATACTTTTGGGCAGAAATGCTGACATGCTGTCTGACTATTACTTTATATATTTGCTGATGGTTTTACATGAAAAAAATATTTTCCTCTTTTGAAGTATTTGTTGCTCTTCTGTAGAGGTACTTGATGCTTACTGTGAAGAAGCTTTTTAAAAAACCAAACAAACATTCAACAAAGAAAAAAAAAAAAAAAAACAAAGAAACAAAGAAAAGTATTCAAATTTGTATCAGCTACCTGAATTATGATCAGTAAGATGATAGAAAAAAATGATAGATGATGGGGGGGGCTGAGGGGGGGAAGCCTAGGTTTAGTCAGCAACAACAAAACCTGTAGGCTATAATATATCACATTAATTATGACTTCCTGGAGGTTTACATGCTCTCAGAAAGCCATCAGCATAGAATTTAAATTAAAAAAAAATAATAAAAAAGGAATCTTGTGCATTTATAAACAATTTACACTTTACAGAGTTTACCTCAGTCCAGTGAGTAGTCATTTGTTTTTTTTTTGTCTTAAATATGAGCATGATCTAGAACTAAAATTACCTTACAAAATATATAGAAATATACTATATTGCACATTGGGTTGTGAATCAAAGTGAAATTACTGCATTTGCATTTCATAACATTCTTGTGATAACAGATTCTTGTTATCACAACTGGTTTGATTCCCAAAAATGCTATAAAAATACAAAAGACACATTTCATATATTTTCAAAATCTTGGGAATCCCATAAATGCAGTAGCTTTCTGCTCATAACAGTGTGTACAGTATAACAGAAAAACACACAGCACTGACACAAGCTTTGCTGCATCACCTACTGAGAAGATGGTTTATGTGACTTCCTTTTCTTCTTACTTTCTCCACAATATTTTAGCATATCGTTAATCTGTTTATTGAATTCTGAATTCTCTCCTCTAGATCTTTTTGTCATGAAAGAATAGTGTCTAAAGAAGGATGGCCTCCAGCACAGTACAATTTATAGGTGTGGAGTGGTTTAAATAGCCAATTTGTAAAGCTTCAGACTCAATTTATGTGCTGTTTTTCTGGTGGAGTTTACCTAGACAAAGTGTAAAATGCACAAGACTTCTAGTCAGCTAATGCCCCTACTTTGCTTGGCAACTTGGTATTTCCCCAAAAAGACTGGGAGCCTGTTCAGCCCAAGCAAGGAACTGCAAGTGTTTTCTGAAATAAGGACTTCAAATATACTCTGAAAAGGACAGGATGTAAATCAAGGCAGCACTGTGGTTATTTTAATAGGCATTCTTATCAGTTGTGCAGGTCCATGCAACTTCTTACTGTGCAGTTAAATAAAATGAGAAGTTCCCACAGCAACATCCATGAAAACATCCATGGTCATTTTTGACTACAGGCCTGCTGAAATACTGACCTGAATTTTATTTAGAGGAAATTCACAGTGCAATTTCAGTAAATAGTGCTGCTGATTGCTGTCAGATTGAGTGCATTGGATAGCAGGTTTAGGTAGTGGTAAGATTAGCCATCCTGCATTGTTCTGCCACCATCCTTTGTCTCTGATCTGAAAGGGCATCATCTAGGCAAGCCTGTAATTCGGTATTTATTTTTTATTTGGAGACTATCTGGGAGGGGGTGCCTGCTAGTAACAGTTGTAATGCTGAACCCTGTTCTGTAAAAACTGGACTGAAATTCACTCTATATGAGCTGTATGTATCTAATAAATAGGTGGTATTTATATGGTTGTTTCCATCTGGAAGAGATGTTGACTCCTTGTTCTCTTACCAGCAACCACATCCATTTTGATTGAATTCTTAGACAGAGAAGGAAGTAAACTGAAGGGCAAAACCATAGATAACGAGGAGTGCAGACCTAAGTCAGTGTTGTGATCATTATTATTCTTATTAGTATGTCCTCTATGCAAATAGGACCCAAATCTGTTAAGAGCTGACAGATTTTGTCACATTTTATGTGTTTCAAGGTCTAATCTTTAGAACAACAACAAAAAAGACCAAACCCACAAACCAACCAAAAAAAAAAAAAAAAAAGTTAAAAATCTTTATGGTTGCAATAAAAATATTTTAAAAGGGACAGAGTAACTGATGCAGTGGATTGGACTAAGTGTTGCATAGGAATTTTTACTAGTTTGCCACTTACATATGGTACAACAATGCAGGGGCCCTGGAGAGGTAACATCCAGGCCATTGGGCTGCTTTAGCAGAATACTACTGATCTCTGATGGATGTGAGAGTGTTGTGCTGACCAGGCCCCTTTTTTTTTTTTTTTTTTTTTTTCTCCCCGCTGGCATTTCCCCTCATTTTCTCCTTCATAGCATTACTTCCGATCCATTCCTCTGCTCCAAATGAACATTTTTTTGTTTGTTTTTTGTTTTTTTCTGAGCAATGTCACACTTCATTTGTGGAATAAAGGAAAATAAAAGCTATAAAATATTGATTTTGGAAGTTTACATGAGGAAAATGCAAAGTCTTTCTTCTGAGCCTTGGAATTGCTGTCAGAGGGCTGCCTCAGCTGTTAAGTAGGGCCCAGCTAATGCAGTCAGGTTTGCTCCGTCTGCCACAGCTTTGAGTGACAGGTATGGCCCAGTGCACATCCACTGAAAACTAGCATCAGGGAATGACATACAGTTTGATAACATAAGATGCTTAGGTTTTTTGGCTCAAGTGAGATGTTCAGAGCTAATAGCCCTGTGAGCAGAGTTTCAGCTGTGATCTGTACCTTGAGATATCGGTTGTGTCTGGCTCAGGAAAAAGGGGAAAGAATGAAAGCTTATTTCTAGAAAGGTTTCCGATGAGCAGCATTTGTCATTGAAGGGGAAGATGGGTATAATTAGCTTGTCAGTCTAGTTTGGGCTGAGCTAGCTTTCTGTGGTAAGAAAGATGGACTAACTGCCAGAAGAGCTGACAGGCAGTCGATAATGCAGCAATTAATGTCATAAATAATTCTGGAACCAATTATATCAAAATGGACTCCAAGCTTTAAAAAGGAACAGAATTCCCTTATTCTTCCTGCTAACAGCAAGAAGCAGCTTTCATTTTTCTCAGTAATTACTTTTCATTGTATATAGCAATAAAGTAGGGCTTCTCTGTCCATATTTAAAACTTGTCTTTCTTGCCTTCCTCCTCCTCCTAAACCGTCTTTACCCCACAGGACAAGGTTGTTACAGCAGATCTTCACTGAGGTGTATACATAATCTTTTCATATGGTTGTTACACAATAAATTCTGCTGCACCTAAATGACTAAGAGCCAAGTTTTCTCAAATGTCATGGGCAATGACAGCAGAAAGCACCAAACAATGGCATTTGGAAATAAAGACATTTGTGAAATAAATTGATTTGTCTTATTATTTTAAAGGTTGCTCTGACTTTGCTTACACTGAGCTTATTGATTTTTTTCCACCCCTCTTCCTGTGCTGTTACAACTATGGAATCTGAGCCAAGCTATTCCCTTTATGCTGCAAACACAATTCAGAACAGCCCTGTGAGTTAATGGGCTTCCCTTACAAAAGACACCGAGTTACAAACACCCTCTTGAGTGATATTCTCCTGCGCTGTTTCCCCATGTTCTGTAATACATATATAGATAACACAATGTCTGTACTAGCAAAACCCCACACAGTACTGCTTTTGGTGATGGTCTTTTCTGTAGCCTCATCTGCTGTTAAAAAAAAAAAAAAAAAAAAAAAAAAAAAAAAAAAAAGAGGGGGGAATGTAGAAGAAGTAAATTACTGTAGCATTCGTTCACAGCTTTGTTCAGAGCCTGACAAACGTTTCCAACTTTTCAACTATGGTGGCATTTACTCCTGGGAGGTTGGGGAAAACAGTTCATGAAATTCCCACTGTTTTAAAACCAGAAACATCTGTTGGTGTCACATGCAGTTTGTTGGCTGCGTCCAGGACTAAAGAAATCCTGCAGCTGATCAGCTCTCTCCTTAGCAGTAGGTGTCAGGATGGTGAGTGGTAATTACAACAGAGAGTTTTAAAGGACACACAATAATTAGGCTAGCTAACAAAAGCATAAACACTGACATTTACCATATCTAAAATGAGAAATGTGTCTGCTGTGCCTATACATTTTTCAGACCGTGACAAAAGAAGCAGAACTAGTTTAATCAAGCTTTTAAGGAACAAAGGCTTTCACATTTGGGATATACAGCTCACTGTTTTAGTAGGAAGAATGGGAGAAAGAGTGAGAGTTCTCTGGTGTGCAAAGCCTGGGCATGCAGTGGTGCAGAGCTGGCAGACCTGGCATCCCTTCCAAGCCCTGCTACAGAGATGCTGCCATTTACATCAGAGTTGGGTTTCTTCTGCCTTTTACTGCAAACCCTCTCTTGCTGCATCACAGTTTGCATTGCTTGCTCAGATCTGGCTTGTCAGAAGGCCCAGCATGTCCAAACAATGACAGATTTTTTTGAAGCTCAGTTCTCCATCATGCAACCAATTAAGAAGCCATGTTGATGGTGGGCAGAGAATGAAAGGGAAAGGAAGGAGAAAAAAATGAAAACGTCATACTAGTTCAACATACTTAGATCTTTGAAATGTGGCTGTATATATCACAGACTTCTTCCAGGGGTTTGAAAAGCTGACCTTCATTAGGTGCCTAAATGGGAATTGAGGAACTTTAATATAGTTGTCTTTGGACCATGAGCTCTGAGGGCACTGACTTTGCTCGTGAGCTCCTACAGCACTGTTTCAGAAGGGATTTTCTGAATGACTTTAATAGAAACAGTAAATAATACAGCATGAGTGCACAGGATATGAGTTTCTTCCTAGCAGTTTTGTTATTGAAAGAAGTGTTTTATCTTTGGTAGTTTCTCCAGCAACCAGACTAACATACATTTAGTTTTAAAGCATCTATCATATTTTATGGCTTTGGTAGATAGGTGTGCTTAAAAATGTTTTTGTTCTTGGCATATATTTTCTTTATTTTTCTGAATCTTTCTAGATCAGTTCTTGAAATTGCTGGAAATAGAACAAAGAAAAAAAAAAAAGAACACATAACAGGTTAATGGAGAGCATGCTAGTTACTAATAACAGTAAAACCACACACTGTAATGTGAGCAGATCTATGAATCTATCTTTGACCAAAAAGAGAAAGGAAATAAATCTTGCAGAGGAAAAGGAAGAAAAGAGGGGCAGGAATATAGAGCGCTATCTACTACAGTAAATACAGACTGTTGTCTACTGAGCCATCAGACTTTGTATCAAGGAAGTTATGGATGATGATGCTATCACTTCTGTTGATGCTGATATGGTTTTATCCCATGAGTAATTATTTCTTGAGTGAAGAGGAAAGACATTTAGGTTAGTCTTATGATATTACTGATTCTCACCAAAACTCTGATCTTGGATTTCATTTTAAGTTTGTAATGGCTTTGATTTTCTTGGTTATTGAGAGCAAGCTTAAAAATTAACCAATCTTGTGCCCCTCCATAAAACTGCCTTCTAATGCTCCTACAAAAATGAATGTATTTTTAATATTTTGATTTTTGAAGAGGAGGAACTCATCACCACTTGAATTCTAGGAATCAGAAGTCCTGCTTTTCTCTGGATGAGAAATAATGCCAGATGTGGTCTTAGACAAGTCTTAAGTGTGCTTATGGAAGAGGAAACTGCTACCCTGAGGTAAGACCCAAACGTGAAGCTACACTGGGACTCAGAGAGCTCATACCTTCTAGAAATGAATAAAGACAGCACAGTCAGAAGATATACAAAGAAGTGCAAGAGAGTGATGTTGCGACTGTCTTTTCTCATAAAAAAATATAATCTGTTGATAATATAGTGTTGGCTACCTTTCTCTCAGAAGATGTAAAGCTTTTATGCTGTTCCTTTAAATGGACAAATAGTAAAGTCACTAAAAGAATTAGGACACCCTGAGAACATAATGATGTTATCTCCTCCAGTTTGTCTTCAGAGTGGAGGGTAGAAGGGTGTTAAGTTACTACCCAGATTATTTAAGCATTTTCCTTTCAGGGACTTTTGCAGGATTAATGCTGATATCCAGTTATAAATTTGAATTTCACCCATGCTTTTTCCTGAGGTGCCTTTTTTTTTTTTTTTTTATTATTATTATCTTGGCAAACAGCAGGTGAGGTTAATTGCTCTTGATTCAACATTAGTAGTATTAAGTTTTCTTGGCCTCTCCTCCAACTGAGGAAAGTTTAGTTTCTTTCCTTTGGTTAATGTGTCAAATGCCTCCCTCCTTCTCCCCTTACCACTCCTTCTGCTCCCCCAGTAACTAACTTGGTTGAAATACGTAAGACAATAAGAGAATGCACTGTGTAATCAAGAATGAAAAATAGTATCATCTACCACTGTAAATCATAGCCAAACAACACAGTTATAATAGAAATACCTTTCCTATGTCTGATCCACTAACACGTACTTAGTCAGATAACAAATAACTTATTCTTGGAGAGAGAGCCCTGGATTTGATTTATCTCTGAGTGTAAGTAAATATGAAAAGGCTGCCAAATCTGCCTATATAAATCTCAGCTATCTCAAAATGTTGTGTATGGGGGAGGTGAAAAATTAAAAGGTGTTTCTATCCTAATAGGGTATGGAGGCAAAAAGTTCTGCTTTTAATTCTTTGTAGAGATGATATTTCTCTGCTTGATACCTGGGAAGAATTAAAGCAGAGCTGGAAAAAAATACAAATATATATATTGTGCCAAATTCTGGTCTTATTTTTGCTGATGTAAATCTGGAGTAGATCCACTAAAGACTCTGGAATTAGTCTGGCTTTGTCCCAGTGTAGCTGACAGCAAACTGAGAGCCTTTCAAATTAAGTAATGGTTAAATCTCAGTGTTGTTAAGATTTTTTTCATTTTGGTTATAGTGGCTATTGTTTGTTTGAACAAATGGAACAAAAAGAAATCATCTGAAGATATTTATATACTGCTGAACAAGTAAGAATAGAAAGACTAGGTCAATGTGAAAATCAAGGGTAAGAAAATAATTTCTGTAACCATTGGTTGCATGTGTGTATTCTTGTCTTGCAACACCACTGCACACTAAAGTTTCATTTTAGACAGGAAAGAAAGAGGAGGCATGTGGGGCTAGATCATGCCTCTTTAACTCAAGTATTAAGTAGTACCATAATCCAGGCATAAATCCTGCCAGTTTGTAAATTCTTGCCCATGGGCTTTATATTTCTCTCACTTAATTCAGTGGATATCACTGGAATTACACCGCGGTGGTGAGTATCAGAATTAGGCACTCTTTCTCCTGAGTGGGCTGGTGAACAGGATGCTCTGTGTGACAAAGTGTGTCAATTAATCTGAAGTACTTGCTGAGCCCCAGTCCATCTGGGATTTCAAGGTAGTTTGTTACCTCCAAGGTGGAGGGTTTTAGTTGAACGTGTCATCCTACTCAAATTCATTAGATGAAAAGTGAGTATCATTTTACATTACATAGGTTCAGCTGGAATGTATACAATGTCAGCGGTATGGGAGAAGAAAACATGTGTTGAATACATCTAGTGTGTCTTGGGTCTCTGAAGGTCACTCCACTAAAGTAATATATAGTGCTAGTGCTGGTGGCTCAAGGTCAAGTCAGCTTGCTTTTCATAATGCATAAACCTGAAGCTCGCTCAGACACCAATCATCTGACCTAAACCTTGGAACAAATATTTTACTAAGTAAATCAGTGAGCATGTTGGCATTTCTATTAACCTTCAATGCACTGGTGACAGAAAATGAATAATGATAAATAATAACTCAGACCTGTAAATCATGTTTAGCATCAGAGGAAAAAAAAAAAAAAAAAGAGGAAAAAGAAAGAAAAAAAAAAGGGTCTGGTGTACTACCATCTGCTAAGCCGGATGAGCCTGTAGGAAGAAATCCACAACAAAGGGAAATATGCTCTCCCCCTCTCCTTCCCACAACTGTTCTCTGGGCTCAAGAGCTGGGGATAGAATGGAGGGGGCTTTTCAGAAGGACTTGTGAAGGAAACACTTGGAAGTGAAAAGCTGAATGTACACAAACTGCCTGGAGTTGGTGTAAGATGTGCACAGTTACACAAGCTGGTAAGAGTGTTTGGCAAGCCTTGAAATGGATGAACTCTTCTCTTGTTCTTTCCCACTGTATGACCATCAACAGCTGTCTGGTGATAATAGCAGACCTACAGCAATTTACTGGGGTTGAGGAGCTGCTTGTTTTATTTTTCTTCTGTTTTTTTCTTTTTCAGTTTTGCTAATGGTTAGGGTCACCATATCCACAAAATTGCCTTAAAAATGTCTATGAAACAGGAAGAATTGAAACACATTTAGCTACACCTAGCTCCTAACCTTTCATACCTGCAAAGCTTTCAGCTTCATTCAGAAGCACTCTGTTTCTCATATCCTTTGGATTTTAACCAATCTAAGTTTAGACAATGAAAGTCTGAATATTGATTTATAGAGTTCATTACAAAGAAGGATTTAAGAAGGATTTTCCTAGCAACTGTGTTTAAAATACTGTTTGCACTTTTCAAATGTGTTTAGATTTTTTTATTATTATTATTATTTTGATATTTTTTTGATAGAAAATAAGTTTGGAAGAATCAGTGGTACAAACCGCTTGTTGAATTCAGTGCCTTAGCTGGGAATGTGTTTGTAATGAATTGTCAGGTTGGAGATCTTGAGCATACTTTGCACCCCCTGCTGCAAGAAGGGAATGCAATAAGCATTTATGAGGTTGCTGCTGCCAAAAACCATACTGGACTCTCCAGCCTTGTCCCTTTGCAGAAGGGTGTGCTGTGACTTTTGGATGGGAATGAAGATAGAGACCAGGAGCATAGAATGATGTTGCCTGTGTGTGGGATCACATCAGGACATATACTCAGGACCATTTATGGGTTGTCAGAAAGAATGTAACAGTTGTTCCTAGGCTCATTTTGTTTGCTTTAGTCTGCTGGGGGAATCACAAAAACGAAACCAACCATATCTAACCTGAGGAAGAGTAAGGACTAACTCCTGGGAGGAGAAGATAATCAGAGTTAGGTACTTCAGTTAGTATCTAATTCACTTTTACTCAGAAATGAGTGTAGAGCAGACTTTGAACTTTTCAAAGTTTAAAAGCATTCTTTTCCTTCACTGGACTGCAGTCCAAAATGCAGTTAAGGGCCATCCATAAAGTTCAGGTTCTTATCTGTGTTCAGATTCCACACCAGTCTTTGTCAGAAAAATTCCAGATCCTTGAACCTAGTGTTCTTTTTGACTATTTCTCTCTTTAAACCAAAATACTAATAAATGTATTCTTTACCATCTGGACTTATGTTACTTCAAAGGTTTTTGTTTAAGTTATATTCCCAATTGGTTTACAGTAACATGATAATATCATGTACAGTATGGTTACCATGTGACATTAGAAACAAACAAAAAAAAAGAGTAACTCTACACAACTCTAAAATTATTTTGTATGTATAGGTAAAATTGTATCTTGGATGCAGCTCCTATTAATCTGGGAACTTTTTTCCTCCATATGTAATTGTATGAATCTGATCTCTGCATCTGGCCCCCAGAAGGATCCCTACTCAAAAATAAATAAATTATAAGTCAATAATGCTCACGGCAATCCTAACGCAAGAAATCACTCAAGTCCAAATTAATTTCTGCTATACTCGTTGTATTCTTAAATACACTTATGACCAATTCTTTGAATAAATTAAATGTACACAAAAATACATACATATCTGAGTGATTTTTGACAAGCAGTAGGTATAAGGGTGAGTTCTTTGTGGATTTCAGACTCCTCTAGATACCAGCCAATTCTCCTTTGAGGTCTGATGTTTACAGAAATGCATGAACTATTGACTTTGTGTATGGGAATTGTTAACAAATGAAAGGAGGAAGGTTGAACTACTCTATCAATATCTAGGACTAAATATCATCAAATCAAAATTAATAGATATTGTAACAGTGTAATTAGAAAGTGATCTACTGTCCCAAAGCTATCTTTCAGTCTAAGGGGAATCCAGCATTTTCACTCTGTCAGATGATCACAAGCCTTTTTTTTTTTTTTTTTACTGAGTCAGCAAACCTTATCTGTCTTTCTTGGTATAGTGTAGGTATGGTGCAATTCTGCATTTGCCTTCTTGCCAATAATGCTGTAAAATTTTCTTCATGTTGAGTGGTGAACTCTTATATCAGGACTCTAAAATATTTATAAGATAGATGTACACATGAAATTTAATGTTGTACTACTGAGATATGGCAAAAGACACTACTACCACTTCACCTTATACATGGTAGCCAGAAAAGGTTGCAGCAAAGGCAAGCATTCACACACCAAATGACAGGATATTCACCAACGAGGATGGACATCAGCAGTACTAACTATAACAATTCTTCTTGCATGATGGAAAACATAAACCACTTTATAGATCAGAATGTATGCTACACAGCTCCATCTAAACACAGAGCTGCATCAGGTACTGAGTGTGCTGCAGGTGAAAGCGTTAAAAACATACAACTTTAAAAACAACCTTTGTGTAACTGAAGTGAAGCTGGCATTGAAGCAGGTGCTGTAGGTGTCATATTGGCTATTTATAACAAAGTACGTTAGTCATTTTATCTCCATCTCCATACCTAAACCCTTACTCGATTCTTGTGACTCACATGCTATGGAATACAAGGGAAAGTATGGAAAATCCAGTGTTCTCTCCTTGCCAAAGTATTATGTGTTTAAAACCATTTTGGAAAATGTCCTCAACATAAGAAAAAGTAAGTGAAAAAGAATGCCATAATCCAGCCTCCTTGCATCAAACTCAAAACAAGTATAATGACTAATAGTATGTTCCTTAAGTTTGGCTAAAGTATTTGTTTTATTAAAGATCTGTTTCATGAAAAATGTCAAAACCTCAGAAAAAGACATCAGCAAATTATTTCACTAAAATTGATGTATGGACACTACTTCCAAAGAGAAAACTTATCCTCAGAAATTAGGTACAGTTGGCTGCTGCATTATTACAGATATTTTGCAGATTTCTTGAGGAAAAATTAGCCTCATCCCAGAGGGACCATCATAAATATATTTTATTCAGTGTGCTGCTACATCATGACTTGCCCTTGAGAAAGCATTGTCCATTAAGCAAAAGTAAGCTCAGCTAGTATATATTAGGTATCTGACGTTGATCATTCCCAAGAAAAGACCGACAAATTAGTTTTCAAGCTGTAACATTCTGTATCTGGATTGGTAATGTAGATCTTTGCATCTTGATCCTCACTTTTTTTTTTTTTTTTTTCCTAAACAAGATAGAAGTAACTTGAGCAAGACTGAATAAACTCTGGGAAAAAAAATGCAGTAAAACAGATTGTGAATAAGAGGTTACGCTATTTTCTTTGTACTTAATTTAGCTATCTTATGCCACGTTTCTGAGGTTGCTCACAACTTTTAGGGTTGAAAATAACCCTCAAACAACTGTGGCTGAAAATAATAATTCAATTAGCATATCATCACCAATGAATAGATTTATATTAGCCTTAATACCAAAAATCCTTAGAGATTTGTTGCCTATTTGTTCATTTCAAGTGGTTCAAAAAATATTTTAATTATTTTTTTTTACAGATTAAGAAACTAAGAAGAGTTCAAGTGATTTTCCCAAAGTTTCACAGCAAATCTATACCAGAAACCATAAATTATTCTTTTTATTAGCTGCAAACTATAATGAAGAATGAAGATATTGTTAAACAGGAATCCCAGGTTTCTCATCTGGAGAGTACTTAGTGGATCAATTTTATTTCTGATCCTGTTGTCAGTCCTATACATTTACACACACACACACACAAAATGGGGGGGGGAACAAAACTTACACAAATCCAAGTTGAAATTATCACGAGCAAATGAGTATCCTGACCTTCTTTTTAAACTTTTGATGAAATTGGCCCTATCTTTCTGTAGGCAGACAAGGGAAAAAATCATTAGTAATTAGTACTTACTAACCACTTAATAATGAGCCTATATCAAATTAAAAATGAAAGTCTGTAGTAAAGATTGGATGTGTAATTTTAGCCATTCAGATTTCTAAGGATTTCATAGACGATCCCAAACATGAGCACAGACTGGAAGAATTCATTGAGATAAGTCCTGCAGAGAAGGACTTGGGGGTTCTGGTGGATGAAAAGCTCGACCTGAGCCAGCAGTGTGCACTAGCAACCCAGGTGACCAACTGCATCCTGGCCTCATCAACAGAGGAGTGGTCAGTAGGTCAAGGGAGGTGAATGTCCCCCTCTACTCTGCCCTAGTGAGGCCCTATATGGAGTACTGCCTCCAGGTCTGGGGCCCCATGCGCAAGCAAGATGTGGACCTGTTAAAGTGGGTCCAGAGGTGGGCCACAAACATGATCAGAGGAGTGGAGCACCTCTCCTATGAAAAGAGGTCGAGAGGGATGTGGTTGTTCAGCATGGAGAAGAGAAGGCTCTGTGAAGACCTCACTGTGGCCTTTCAGTAACTAAGGTGGCTTATAAAAACTATGTTTAGTGACTTTTTACATGAGCAGATAGTGATAGCACAGAGGGGAATGGTTTTAAACTAAAAGAGGGGAGATTTAGATTGGATGGAAATTCTTAGCAGCTGGTGAGGCACAGAATAGGTTGTCCAGAGAAGTTGTGGGTGGAGGTGTTCAAGGCCAGGTCAGATGGGGCCCTAGGCAACCTGATCTAGTGGGTGACATCCCTGTCTATGGTGGGGTGGTGGTGGTGGTTGTGGAACTTGATGGTCTTGAAAGTCCCTTCCAATCCAAGTTATTCTATGATTCTGTGAGAGGAAGGACAGTGTGCTGAGCAGAGTTTTGGGGCATGTGTTATGATTACACTCCCACCTTTGTCAAAATCTTAATATAAAGCTCTAAAATATTACTTAACTGTAAGCATGTACATTACAAGGTAAGGGTGAGAGGCTGGTGCATTCACAGTTAATCATGCATTCAGAAATATGACAACAATAGAAGTACCTGTGATTTGGTATGGCATAACTGGGGACCTAAGTTTTATTAAGCATTGCTAATGAGAAAGGCAAAAACCGGTCCTTTATATCTAGCCTTCTGGCCATTCATTTTCCCAGGAAGTTTGCCCTAGTATGTATAAATGTATGTAATGAAAAAGAAAACTCTTAATTAGAGTAGGGCACAGCATCTTACATCTTCTCATGAAAATCATGTTACATACAGAAAACCATCTAATAACTAACCATTTGTTTTCATCTATATACACAGACTTGTTCTTACTGAAGATGAGTTCATAGCCTGAAGATTTTGCTGGAAATGCATTTTGAGTTGTGAAAAGAATGAAGAAAATTGAAATTTTCAGAAAGAATTGAACTCGACGTTTTTTCCTCTATTGTCAGTTTTTCAAGGATATATTTTCTATAAAGAATATACACGTGAAGAAGGTTCTATACAAAGGAGGTCTTTTTCTTTGAAAATTGCCCTCTCCTTTGAATTTTTTTTTTTTTTTTTTTTTTTTTTTTTTTATTACAATAGCCATTTTGTTTTTTAACATGGATCTTTAAGGTCCCGTTATAAGTGTTTCCTCATGCATTGTACTGTTCAAAATACAATACATGTAGAAGGGAGGCAAATATTTGTTTCATAACAGAGATTTTACAACTGGCTGACAGTACATCAACCTCATGATTTAGATACTGAAAAAATACCTTGTAGATGATATATGGACATCTCTCTCTTTGAATAATTCAGAAATGTTTAGACAATAATTATTGTGCATGCTATGTGTCTCTGCACCCAAAAACTGGATTTTTCCAAGTATGAGAATCATGGATTGAGTATAATATCTACAGATAACAGAATAAATGCCTCATGATGTTGTGTTCTACCTAGCTTACAGGTTTTAAAATTCTCAGGGTAAAAATATCCACTTTAACTTCTAGAACTTCTGTGTGCTTTCTGAACAATCAATATTTCGAGTACCCAAGCCTAAATAGGTCCTTATCAACATAAATGTAAGCTTAAATTTTCTAAAAGTATTTACATTCAAATTAAACAGCATCTTCTTGATTTGCATTGAGTCTCCAACTTAAAGCACTGAAATCCATTTCACAAGTAAGTGAGTGATCCTTCAGCTCTTTGCCTTACAGACAAGCAAATGCAATATATGGCCTCTACGGTCATCTCAATGAACATAATCATGATATCACAATAGATCATGTTGCACCAGTGTACGTTCAGGTCACGTAATTTACTGTCGGCAGCGCTAGGATTAACAGGGCTAGGTTATATGGATGCTGCATAGAAAGGTTTGGGTGCATTATGCTGGTGCTTTGGGCTTTAAAATGTTAATATTGCAAATGAAAGGTACACATTATGAATCATAAATCTAAGTGTCTATTCTTCCTGTGTGCTCAATAAATATACTTTTCATCAACTGTTAATTATTCTGTTTGCATTATTCTGTCCTGAAGAGGATAGCACTCTGTAAATCATCCACTTCTAAAGTACACCACAGCATAAGTTTAGTTAATTAAACCATATATTTTATTAGTACGTACACTTCCATCTTGTAAAACTATACACACTGCTGGAAAAAAATAACATAGGGAGGTTTTTATTTATTGCAGCAGAAATTAAAATGGTATTCAAAAATTTTAACATGATTAGATATGCATATTGCCTAGTAACTATTACAAAAATCCAGTCTCAAAAACTTATAAGCTTATTGTCTACCCATTACTACAAGAATGGGAAACTTTTTGAACAAGTTGACTTTCCCACAGCGCCACTTCCAGTGTATTTCCTTAAATGTTCCCAAGGAAAGTGACTCCACCAGCTCCCTGGGCAACCTGTTCCAATGCCTGACTATTCTTTCTGAGAAGAAATGTTTCCTAATTTCCAACCTAAAACCTCCCCTGGTGCAGCTTGAGGCCATTCCCTCTAGTCCTGTCACTAGTTACCTGCAAGAAGAGGCTGACCTCCAGCTCCCCACCACTTCCTCTCAGGTAGCTGTAGAGAGAGAGCACTGAGGCTAGCCCTGCGCCTCCTCTTCTTCAGACTAAACAACCCCAGTTCCCTCAGCCACCCCTCACAGGACTTGTGCTTCAGGCCCTTCAGCAGCTTTGTAACCCTTCTCTGGACATGTTCCAGGCCTCGATGTCTTTCTTGTACTGTGGGGACCACAACTGAACGCAGTACTTGAGGTGTGGCCTCACCGGACCTGAGTACAGGGGGACGAGCACCCTCCTGGTCTTGCTGGCTGCACTATTCCTGAAACACGCCTGGACACCACAGGACACCTGGGCACACTGCCAGCTCATGTTCAGGAGCCCTGTGTTCGTGTTCATTTGAGCCCTGTGAAGTGCAGCCCCCTGAGGCACAGCCCTGTGAGGCACGGACCCTGAGGTGCAACCCTGAGGAGCAGCCCTTTGATGTGCAGCCCCTTGATGCACAGCCCCGTGAAGTGCAGGAGCGGCCAGCCCCCCCTCCCCCCCCGAGGTGCAGCCCTTGAGGAGGAGTCCTTTGGAAAGCAGCCCCCGAGGCTCAGACCCCAACGGCCATTATCTGGCCGAGGCCGCCCCGCCCCGAGGACGGGCGCTAGGCCTCAGGGCGCCACGCGAGGCCGCCACTAGAGGCGTTTCTCTTGTCTAAATACTTCGTACTGATTGCACCACAGTCTTGTTAATAGCATCCTCTTAAGTCTGGCTGGAATCACAAGATCTTGGCTCACACTTGATATAAATCTCCCAATTTAGTTGAATTTGATTTTGATACGGACTTTGGTATTAAGTTCTTCACCTGTGTTTTGTGACTACTGTTTGCAGTGTCTGCTTCCTTCCCCTTGTGCAGGTCCAAATCAAGAAGTAAGCCAAATGGAAGATGCTCTGTTTCCATTCTTAATTATGCAACAAGAACAATGCTCTAAAGTAAATAATGAACAGCTTCTGCGAAATAAGTGGGAGTGAAGAATATTTTTCCTTGATAGAAATTTCTTACTACTTCACATTTGGTACTGAATTGTGAGGTCAGTCATTGCTTTTTTCTGTGTTTGTCTTCCAGCATAGAAAAGGTGTTAGGTATTAGTGTAAGGTACAGTAGAACAGAGAGCTATTTCTATGTGTTTTGGTCTCTTTTGACACAGCTGCCTCAGCACTATTGCACAGCAGTTCATGGTCTGGCACCACTGATAAAAACGTGGTGACATTAGCTGGTTTCTTCAATGCTTCTTTGATTTTTAAACAAAAATACCTATTGTGAGTTCGTACAGTGGTATGAAAGTGTAAGGACATAAAAGAAAATGTAAAACTATGGTTTTTCAGCCAACTAAAGCACACAGAAAACTGATGAGTTTTAGAACAGCATTTTAAATGCTTATAAGCAACTGCAAATCCCTAGGAGTACTGGCAGGATATATGTTTGGTTCAGTCTAAAACAGTGTATGAAGGTTCTGTATTTAAGGACAATAAAAGATTCTTTTTCTCTTAACTACTGTTGAGGCAGTTAAGAACCCCGTATGCTTCTTATACCCCTCAGGGTGCCTATGTTTTATTGATGGTCTGGACTCTTCCCTAACCCCTGCATACGCTGTGCAATGGCCATCAGCCTGGCCTGGAGCTCTGAATCAGCATGCCCAACTCTAAACACAAACAGCAGTGCTGCAGCTTGCTGCAGACTTTGACTTTTACTCACATTATTATCACCAGCTAGAGAGGGGTCACAGGAGGGAAAAAAGTCTTTTTTCTTTCAGCAGTGGAGATGGGGGTGGTGGTGCTGTGCCTCTGAAGCAGGCGCTGACTTCATAATGGATGCCAGCTGATCGGGGCTGCTCATTGATGTTCTCCAGTCACCAAGCACCTATACCTTTGATTTCATCCATGGAGGGTCAGCATGGAGGGTCCATGATCCTGACACTGCAGCTGAAGTTAGCAGAGTATGCTGGTGTTCAGAAATGAACCTGTGCCAAGTGGCTCCACTTCCTCGCTATTTACAGGCGCCCATTCCATCTTCAGGGGTATTTTAAATGTGTTTTAAATATATTTTCTTTCTACAGGCTGTTACCAATTGAAAAGCTTGAAGCAAAGTGCTTTATTCTGATAATGTGTCTGGGATTTCTTGAGACATCAGAGTTTCACTCTGTGAGGGGACAGGCAGCAACTTCTGCCAGGGCCTAGCTCATGCCTTGGTGAGGGCGCAATAATCTCTACAGTGTGCCACCATCAGGGAGAGCTTGACATCACCCTGAATGTGAGTGCTTCGGGTTACAACTTAAACACTGAGATTTTACTTCTGTCTGCTATGAGCACATTCATTATTCTTATCAGCAGAGCTGGGAATTTAGAGCTGGGGAAAGCGAGACTGAGGAGTTAAATCCTAGCGGGGATTGCAGGGCCTCAGCTGGAGAATCTCCACAAGCTTGGAGCAATCAAATGCAGCTGAGGCCAATTTAAAAATAAACAACAACAACAAAAAATCTGCCTGTTCTCATGGCAGGGGAAAAGGGGGGTTTGTGGAACTATTCTCAGAACAATAGCTCTAATGGTATAAAAGGCATGCTTGTGCAAGAAAATTAAGGTATACAGCAAATAGGAGGATATCTGTGTATGCAAGTATGTGTGAGTAAAGGCTGGGTATTTGTTTGATTAAGAATCCTAGAAATAAACATGTAACAGTATAAACATGTAATAGTGGTTATATTCTGGACCTGCCATAAAACCTGAAGGCTGAGAAAAAGTGATGTGTTTTTTTTTTTTGGAGAGTTTACAATAAAAATAATAAGTAATTCGTCTGACCAGTGAAAACTCTCTTGCTTTATAGAAGGCTTGTTCAGAATATTGAAGTTGTATTTGTTTTTTTTTATTATTATTTGTTTGTTTTAACTTGGTAATGAAATTTTCCACAGAATTTTGCAGGTAACTCAGAATTGTATTTAGTAGATTTCTTATGAGTAGTTACTGTAGTTGGGTTTTGATCTTTTGATAGGTTGAAAGCTGGTATGTAAGTCAATGTACAAGCAATATTTTTTTCCCCCTCTAGTAAGCATATCTACCAGAACTAGCATATTGATATTAATATTTATGGCCTTTTAATCCTTAGTTCAGTATTTATTTAAAGTTTGTCACTTTTGCTTACGCTAATGTCAATAGAATTTGTTAGATTAGTGAAGAGCATGTAGTAAATCTTAACACTGAACTTTAACTGATCCTTTCAGCAGTTTGAAAAAAAGGTTTTTTTTTTTTTTTTTTTTTTTTTTTTTAAGGAATTTATTATATTTTTTTTAACAGTGGCTTGTATTTTTCTCTGCTTCCAGGTAGGATAAGATAAATCTTAGCTGGTTACGTTACCAGTTGTGTGTCACACTATGTTAAAATGTCCTGCACATATCTAGTGTCATTGTAGGAGGGATTTCAAATATGATTATCGTGGTAATTGTACTCAACAGAAATCTACATTTCTGCTAAGTTTACAAGGTGCATTTTATTTTTTTTATGTTTTAAAGAAAAGCCTCATGCTATATTCATTCAAAGGTTTCCAAGGCTTTGTTTTTCCTTAGAAGGTGTCCTAGATTTTATTCTTTAATGTTGTTCCTGATTTATTGAATGTCCATGTTTCCCAGGATAGTACCATCTTTTGAGTTATACATCATCAGAGTGACTCATTCCGATGATGTATTGCATTAATACATCATCAAAGCGCCTTGCTCTGCTGTTGCACTAATGATATGTTAGTATAATACATCATCAGAGTGAACTGCACTGATGATGTATTACTTAGATGGTGATGGCATTCTGTGAAGAAAAGGTTGAGGAGCAGGTTCAATACAGTCACAGGAGAAAAATTAGTCAATACAGGGTATAACTGTTTCCCTGCTAGTGATGCTGATGCTAAATTAGCACCGTAGCCCCTGATCTGTACCCGTGCAGAAACAGTAAGACATGCATTATCCCCGAAAGAGGAATGAATTCAGAACACTCAGCAAAATGATTTTACAGAAGAGCGGAGAGGTGTAACTATACATATCACTGGAAAGCTAAAGGTTATATATATAGCTATAATTACTGGCTACTGAGAGATTGAATGAATCAAAGAGGGCCAAAATAGGATGAAAGTCTACACGTGTTCAGAAGCTACCTCTCTGTTGGAGAATGAGTCACATGGGAGTGCAGAGAGTACAGCATAAGGGCTGTAAATGAGCTGTCTGAGTTAAAATGGCTGCCACTTAGAAACCTCTAACAGGGACATTAAAATGTTGTGAGATGTCTAGGCAGGCCATGCCACATTACTTCTTTAACTTTTAATTATGTTCTCGTCCTAGTTGTGCTATGTTGGGCAAACAGGCAGAAGAGGTCAGTAACTCAGTGCAGTGTACTTTTTTTGAGTTCCTTGTGCACTCAGTTAAACAAAATTTCCAAGTTAGGTGTGCACAGCTGTTATATATGGAAATTAAAAGACAATAAAACTTGGTCTTTAAGTTGCTTAAAAATGTCTTTGTCCCAGATTAGAGGGATAAATTCTCCTGCAAAATATGTCTGTATTATGCTAGTATTTTTCTAGAAAAAATACATAAATGACTTATTTGTTTTTACATGAGCATATCTTTCTAACTTTCTTAATACAAATAATATGTTCTCCTTATTCTTGTTTAAATAAGAATGAGTTATTGGCCTCCTCACTGCTGAGGTTTTCCAGCCTTTCAAGAGAGGGCAGCTCTTTTTCTCCAAATTGTGGTGGTGTTTGTAATTTCTGGAAGAAGGTGTTGGAACAGGTGTCTTGTGAGTTTGCTTTCTAGAGGGATGGAGTTGAAAATTACAATATTGATGGGTTTCATTTTAATGTTGAGAACAGAGAGAAGATATTATACCTGGATTTATTTATTTATTTAATACAAGGGACAGGCTGCTCTTCATGCCCTTCTGACTGGGCTAGCAATGCATTCATGTCTCAGGTGGGTGTCTTTTAGCTCTGAAACTGAGTGAAATGACCTTCATACTCTAATGCAGGTGCTTGCCACACTCTGCATCAGCCTCATGGTCTCATTCCATTTAGTCTGATTCCAGACTAAAAAAAAAAAAGGTATAAATAAAACAACCACTGTTTTTTTCTGCGTGGACATCTTTGGATGCTAGTAATACTATAAGGAAGGACAAGCGTGCAATCTAGGTGCATGGAAGCATGTGTCTGTTTCCTACCAGTGTGAAGGGGAATGCTCTTGTCTGCCTATTCCAGCAGTCTCATTACAAAACTGTTTGAGGACTCCTATTCTTGCTGGTTCGGAGTGTCATATATTCCCAAACCACCTCTTCTGTCTGTCTCTCTCCTTTTATACACGCCTCCCTTTCTTTCTATCTCTCTCATTTGTTTCCCATTCTTCCAGCTCTTCCTGTTTGATGGTATTAAACTCGAATAATGTGGTCCAGATACACTTTAAATATAAGTTAGGTTTTCAAAATAAACCATATTGTGCCAGTTCTTAAAAAGCCATAATGCTTTGTGGCAATTTTCCCAAGATATTTATCAAGGCAGAAAGTCATTGCTTCTCATTACATTCTTATATTGCTGAATTCTACTCTCAGGGACTGAAATTGGTGTTTCAAGCTTTTATTTGGAAATGAATGCTTCAAAGCTACTCAATATTTGCATCGCTGCTGTAGGTATTTTTCAAAATAGCTCTCTGTTCTAATCCTTTATGATCTCTTTATGAGAAACAGCAAACATTTTGAAAAGCTACCAAGAAATTGGTGAACTTATTTTGTGTCCACCAATTTTGATGTATCTGTTAGACAAAATAAATGTGATGTTCCAGAAAATGCAGCAGAAAGACCTGAATTATTTCTTAAATGGTATTTTGAGTATTATTTCAGTGATACGAATTCTGATTACTGAAATAACAAAAGTATCTTTGTCACCTTCCATTTGTGGATTTGTACTGAAGTCAGGTGACATTGCAAACAGCAAGGCATAATGAGGAAAACTGTAAATGTCATGAAAAGTACTGAGGTTCCCACTGGGTATGTTTGAAATATTATGAATCTTTGTCCTGAACCTGTTTGCTTGACTTCTGTATCCCTATTAGCAGTAATGACTTTTAATAATGTAAGAACTGGAACATATCCTTTGGGTCTGGACAAACTGAAGCTCTTTTATATGTGGCTCATGCATATGTGCTTTATATCATCTAAGACAATCTGCCATAACACAAGACAAAACAAGATGTTCTTTTTATATATAAATAAAGCTTTCTTTAAGGTAGAAATTGCCAATTGCAGAAATACACAAGTTGTTCATAATTTATAAACAATAAACACTCCTTTTGGCGGGCTGCCATGCAGATCCTTTTCTGCTCAAGGTCTAAACTGTGAATGAGAAATGATGTGAAAGTTACAAATGGTATGACTAGTGGACCTGGCAGGGTTTGAAGTAATATTGGTGCCAATCCAAATGAATGTTAGACTCTGCTAGGAGAGGCTAGCTCAAAGATATAATAAAAGTTACTGGAAGTGACTGTATCAATGAAATGTGAAGTGAAATATACTGTAGTCTTACAGCCACGAGGTCAAGGCAGAGCATCATCTGAGGCTTTTGCCATTCGTGACTTTAATGTAGTTGTGGGAATGCAGATAAGAGGTTACTTGTACATCTGGATTTCTAATGATTCAAAGTTCACTTAGCTTTATGCTTATAAGAGCAATTTGCCATAAAGTGAACTTTTTTTTTTTTTTTTTTTTTTTTTTTTTGAAAATGTGGGAGCTTTAGGTCTTAGACATTACCATATCTGGCAAACAGTTGAATACTTATTACTCTAAACCTGCAACAATGTTCTGTCTTTTTCTGACTTCCTCTGACCTGGCTTACTTGCTGGGGATCACCTGTGATGTTTTCTTCTCCTGCTTGCATTGCCAGTGAAAAGTGGATATACAATTTGAAACGGGTAACCCAGCATCACATGAGCATCATGCTCAGGCTTAATGAGTTAGTAGTGGATTCACAGAATCAAGGAATGGCTTGTGTTGGAAGGAACCTTAAAGACCATCTGGTTCTACTCCTCCACCATAGGCAAGGATGCCACCCAGGGCCTTGTCCAACCTGGTCTTGAACACCTCCAGGGGTGAGGCATCCACAGCCTCTCTGGGCAGGATTGTTTTTGTTTGTTGCATGACCTGTTTTTCTGACATGGCATAAAATGCCTATAAACTATCTGTGAGGAAGTGAACAGTTTAATCAAGTTAAAATATTTAGTAAATTTAGTTTAAGTCTTGATTTTAGGGAATTTAAGAACCTAAACATTTTTAATGTGTTCATCTTCTTGAGTTAAATTGCAGCTTACCATCTCCATTCGGAATCTGAGGAATCGGTACATCATTAAGATCC
The DNA here is from genome assembly GCA_011075105.1 of Heteronetta atricapilla. Taxonomy (NCBI): domain Eukaryota; kingdom Metazoa; phylum Chordata; class Aves; order Anseriformes; family Anatidae; genus Heteronetta; species Heteronetta atricapilla. Next base: position 13,715,340 of record CM021736.1, on the reverse strand, counting down.
AGTGTGAGTTACTCTCCCACCTCTGTAACCTAATCTTCTCTTCCTGTATAACTTGCATACTGGAATTGTAATTCCCCATTGATTCAAAATCAAAAAGCCCATTGATTTTTGCTATTCCACTGTTTCAGAAATGGTTTGCTACATTGACTAAAGGCCTGCGCCGAAGCTCACTGAAGTAAGTGGGAGTCTTTCAGATGCCTCTTAACAAGCAATGGATCAAATTTTAACAGGCACCTTTTTCTACTAAAAACCAGCAGCAAAACCTTTACAGATTACCAGTAGGGGAATACTGTAAGGAGAACAAATTCATGTTTATACGCACACTTTCTCTGAGGAATGTTCCCTTAGTGTTGGGGACAGCAGTATAATAAATCAATTATCTGATTAAAACCAAAATAATTAATATGCAATTATGACAGATGTCAGGCTCATTAATATGTAAATATTCATAAAATAGCTGTCAAGTCGCACATTTGCAAGATGAAATCTTTAAAAATGAACATCCCTCTGTGTTTGCTGAACATAAGGGCAGGAAGTTTCTGATTTGGTTGGGGAAAAGAGCAACGTGTATTTCAAAATAATGTTGCTTTCGTTTATCAAATACATGTTCCCAAGAGTGAACAATGAGCTGTGATGTGTATAAATAAAGTCTCTTTCAGTATTCCAAAAGTTAAAAAGTTTACTTAAAATTGGCAAAACTAGTGTAAATCAGAGTCATTCAATAAGCTCTGATAATATTAATATATATATGTACTTCTTCAGTTTGTTACTTCACTATTTTCACTAGTTAATCATTCACTAATTAAGCCTGGGTTAATCAGTATTTCTACATCAATCATGAATTAATTTTTCATCCTTTTTCACTTAATTGCTAATTCATTGCATATTAACCACTCATAACCAGATTTACACATTAACTACTGTTAAGTTAACCTATGTAAATTCATTTCTCCTCTGAGTTAATTATTAATTAATTCCTTTGGAAATTATTCACTATCTATACCTACTTCATTAAATTCTACCTTACAATCATTGTCTAGTCTCCTGTTAATGATTGAATAAACTCTTTCCTCTGATTTTTAACTAGACATCTCTTATTAACCGTTAAATAACCCTATAATTGGTATATCTGTTCAAAACCTCAGCTTACATGTGTCTGGGCTAGTCTCATTGCCATGTAGCAGTAAATTTATCCTGCACTTGACAACGTCATTAAATATAACAGGGCAATGTCTGAGCTGTTTTAGACTTTTACCTCCTTTGCTAATGGCCCTCCTACTGTCAGAATGAAAGCACCACTCAGGAATGAATGCCATTGGTTTTGGAGAAGATGTGGGTATAGTGATATGTCCGCAGCTCTAGTTTTTTGTTTGTTTAAAAAAAAAAAAATGTCTAAGATGCAGCAAGCCTGACTTGGAAATTTTCCCCCAGCTTTGCTATAGCTATGCAATAGACTGTAGACTTCTGACTATTAAATCCAAAAGGAAGATTATTTTTTTCAGAGGAAAAAAATAGAGAGGTGTGGCAAGATGGATGAATAGAAGGAGCATCATGAAATCTTCAGGGCAAAAGTTTAATGACAACCCTTCTGTTGAGATTTTTTTTAAGTAGTGGAGAAGAGTAACCTACATACAATGATGTCTTGCAAGGCATATGATGACAACTCTGAATACTGAGCTGTTCTTAGATCTCATCTTTGCTGAAGTAGAGAGGAATCTGTGTAATCAAGATTTCTGTTGTTGCCCACAGGACATTTGATGTGGCTAGCATACCTTCTTAAATTAAAATGGATAGATGCAACCAATCTATTTCATGCAGACTGTTGGAGGGTCCCTATCATTATGTCTGGTGGAAGTCCTATCAACTCTAAAAGAAAGTGTGATGTATGTACTTTGAAGTTTTCTCAGTATCAGTCCAAATCACATTATTGCATGTGGCATCCTCCTGGTAAATAGAAAGAACTGGTTAGAATTTCTCTGTTAGAACATTTCACTAAGAATACAGAATCTTCTGTAAGAAGGCAGTTACAAAGCCCATAGAGAGAGAACAAATGCTAGCTACCTGTGAGGTACCTAATCTTGTGTTGCAGTCAGCTGAATTGGTGCAAAATAAAAGGCTTAGCTATTTTAAATCACCACATTTTTCTTTAAAAAACGATCCATTCCTCAAACATTCTCAGAATGCTTTCTCCTAATTTCCTGTGGAAAATAATGTCTTAACTATATTTCCACTGGTGGGACAGCTGATGCAAAGAATTGAGTATCTTTCACCTGACTCTATAGAGAGATTCAGACTGTTACTTGGAATATAGCTTAAATGCTTCCAGTTATTAATATGCAATTTTGAAATCTAACACTTGCACACTTTAATTTGAGACTCTTTAAACAAGATTTTGAAAATTGTAATTACTCCATAGAATGTAGCTAGAGGTTTAGCTGACAAGAAAGCAAGCAGAACATAAGTCTGAGATCTTCAGCTACCATGAAGGGATTGCATAATCTGTATACTTGATAAAATTGATGAATTCTGAACTTTCTTTTGAAGAAGTGGGAATCTAATGAAAGTCCCTTGACTTCTTAACAGTGGAGTTGACTTCTTAACGCTAGAGTCTGTGCTGTCATTGAGGTTGCAAAACAGAACATCTGGTCCAACCACCAATATCACCCACTAAACCCTGTCTTTAAGTACTACATCCAACCTTTCCTTAAACACCTCCAGGGACAGTCACTCCACCACCTACCTGGGCAATCTATTCTAATAAGCTTCAATATATATCTAAAAGTCTCTGATTAATATATTTAAACAGAGTGGGGGAGGGAGGTGCATTTTGTTTTCTCCATACAATAGAAAACATGTCTCTATACTGTTTATATCGATTTTGTTATCAAAAGTGGCTATTGTAAAAAGGAAAAAAAAATCTAGTTTCGGCCACAACTTGTTTCTTTTGGGAAGTAGAGCAGAGGGTGACATTTGTCTTATGATGGATGCTCATGTGCAGAATGTGTACTTAAGATTTCACCCTTTTGAATAAATACTTTCCTTCAGTCAATAATATTATCACAGGAAAACAAAGAAGAAGAGAAGACTCAGATATGTGCCGCATCTAAGTTAACAAAAAAAAAAAAAAAAGGAAATGTCAGGTAATAACTTCTTAGAGGAGCAAACCAATTTGTCAAAAAGAAATCACTCCCTGAATTAGAAGTAGAGTTTTATTAGTATCAATTTACTGAGTGTCTATACATAATGACAAAAAAGCTTTTCTCAATATACAGGTCTGAACCTCTGGTCTGTGATTGAGAATAAGTGCATGGCAATAACTACTGTAGCAAAGGGGTGACAGCAAATAGGAATTTCCTTGCCCTTCATATTTCATATTTTCTGTGTGAGAATTCAGAGTGGCTGTCTGGGTAAATGAGAAAGGGAATCTGTGAATTGTCTCATTTGTTTTACTCTTGATTATTTCAGTTTTTTCCTAAATTATATAGTGAAAGCTCTTCAAAACCTTTATGCTAAGTGGCTGAACGCAAAGTACTCCTGGATAAGCTAATTACTTCAGAAAATCTTATATTTTTTATCACTTTAAAAACACCAATTTGTAGTGTATTAAGGTGTGAAGTTTTGTTACATGTAGCAGTTTGACAATCTTATCTGGTGCTGGCCTTTCATTCTTTAACAACTGGAATGTTCACTGACTTCACATTTTCTTCAATGTCAAAAGACAACTCTGATGCCAGACTGTTAAAGTAGCTCTGAAACAATGCATGCAATTAAGAGCAGACCTAATGACTGTGCAAGGAATTACTTTCATGGGATTAAAGATACTTCTTTTTAAAGGCAAAGCAAGCGATGAAATAAGATATGGTAACAATACTGTGACTTATATATTTAAACCCTTCTAAGCAAAACTGTAGATGAATTACAGTCAGAAGAACCTGTCTTAAGATAGCAAATATTAACAGCAGAATATTTTTTGTATATATATGATATTATAAGAATAATAAAGTCTGATCAAGGAAGTAGGAAAAGGGGAGGGGGTGGGGGGAGCAATGAATAAATGCATCAGAAACTAACAAAACTGTTTTAGAAATACTGCCTTCAGCTACAAAGATAAATCCATAGACAGACTTATGGACAAGGAGCCACTTAAAGATTTTGTAAAGGAAATAAAAATGGGGAAAGTGAATATACAGATGAAAATCTTAAGAATGAGATGAATTTCATCTGTGGCCAAAGGCATCAAAAGACAGACTGAAAACTAATTGTTAAAATTAGAACTAGTTTGGCAGGTATAAAACCAATGCTTTATTGCGTTCATTCCTCCGTTATTGGTAGTTTTTCTGCAAGCAGCTTCTTCAATCTTTTACCCTTTTTAAGCAGAATTTTGATTTTTCTGTTTAACTGTTTCTCTTAAACTGTTGTTTCAAAGGCTTGTGACGCACTTTTGATATTATCAAGTTATCTGACTCCATGGAAAAGCTTAACACTTGGACAATATGACTCCTGGATCTGCACATCATGCAAGAAAATACTGTTTATTATTTATTTTTTTTTAAGGGGAATAGGAGCTATTCATTGTTTAGATAAGCGTTTCCTACTAGCTTAGCCTGGCTAACATTTCAGGATGAACTTGTTCTGTGTTCTGCTTCTTTACAACTCATGTGCTAATCTTTTAATATCTTTCCTCTAGCAAGAAATCTCCCTATTCCCTCCTAAAATGGCATGCTTTCTGCTAAGCTACACAGTTTTCAAGTACTCAAATCTCATCGCAGCTGTGATGCCATAGACTGATTGCTCATGGCATGTTATTCTCTTCTTGCAGATTGTTTGTCCGCATATGATGTAAGGCTATTTAAGAGTTTGCCCTGTATGTATTCGAAATATAAAGCCTGAAAGTGTTGGTGTTGCCTTCTGTGCTCACAGAGATGGACAAAGTGGTGGTTCAGCGAAGTGGTGGTTCAGTATTGTCACATGCAAGGATGATTGTTAAATGAGGATGCAGGCCTATCTATATTTGTATCATTCATAAACTTCTAAATGATAGTTGTTTCTGCAAATGGTTTTCCCTAGGGTGCTACTGCACTAGGTTATAGAACGAACGTAAACATCTGCAATTAAAATACATGCTATTTTCAGTTGTTTGTTGTAGTGTTATATCCTAGGCTTTATACTTAGTTTAGGAACCAATAATTTGTTTATCTCCCTATTTGTTGGTTCATTTAATAGTTGACAACACAGCCATCTTATCAGTCAAATCTAGTCAAATCATTTCTAGTCTGACAATACCAGGAGAGCTAAGTACTCTCATATCAATACAGAATTATAGTTATTGATACCATTACTTACTGTAGAATGCTTTTCATGAAAAATTAAGATATTCATATTGTGGCTTTTGAGTGCTTGATTTCACATCAAATATTGCCAAAAAATGTCACGTACCTGATATGTGCCTGTGAAAATACCAAAGACAATAAAAATAATTCTGGACTGTGTTCTCATGTTCTTATAACTTCTAGGAGAAATAAGGAAAACATTACTTATTTTGTTCTCTCCTTATTTATATCTCAGAAATTACAGAGCAAATGTATAGTAATAGTAACAAGATGAGAAATTATTTATATTATTTGTACATGTTGCATGTAGACTCCTGTTGGCTATACATTGAAGCAGGCTCAGATTTATACTTTATAATACCCAGTTTAATCATCTAAACTGTTGTAGCTGTAATGGAATAAAACACTAAATTTTGAGTGGTGGAACTGATGACACACTTCCTTGTTAATTGGCTGCATCTGGAGTAGAGGACTTGACGAAACTGAGTACATACAGCTGTTTTTAGCAAGTATTTCACTTCTAAAATGTATCACTTCAGTAAGAGGCTTAGGGGGTGAACTAAAGCCAGAAAGTTTTTGTATGTCAAGTCATGGTCAATAGGTAAGACAAAATTCCTGGCACCAGAAGCTAGACATGAAAGTCTGAAAGAAAAGCTATTGTATGTGATTGTTTTTTATTAAGTGAAATTATTTTTTATAATTAAGCCATTATTTACTCTTCTTTTTGGGTGTGTTTGAGAAAACTGATTAGGCAAATACTGTTGATGATTTATTTAAAATTTTTTAAAAGGTTTAAGTCATCAAAAACAGATTGGTCTACAATATATGGCTGTAAACAGCATTTGTTAAAGACTTGTAATGTTATTTTGTTATGAAACATGGAAGTGGAAAAGATAAGATGGACTGCTTTGGATTGCAAGTCTGAGAGCCATTCTTCAGCTAAGGGATGCTGTTAGTTACTTAAGAAGTTAAATGAATTTCTGATCTCTTGGGTATAGGAGTTCAAGGCAGTCAAATATGATGTGCACTTGCTAACAATTACTTCAGAAGGCAAGATTTTTTTTTACATTCAAAGCAATGCAGAAATGGAATGGTAGTTGAAATCATACAAATTCCTGAGATATTTCCCAAAAATATTTTCTTTGAAGGAAAATATTTTTATTTTACTCTTTTAAGTTAAAAGTTAAAACTCTGATTTAATGTTTTAAAGAAGTGGTGGTTTTCTAGATGCAGCTCTTAAAAATAAATTAAATTTTTCCTTTTTTCCCTTTAATTTCATTAAAGGTTTTTTGTTTGTTTTTAATGATATTAAACTACTATTTTACTTATCAATATTCTTCCTGTATGCTCTATTGCCCCCTCTTATTTTTAGGGGAAATATGTATAACCTGGAACAGATTGTTTTGTTTGTATGGGATCTTGTGTAGATTTGATTAACACTACACTGTCAAGTCTTTAGGGTCAGGGCAGATTGTATTAGAAGCATGACAAGTAGTTAATGAATTTGCATTGACTAATCCATACAAAGCTAAAGATTTTTCTGTCAGGATTAATGTCCAAAATGAGTAGGACACACTATTTGATACATTATCTTACACTGAGTCACACTCTTATTGGACATAAGATTAAAGAACTGTTATTTTGTCTCCTTCTATAGATATACAACTGTTTTTTGCAATGATGCTGATGTATAGTCATTGCATTAAGAATTCATTTAATCATCAGTAATGTCCTGTTGCAATTCCTCTATATAAGCTATGTGTACTTGCAGTAATGGGATAAATACTGAGTCTTGTAGGTGTCATAATAGTTACTGTTGCTGTAAGCTATTCAGAATATTACAAATTTTTATGTATGCCTTCAGTTTGATTAGAACTGTTGGAAGACCTGGTGATGAAACATTTTATACTTTCAGTTGCTGTCCAGATAGGTTGTGACCAAAAAGAGTTGCTGTTTATTAAAAATTTAGTGGCCTAAATGAAATGAATACTCGGTGATCCTGTGTTATTTCAGGAGGCATAACTTGGCTGAAAGAATGGTTGGAATGTAGGGAAATAGGGCATTGCTAGTTTTTTTTTTTTTTTTTTTGTCAAAATAGTAAGAAAAAAGAGGATAAGCCCCTGGTTCTGAAGAGAAGGGGTTAAGGAAGATGACTCATCAAGTTGAGAGCACAATTTTGAAGACTATGCGAAATAAGCCAATGAAAAAATATATCATCGTTGTTCTAAGAGAAGTCTATTTAAATCCCTGTAAATAAATTAGTCCACACAATAGCAACAAATGCTTAAAGAGAGCACAATAGGGGAGAGGTAGGGCAAGATGTTCTCTTTAAGCATTTTTTCCCTTTATTGTTAAAAGTTGATTACTTTGTTTAGGACTTAAACCGTGTAGCTAGCTGGCAAACAGAGACATTCACCAGATCTAATGCAGCACCTTTAAATAGTGCAGTTTGTGCTAGTTATGTTTCTAAGAGGACAGTGAACAAATTCTGAACTCTTATTTATATCTTCATTACTTCCAGTTGTCTGTTGTATATAGAAATGGCTATGTTAAAAAAAGGCAAAATTTCCAAACAATGAATCAAAATAGCAAAATACATTTCTAAGTAAGGAAACAGGTAATTTTTTTGTTGTTTGTTTTTGATAAATTAGGCCATTAGCTTGACAATTCTATAAAAATGAGTGTTCAAGAAAAACACTAATTACTTAACTTAAAAATCAAGGCATTGGGTTTATGGTAGTTAAATGAAAATGGCATTTCTGTTCTCTGTAATGATATTTAAATAAGAAAAAGAAAAAAATACATTGCACTAGAAAGATTAGAAAGCAAAACAGGAAATGATAATGCTGCTCTATAAACCCATGATATTTATGCATGTTTAACACTGCAGTGCTGATCTTTCCATTTTTTTTAAGCAGAATTGAACAAACTTCAGAAAAATAGAGTCAACAAGGATGTGCGAAGGTATGGTGGTAATTTCATATGAGGAAAAATTAAATTTAGTGAGATTTCTTAATCTGGAATGAGAGAACTGAAAAGGTATGTGAATAGAAGAATTAATATCTTTTTTTTTTTAAAAAAAAGAAACTTTTCAATTTTTTTGCATGTGTAAGTATGAGTAATTTTCACCAAATATTTTGAAGTCTATGGATGAGGCCTCCAGCTCAGGGATTTGCTGACAGCTTGATGAACATAATTGAAAACTTTTTGGTTTACAATTATTTTATGAGAATTGGTTGGAAGTTACTTTATCATGCATCTGGGTCCCTCTTCCTCTGTTATCTAAGAGAGAAAGTTCATATCCTGTGTAAGAGTGTTTGTAATGAAGTCCTTTTGTTTTGTTTTCCTATTTTAAGAGAGATCTATATCTTTTAGTTCAACTAGTTAAGTTACTCTTTGGGAAATGTTTTGTTGTCTGAGGCCCAAGTCTAGTTTACTCTCTATATGAAGTCATTGCACAGAAAATGTCTGGCAATATCTAAAAAAGCTTGAGTAGTCTCAGTGCTGCTTAAAAGTATCCAGAAAAATAATACGATAATATAAAGAACAAAAATTAGTTCATGAATGATATTCGCCTATAAGATAAGAGCAATGGAAGGCTGTAAATTAGTATTTAGGGCACATCTTTCAAAAGTGGAGAATATTAAACATGATTTACCTTGCTAGTAAAGCTGTTGGCTGTGCAGATTACATTCATCATTATCACTTATTACTGCCATCTCAAGATGAATGTCACTGGCTGACACCAACCATTTGGCTCCTAAGGTGAATGTGATTGTACACCCCTCGTAAATACTACTCACTTATGTCTCCTGCTGTCTTATTTTTTGATCAGCTCTCTGCTGTAAATACCAGCCACCTACTTTCATATCACATGATACAGCATGGTGCATTTAGGCATTGTATATAAGTGCTTTCACAACTGCTGCAGCTAGTTTAAACTGGGGATAGATCTCTGTAACTTAGATAAATCAAATGCAAATGGAAACTCTCTCTTCAGGGAGAACTCTAACATTTCCACTACCCAAGAGCTTGCTCAGGCTCTTATATCTGTGTGCTTCTCAGTTTCCCATTCACGACTGTGGAATTCATCCTTGCCAAATGTTCTCTTTTTATATTCTCTAAATGTTAGTAAATTATTTTTTTATCACTTTTTCCTCGATTGCTTGTATGTGTAGTGAAATCATTCCTTGTGCATCTCTTTATTCTTCTGTTTTGCCTGTGGCTTCTTGAGTTCAGTGTTTTTGATAGTCAATTGAAATAATACTGTTTGTCAATTTTAAATATCAGCTCTTTCAGTGTAGTGGTGAAAACTTCATAAAATGTTACAGAACCTACATTTGGGTTGGAGTGCAAAGAGAATGAATTTCATCTGTTATTCAGAAGAGATCGTTTAGTTTCATGGGATATTCAGAAAACTTGGGTGTTCTTCCCTTATCAGGATGCCCTTGCTATCAAGATTCCATTGCTATTTCTTTGTCAAGAATAAGGAGGGGAGGAAAAAAATAACCTTGCAAGAACTGTTGTGCTGCATCAGAATACTGCAGATAATATTGCTATTTGCATTCTCTTAAGCTACAGATAAAAATGAGGCAAATGAGGTAATGATAGTGGTGCCCCATTAAACTCCTTGGAGCTCTAAGAGGAAGGAGCCATCAGAAGTGTAGTGGTGGCAACAGTTTTAAGTGCTTCATTGAGGAGGTGAAGCAGTACTTATCTTTGCCATCAGATTCAGAAAGATTTCTGTTTAACCCATGGAATACTGTATTTTTGACATGAATCTGTGTAGTTGCTAATTATCTTTTGAACATTTGATTTCCATCTAAATAAGATTTCTCTGTGGTTATGAAATAATTACTTAAATGGGGGATCATATCCATGCCTTAGTCTGCTGCAGTATGGCATTTTTGCATATTGGGAAGTGGGGGGGGAACAAATTTGTAGTGTTAAGCAATTGTGTGCTGCCATGCCAGAGTAGTGCTAGTAGGGACAGCTGTAGTTTCCATGTCCTCACCTGCCCCTCCATATCTGCTTTCTTAAATGCTCTCTGGAGTTTAAAATGTTCACTCTGTCAGTCACTGTCTGTTATGTGGTGCAGACAGTTCAAGTATTGTTTTGTATTAATAAATGTGTGATAAGACTCCTGCTTTCCTGTGTGGAAAGCCACTATCCCATGCTTTGAAGACAAATACTTGTTTGTATTGCTCATACTGTGTTTTATTTTTCCTTTTTTATTTTTTTTTCTCTAGTTAATCAAACAGCAAGAAAAAAGGGAAGTCTGGATTTAGATGTCATGAAATTGTGACAAACTGAAAACCTCCTTTGGCATATTCCTCTGCAGCACCAGGTATGAGGTATGGTGCAGTGGAGGGGAAGAGTCGAACTTGTTTCACAACTCTTGTCTGGAGCTGCCTTACCTCTCAAGGTAATCAGTGCTTCAGCCCACAGATTAGAGGTAAGAATACAACCATTAGCATTGGGACAGATGAATGCAAGTGTAACACTAAGTTTCCATCAACTCTACATTAATCAGGATGAGGCAATGAAATTCTACCCCAAACTACATTTGTTCTCTCATTTTGGTCATTGCATTCACTTGTTAGCTGGCCCATCAGCATGGTGAGGTTGTAATGCAGAATGCGGTCAGCTGGGGTCAGTAAATACAAAGGCTTGTGTTGTCACATCTTGTAGCTTCCCAGGTTGCTTTGTTGTTAGGAAAAACATCTTTACTAGTAGTGTAGTGCAGCAATAGAACAGGTGATCCAGACAGTTTGGGCAATTTGCTTGAAGGCTCTTAAAACTTGCTTAGACAACACAGTTGACCCTATCTACTGTTGTCAGTAGTCTGTTGTGAGGAAGCAGGTGTGGCTCTCTACCATGGAAGCAGTGGAGTTCACCAGCAAAAACAGCACTGGAGACCTCACATCTTTCTTTGCTGTTGTGGCAGATTAGTACTATGGTGGTTTATCTATGTTGTACAATGTATTTGTTATATCTGCAATGAGTTACAAAAATAATTATTATTGCAGTTACTCTGGGTTCTACCATGTCTGCATGGTAGCCCACTGGGGGACTCTTGTACAGGTTTGCATTTGGCAACAAAGGCTGAGTATGAAAAGGGGCATGTAGAAATGGTACATTGCAAGATCCTTTACAAAATGGAGCGTTTTTTTCTTCCTGCTTCCAGACATATAGCAAATCAATATTATAATCTTGTTACAGAATAGCCCATACTGTCATAACAGGTATGATACTAATCATTTAAAACTGGTATATTCTAAGTATCTGTGCACTTGTGGAAATGCATGCACACACAAAAGTATGCAGCACACTCGCACTACAAGTGTTAAACATACTGTAACATTTTTGACAGATTTCCAACAGATGAAAAGCATTAGAGATGCCACTGAATGTGAGGCTGGTCTGGATAACCTCCTGAGATATCTTCCAACTAACATTTCTATGATCAGTCTTTGAGTCACTCTTCAGGAAAAGCTGAGTATTGTCATACTAGAATAAATTTAAGACTGACTTAAGATCAAAGGTGGTCAATTCTGTAGGCATCTTAAAACATTCAAGCACATTAACAAGCAACTACTTACACAGTAAGAATTCTTGTCATTCTTACTGATTTATAAAGTCAACGAGTGTCCATGCTTTTATTCAAATAGAACTGGTGAAGCAAGTACATGACTTACTGTATTTTTGAGACTTGCTTTAAAGATATATGAGGACTTCAGGGTAGGCACTGCTGTACATGTTTGTACAGTCCATGATCAGTGTCTATCAGCATGGTTATTTCACAAACAAAACAAAATCTAAACTCTATAATGTGATGAAGGATCCAAGAAAAGAAAAAAACAAATACAGGGTATGATAATACAGGTACTAAGGCTCAAATTCAAGAAACTTTCTTATGTGTAGAGGAATGGTGTAGGACTAATTTGTATACATAATTTTTAAAATTGTGTTGCTAGGCTGTTTCCATAGCTCAGTGAAACACTTATTTTGTAACTAGCATCATAGTCAGTACTGGTTCATTACTATCATTAAAAAACGGGCTGATTTCTTGGAGCAATATTTTACTGTCTAAAACTAGTTGGGTTTTGTTTTTTCAGAGCTAACTCAGTGTGCTTACTTGCACCATATTTTTTGTGACCTTTCCTCTTATACCTTGTAAAAAGAAAATGTTGCTAATCTAGACTGAGAATTTTTGCTTTGTATAATTTGACATAAGTAATGTGGATGGTCTAATGCTAAACAGCATTGTTTTAATTGCTTGTTCCTTTCATTATGACAGTTTCATTCTAGAGGAATATGAAAGAATTGAAAATATCTGAATTAACTGCATCCCAATTTGAGTACAGTTTCATCATATAGCTAGAAAAAAGATTATTACATTTTCATTTTATTAGACTCATGTTTTTAAAAGCTAATTATTGGGGGTGAGGGGGTTGTAGAGATATGTAAAGACTTAATGTAAACCAAAAGTGAAAAACTATACTTTTTTTTCCTAGTGGAAATATATATTACCCACTTATGTTAATTTATATTTTTACAGACAGACACATTGAACTTGTAACTCATGGTGGTTGTTCTTGTACTGTCTGTGTAGCAATTTGAAAGGGGAATGCATTTCTCTTGGTCCATCAAGGGAGTTTGTTGCTGCTACTTTTCATCAGTTCACACAAACTGCCAAAACCAATGTCTGCCTTGCCCTCCTTACATCTAATGCACTTTATAAACTCTGGGGATTAGACCAAGCTTTTATAACTGGCAGCGTGGCAGAGCAAGGGAGAAAGGCAAGGAGGGGAAAAAAAGATACCAAAGCTTCTTACTAGGACACTAGGACCATTGCTTTTCATCAGAGGTGTCCTTGTAAAATGGTGATCCTTCCAGCGGCCCTTGGAAAGTTGTACTCCACCACTAAATGGAAAACCACAATTATGCTCTGATGGATGTTCAAGATTACAGTATTTCTTATTCTCACTTTTGACAGTTTCAAATAAATGTCTCCCTAGTTTCCTGCTGCCTTACTGCTCCCCAGAAATGCATTCACCTGACTGAAGAACTCCTTATGAATGCTCACAGATTTGCTAGACTATCTGTTTCTGTTATGCTTTTTTCTACTGTCATGAGAAGTAAATATTTCATGTACATCTCCTTCCTCTCTGTCTCTTCATTTTCTGAATTTTAGAATCAGGGTGGATTTTTTTTTTCAGCTTGCTTATTTATCCATGAACCAACTCCTCTGCCTTGTTACTGCTTTTTTCCATTGAAAGTTTCAGTCCTGCTTATAACACACACTTAATGCTTCTGCTCCTGACTAATTCCTTATTGGAAAAAGTAACATCTCAATGACACTTTGCTCGTAGAGACTAATTGCTAAAGTGCCTGCCACACATGTGATTTTATATTCTTTAGCCCATCCTATTTCTTTGATATTTCTCTACCTACAATTTACTGACTCCTCAAAGGGGAAAAAAAAAAAAGTACATCTAAATGTAGGCATTTCAATACTTTTAAAATTATTTTTCAGGTCTTGCATATATATTTGAGGGACTAGACCAAAAATTAGAAATAGGTAAAGGCTGTGTACCACAGATACTTATTAAGGTCCTTCTTTCCTAGGCAGGTACTGACAGAGTTAAGTGAGATCTCCAAATTATATATTCAACACGTGGCCAGGGTTATGAATCTCAGAACCGCACCTACAGCATATACTATCCTCAGTGGGGGTAAAAATGCTATAAGAAATTCAGGAGAGGGGAGTACCTGAATTATGTGGAGATACATGTCTCCATAAGGCATATGGAGTTTGAAACCCATTCTTTCCACCTCTACAGAGCTCACTGGCTCTTTGCCAGAGCCCTCTAGGACTAAATATTTAGTCCTGCATAGGATTTTCTAGTGTGTGCTCTCTCCTGGCTGTGATGACATATATTTTGCGTAAAATAATTACAGATTCATAGGTGGACTGGGAGAACATGGTTCTTCAGCTCTGAAACTCTGTGGCTGCAAGTGGGAGAAGGTGTAAGGTTTCAGTCCCAGACTCTGCTCAAGGACTATCATTTACAGGAGGCAGGTGAAGACATGTCTCAACGGATTGTTATGAAAAGTTGGAGGGGGGGAGCAGGCACACAGGACGTGACGCATACAGGAAAGTCTTGATGGTTTTCTTCTAATTAATTAATTAAACTATTTAATTCCATAAATCAAAAAACTGTGATACAACCTATGACTGTAAAAAAAAAATTCATTTCTTCCCTAAGGAGTTCCCCTTTTGTAGGTGTGATCTATAAAACACATCACAACAATCCAGCTATTAGAACTTACATCTTAAAACATCTTAAATATTCCATGAGGTTAAATGAAATGAATTGGCTGTAGCTGCAGTGGTGGTATTTCAGTATTACTCTTCATGGAACTGTAAAATCATTTTAGACTGAAGACAAGATACTTGCACCACATTTGAAGTTTTGTCTTTTTTCCTCTCCTTCTCAGCAACCTTGGTTAATGTCTCATGATCTTTAAATAAAGAATTGGAAAAAAAAGTAATGACAGAGAATTAAGATCCCTTTAAGAGCAGAATAGGGCAAGGTTTTAAAATATGGGTGCTTATTTACTTACTCAGAATGAGTTTTGAGCACAATGCAGAATTGATTGTAGGATAGGAAAGACTGGTAAGATTTGAAGGTCTGAGTTGATGCAGTAATGTGACAGGATATAAGCACACGTTAGTAAGATCTCTACCAATTTTCTTCAAGAAGATAGTATTTTTTCTCTTTCAGTATTGCAGCACCCTTTTACAAGTTTGATTTACATGGTGTTCTTTATTAATTCACCAATATTGCAGCAGTGCAACCAGATTGGTTTCAATAGAGTATCTTACGATTTCTATTACTGAAGGACAAAAAACTCCTTTCTTACACAAAATAAATTTGTCTCAGTAGGTTTCACTTTCCTGTTGTTGTTTATTCCATGTAGTATACTTTTTCAGTAATCTTTTAATTTTTCTATTTTTATCCTTACCTATGTATTTACTGACAGCTGTCTCATTTGTTCAGAAAGTGTGAGAATAGCCGAAAGACTTTTATTCCTTCACTTTCTCTTTCCCACAAGTAACGGTTAAAACACTAGCAAAGAGTGAGTAAGAATAAAATATTGAGAGAAATATATAGATGGATCTCTATAATGGTCTCAATAATTCCAAGATAATGGAGCTGTTAGATCCACATCAGATCATGCTTGCCGATAAGTAGTCAGTACAATCTGTCTGCTGCTGTGAGATCATGTATGAGGAAAAAGGATTGTTTTCGCTTTCTTTAAGTGGCCTTATTTACATAGCTATTTTCTCCCCTGTTAGTAACAGAGCTGTGAGAATTCTTTTAATGCACAAATTTTTAAAAAGTCTGTGTTGCTACCCAGACTTCTATTTTTTCTTTACAGCATCCATTTTCTCCTTGTATTGCAGATCCTTTTTCCTTATTTTATTGACTTCATGCCTTTATCCGAATCAGCACAGCTTTTAATGTAACTTGTAAGCCTGTCATTAGGGACTTGATGGAAGCCTTCCTCAAATTGTAAATAAATTATACTTTATGTACAGCCATTATCATCTTTCTCTGGGGGTTTCAATGGCTCCAAGCTTTTGTGGTATAGACCATATCCCTTTAGGCAAGATATCCCTTCAGGATATTTCCCTTCAGGCATGATATGCTGGTTGTAGTCATTACAATATTACTTTGATTATTCTCCAAATTACCCCTCATTACTGTACATTTTCTCTGCTTTTCTCATTACAGATATAAACATAGCGTGCCTGCTGTGTTTTCAGTCAGCCTTCCATTCAACTCTGTAATAAACAGCTTCTCTCAGTAATTTTTAATGTCTTAAGACAAAAGAGAGACCCGATTTCTTGCTATGTATGTTAAGTTTGAAATAAAGGGAAATCAGAATATGGTTTGTTATTTAATTCAGAATTCAGCATGCTTAAGTAACTAATCAGCTGCAGTAGCATATTATAAAAGGCATCTTTATGGTTCTGTTAGGAAGTATTATGAAATAGTCCTTGCCCTACTTCTTGATTGTCAACTGACCTGGGCTCTTTCAAAGCTATAATAAGAGAAGTGAGTTCCAGAGTTGAAGGGCCTTTGCTGAGAATTTCCTGTCAACATTCTCTGACATTTATATTTAGGGACTCAAGTGTTGCAGCTGACCTCAGCTGTCATAGTGGAACAAGGGGAGAAGTAGGTTACTTAATTACAGTCATTCAAAACCTTGACAATACTTAACAAGTTCTCTGTTATGGTTCCCATTGGGTTACATGATTTCATAGACACGAATGCTATTGTCTGTTACATCACGTCCTATGGGAACATATGAGGATTTATTATACAGAGAATAATTTGTATGACAGCATCTTGAACTGATATATTCAGAAATGTCTTATGACCTTAACAACTTCCTTTTTAGTTCTTTTTAGTACAAAAGATATACCCCCAGCATATACATGTAACAGATACAATAAACTTCTGTCAGTACTAGTCTGTAATTACTCTACTTTTTTTTATTTACTGTTGAACAATCACAGAAATTTGAGTCTCCATTTAAAAATATTTTCTTTCTTCAGTGAAGACTATAAGTGTCAAGTGTTCCTCTTGTCATCACTTTTCATAAGCTCATAGGTTAATCTTCATCAATCTCTTCACTCACTGTCCACGTATAATGCAGCTTTTATTCTGTTTACACAGAAGACATTATCCTTATATTTGAAGTTGTGTTCCAAGGAAGTCATGAAACAAGTCTTGGGTAAATTCCTTTGGAGGAGTTTTGGTTGTACAAAACTCATGGAAACTACAGGTTTTCTGTGAAACATCATTAACCAAATAACTTCTTCTGTACACTTTTTTTTCCTCTTTTTTTTTTTTTTTTAAATGTTTGATCATGTTAAAAGTTTTCAGCAGCATTAGCCAGACTTTCAAGCTTTCAGGAAGAAGCTTGGTATCACATGGAATTTCAACATTGTTCTTCTTTATTTCATATAAATGCTGATAAATTAAGGCCTTTATTCTTAGTTTTCTGATTAGCCGTCTTTGTATCTCTTGGTAGTCCTGCACATCGTTTAATGTCAGTTCCTGAATGCTGCTGAATCTATGGCAGTGCTTCAGGATCACTTTGCTTGGCTTCAGGTAACAGATGCTTGGTCCTAGCTTTATCTCGACACAAGCGGATTTTTATGCTAATAATATTAGGTTATTTTTCTTGTTAGTTTTCTCTTTTTGAAAAAAAAAAAAAAAAAAAAAAAAAAACTTCTCAAAGGATGTTCTACAATTAAAATCATATAAATTACATTAAAAATATACCTGTTGCTAATATCTATTTGGTTTCATTATAGATTACCCTGCTGAAAGGGATTAATAAATGTTTACACACAAATACATATTTATACATGTCTATAAAATAAAAATTAGTCTTCTGAGGACTTGTTCTGTCACTTCAAGGTACAAAATGATCTGGAATACAAGTCTAGATTGTGCCTTAGATTGAACAAGATTTAGGAAAGAGAAATATGAGTTTGTCTGGCTCTGTAACCTTTGTTTTTGATGAGATGATGAAATATCGTTTGTGGCTTTGGAGGAATTATGAACTGGCTGCTCTTGGCTTGGACTGGTGCACGCTTCGTTGGGTTAGAAACTGGCTGGACAGCCAGGCCCAAAGAGTCGTGGTAAATGGAGTCAAATCCAGTTGGAGGCTGGTCACTAGTGGCGTTCCCCAGGGCTCGGTGCTGGGGCCGGTCCTCTTCAATATCTTCATTGATGATCTGGATGAGGGCATTGAGTGCACCCTCAGTAAGTTTGCAGATGACACCAAGTTAGGTGCGTGTGTCAATCTGCTCAAGGGTAGGAAGGCTCTGTAGGAGGATCTGGATAGGCTGCACCGATGGGCTGAGGTCAACTGCATGAAGTTCAACAAGGCCAAGTGCCGGGTCCTCCACCTGGGGCGCAATAACCCCAAGCAGAGCTACAGGCTGGGAGATGAGTGGTTGGAGAGCTGCCAGGCAGAGAAGGACCTGGGAGTATTGGTTGATAGTCGGCTGAATATGAGCCAGCAGTGTGCTCAGGTGGCCAAGAAGGCCAACAGCATCCTGGCCTGTATAAGAAACAGTGTGGCCAGCAGGGCTAGGGAGGTGATCGTCCCCCTGTAGTCGGCTCTGGTGAGGCCGCACCTCGAATACTGTGTTCAGTTTTGGGCCCCTCGCTACAAGAAGAACATCGAGGTGCTTGAGCGAGTCCAGAGAAGGGCGACGAAGCTGGTGAGGGGTCTGGAGAACAAGTCCTATGAGGAGCGGCTGAGGGAGCTGGGATTGTTCAGCCTGGAGAAGAGGAGGCTCAGGGGTGACCTTATCGCTCTCTACAGGTACCTCAAGGGAGGCTGTAGCGAGGTGGGGGTTGGTCTGTTCTCCCACGTGCCTGGTGACAGGACGAGGGGGAATGGGCTTAAGTTGCACCAGGGGAGTTTTAGGTTGGATGTTAGGAAGAACTTCTTTACCGAAAGGGTTGTTAGACATTGGAATGGGCTGCCCAGGGAAGTGGTGGAGTCACCATCCCTGGAGGTCTTTAAAAGACGTTTACATGTAGAGCTTAGTGATATGGTTTAGTGGGGACTGTTAGTGTTAGGTCAGAGGTTGGACTCGATGATCTTGAGGTCTCTTCCAACCTAGAAATTCTGTGATTCTGTGATTCTGTGAACTACAGGTAAAAAAAAAAATCAACAAACAAACAAACCCCTTTAAAATAGCAGCACTATTTGAACAAGAACTTTAAGTAGGCATACATAAAGCATCATTCCAAAAGACTCATTGTTGAAAAGATTTTTCTCCAATATGCATTATTCAAATCTTCCTTTGTATTTTAGTTTTTGATCTAAGATTTAGTGTAGTGAGAATTTAACTTTTA
Organism: Heteronetta atricapilla; assembly: GCA_011075105.1. Lineage (NCBI taxonomy): Eukaryota > Metazoa > Chordata > Aves > Anseriformes > Anatidae > Heteronetta > Heteronetta atricapilla. The sequence goes on along the minus strand of CM021736.1, from coordinate 13,696,052 downwards.
TTTATATACAAGTGTCAGGAAACTTCTGTTTCTTTTCACACTAATCCTTCTCATTGGTGAGGGCACCATTCAAATGAAAATTAAAATATTGTCTCTTGATAGAGACAGTAATTGTCATCACTGATAATTATGAACTACCCAGAGGAATTCCTGCCTAGCAATCAGGAAATGACTCAATTTTATCTATGCCTATTACAAACCTGAAAGGAATACCTCATATACTGTCTTCTATGATCTGTGTGATATCACAAATGCAAGTTTCTGTCTTCTCAGAGCTAATGTTTAATGAAAAATACACTACTTAATTTTAAGAAAAGTAGCTTTTTTTTTTAAGTTATTGGAATTTGCCTTTTTTTCCCCTTTAGAACGGTGTGCTGTCTTGTCAGCTTTGATTTGCATTTAGAAATAGATCATTTTACCTCATTTTTTGGCTAACTTGAAGTGGAGTTTCAATCATCATATAAAATGAGAACTCTTAATCATGTTTCAGAATTAATGTATAAAAACCTGTCTTTTCCCAGTGTTCTTTCTCATGCGTGCATGTACTGTCAGATTATAAAGTAATTCAAGTTTGTAAAACATGGTCAGGTTGATTAACAACCAACAATTAAATCATTTCCCAATGAAAGACCTTAATACTTTTAAATTCTTGCTATTGGATTGTACAGATCTAGTACCTATAACACAGACCACAATTGTAGATTTAGATAATAGTGTTAGCTGTATTTTATCAAACTCCACCAGAGCATCCTGGAACACCATGGGCAGTATATTTGCCTATGATTCTATCTAGATAATCTTTTATGAAAAACATTTAAGTAAAATATATCAAAATAATAATATATGATTATATCAATGGAAATTTCATGCTACAATGGTAAATTTGTAAAATGATAAATTTTCAGTTTGCCTGAAAGCAAATTGCACAGGTTTACTGATGTGTATATGCTCTACCCAATTATGCAAAGTAACGAGCACTGATGTGAACCTTTTGTGCAACATAAACTAATCAAGATAAGAATACAACTGTCAATTGGTGAAGAGAAACACACATCATAAAACCTAATGTTGAAGAATTAAAGTAAACGCTGCATATACGACTGTATGTCATTACTACATTTACATTACATTTGCTCTCAAGGCAAATGTGATTAGGAATCCGTTGTTAAAATGTTATCCTTTTCTATTTGGGATTGTAGAGTAACCAGCTGTTTACATTTTTTACTGCCTGTTGAGTAAAACCTGAATCAAGCACTGAGGTAGTTAAATGAATTCAGTGTTTTTTAGCTTGTCCAGTTACAGTTCAAAGTCTGATAGATTTAAGACATAGAAACTAAGGTCCTCTGTCATATACAGCCTGGCCAGCATTGTGGGAGCACTGCAAACTTCCTGGTCTGATCTGTCAACCTCTGGAGGGCATGACGCTCAGCAGCTGATAAAGTGCTCTATGCTGAAACCAAAATTATGGGTTCTAATGAACCTCAGAAATGCTGCTGTCTTTGAAATGTGACTCCCTGTCCAGTGAGAAGTGGGCTGTTTTCACAATATTGAACAGCCACTAGATGATAATGACCTTCAATAGCTACAGCTTGGGGCTAGATCTGGGTTTGATACTAAGAGGTGAAAAGCTTTCAGACTCAGTACCAGTCCCTTGAGCCATTTAGTCCTACCAATGACTTATTTCTTGGTAAACATAAATCCCCTTTGTCCTCACAGTGCTTGTTACTCTGCAGCAGCTTTTGTACATACTTTGTATCGTATCTGTGTGGTAGATTTTCTGTTGGTTTGAACTCTAGTCTGTTCTCATTCACATCATCCAAAGGAAAAAATAAATAAAAAATAAAGTGCTATTGGTATGAGAACTTGTTTCAAAGTCCACCGATGGCAATTAGCTCCAGCTTTGCTGGGCTTTGAATCTTCAATGAAAGGAATTTGTGCAACTGTGTATTCTTCCTTTTTCACAGTGCAGTCCATAGCTCAAGCTCAGCATTGCAATGCATGTCTCAGAAGTCTAACTGGTTAGGTTCAATTCAAATCTATTGCCAATTTTGTCAGTGAAAGTACATCTTTAAAGAAATGTGTACACGAGTGGTAAAAATAATATCTCAGTTCTACTAACAGATCAGATTTTCTCATTAAGACACATAAAGCATTCTGCCTGGGATTCTTTCCTCTTTGTAACTTCTGTCTACCTCTTGATTGAGTAGGTCAGTAATGTAAACTGATAAACTGCAGAGAAAAAAGATGTGGACATGAAGACTTTCATCATTCTCATCACTTTAGAATGGCCTCTGGTGAAAGTATCTGTACCTACATGCTTACGCATCTTTGTTTTATATTGAGTATTTTCATGATATTCATGATAGCTATAAAATAAGGTACATAATGTGCCCTTGTATACTAGGGACATACCATGATACTGCATGGTTACGCTAGAAGTTACAGATCTAAAGAATCTTTGAAGTAATGTTTGTATCGAATATTCTTTACTTACCTGGAGTAGGAGCCATATGTGTAGACTGGCAAATATGTTTTTTTTTTTTTTTTTTTTTTTTTCCTTCTAACATCAAATTCACTTTTATTGATGTTATTAAACCACTAGCTGATTATTACTGTATTTAGACTATACTTTGTCTCTGCACATGTATTCATAATTTGTAACTCCTGTTACAAAAGAAATTATTCAGGTCCATTCAAATATAGCTTGGCTTGGAATGTAAATTTAATATATATTTATATTGATGTACTTGATTGTAAGGCCCCAAGTAGATTGCAAGCATGATCAAAATAAGAATATAAGCCATAAAACCTTGTGTGCCTTTGTTGTTGTACTTTAATTCTGTTAATCGCCCTAGGTAAAGATTAGCTGTTGTTGTCAATTTAATTCAGCCTCAAACAAAGCAACAAGGTCATTTTTTCTTTCCTTTTTTTTTTTTTTTCTTTCTTTCATTTTTTTTTTTTTTTTAAACAAACAGGATTGAGTTGTCATGTAGTTCTAATAGGCAGCACAGGGAATCATTAGTCCACCTCAGCTCCCTGACTGATGGGCATTTCACTTCAGTCATCTGACCGAGCACTAGTGGCCCAGTACTATTGACACCATGTCAGAGCTGAGAGAAGATGCCTTAATCGGCTCAGACACTCTCTGCATTGATTTGACAAGTTGCTGTAATGACCTTCTTGTTTTTCTGAAGGATTACTGTTTACCCAGGGAGGTGCTGCTAAGTGCATGTACTGCATTGTCATGGAAACTATTATTGTTGCATCTTGATCCCATTAACGCTGTGGTGTGTGACACAGATATGAGAAGCTGAATATTTCAATGAAGCACGATCCACCTCAATAATACTAATCACTGACCATTCATCAGGCTTACAAACTTTGCAGCTAATTCTGCACAGCTTGGCCAACAGGAATTAAAATGCCATAGTGATTTAGGGTACTGACCCATCTTGTTTGCGTATTTTGTGAGGCCCAGGTAGCTTCTTAACTTTAAAGGAAGAAAGTGCCACTGCTTCTTTTATTTGTTTTCTTTTATATATTTTTTTTCTCTCTGACATAGATAGTTTCCCAGAAATTTAGGTTGTTTTGTATTTGAAGGAAGACAAAAAAAAAAAAAAAAAAAAAAAAAAACCACAACAGGAGAAGAAAATACTCCTCATATATAAAACATGAATAACCATCAAAGAAAAGCTTTTATTTTGGGGTGGGGAGGGAGGGGGGGTTGGGGGGAGTTATTTGGTGTATGGGACATTTTCTGGATCATGTTGGAAGTGTAGCAGTTTATAACTAATGTATTGTTTTTTCCCGTATTTCCTTGTACCTTTAATATAACAGCAACATAAGACATACCTCAGACGTTATAACCTGATATTCTCCCTTTTCCAGAACAAGCATATTTTTTTCTCAGACACTTCCTTCTGGCATTTGGTATATGAGTGTATGGTAGTCTGATCTTACTGTCTCTAGAAATTAGTTTCTTAGTACACCACATTTGGCAACAGGCTGAAACAAGCATGGTCTCACCAGTGATTTTGACAAAAAAGAGTGAAAGAGCCACCGACAGGAAGCAAATAGTCCTAATAGGTTAGTCTGTAAGATGTGATAGCTGATTCCTTGGAAAAGACAGTATAGCAGGCTCCCTTGCTGGCTAGATCTAATGATTAAGCAGCAACAGAACTGGTTGTTCTGACAAATTTGAGCAATTTCCTGTACATTGATTTTTGATAAGAAAAAAATAAAACTCCCAACGTTTTTTACGTGAAGAGTCATCTTTCATACATGGCTTAGTAACTATGAAATATTGTTGGGAAACATGTCAATAGAAGATGAGCTCTTAGCCAGTGACTATAAGCTGTGAATGAAAGAATGATGCTATAGAAGTAGCACTTTAGGAAAAGGGGGTTTTATTTGAAAATTAAGATTTATATCAGTTTTCTTCATTCCTCATCTTACGTGTTGCAAGGATACCCAGGCTTAGAATCTGTTATGCCTTAAGATGTCTAACTGAATTAGATGGTGAAATCAGTGCCTAGCTGTAGTAACACCCACCATCTCTCTTCATTCAATCCAATGTACAACTATCCAGTTATCAGCTAGTAGTTTGGGTTATTGACAGATGTGTCTTATTGACTTCCTTGTTTAACCTAATGAATAATGAAATGCCTTTCACCATATTTGAGAAAGTAATTTGAGTAATATTTCTTGCACAGTGTCACTGGTTTTCATCTGATCACATAGACATTAATCCATCTGCTTTGATTCTAAGCATTCTTGGTGAGATACTGTCATACAGTTCCTTGGCACTTCACCGCATGGTATAATGTACCAAATGCTCTTTGTGGCGTTCTCTTTTGAGAAAGATGTGCAAAAATCACGGTTTTTGAAGGTTTATTTCTCATTAGCCAAGGTAGGAAGTTTTTTTCCAGTAATGTTGTCTAGAACAGCAGACACAATTATCTAAGGGTTTTTTCATTGATCAGCTATTTCAAATGGTGTACTAAGGTCAAAGATGGTTATGATTACATTCCTTTTTTTTTTTTTATGGAGATGAATAAATCATTCACAAGTATAGAATGGCCTGAAATCTTCTGAGAAGATATTCTTGAAAGACAGATTTAGAACACAGACAGAATACAGTTCCTGTATTTGCATTTAGGCCTATTTCTCAGTGGCCTCTGGGTTTGTTCTCAATATGGGAAATATGCCTTTTTGTGCTAAGGAAATCCTTTGTTTTAGGGCTCACTTGAGCCAAAGTAAATTTATAAAATCACTTCTGGTTTGGAAAATATTTGTCAGATTCACATTCTGAGCTTTTGTTTGCTTGGAACTTCCTAGTCCTCCATTTCAACAATGAAAATCATAAATAGCATTAGCCCAGCATTACATAAGCAAGTACATCTTGCACTGAGTAAGCTCTCAGCTAGTAGTTTGTGTTATTGACAGATGTGTCTTATTGAATTCCTTGTTTAACCTAATGAATAATGAAATGCCTTTCATCATATTTGAGAAAGTACTGAGCAATATTTCTTGCACAGTGTCATAGGAAAGGGGCTATCTTTCCCATTAAACCAGACAGTAGGATTGTATGGCCCTTGGACTGCTTTGAGGTGACATGGTTCTGCTCTTGCTTCTTTAAAGGACACTCAATCTAAAACCAATTCAACCAACTAACAAATAAATACTCATTTAATATCCTTTTTGGAGAATTATAATACATGTATTTGGACCACTAGGACCAGATTTCTGCTACAATTTTAAAGCCAGTTCTATAACTAATGTTGTGTGGAAGGGCTCGGTCATGACAGCTAAGCACTAATGTTTCAGGACTTTATACTTCACAAATTATCTCCAAGAGCTAAGAACTGAAAGTTCAGGATGGGTCTGCTGAGAAGATGTAAGGTCTGGGAAGACAAAGTTATCCATTACACTTTCTTATTCTGTTGCAGTATTTCTGCATTTTATACAATCTTGCTGTTACTACAGTTAAAAATAATAATCAAAAAAACGGTGGCGCATTTGATATTGTATTAGGTACAAGTGTGAACTTTAACGCTTGGTTGACAAAAAGATAACTTGACAGTGCACACAAAGTAACACAAACTGCAACTAGAGCAGCTGCTGCCTTGCATCTGAAGGAGTTTGGAAGATGAGAAAGATGATTCTTCCTATATGTGCGCTGTGAATTTGTCTCGACTAAGCATGAATTGCAAATCTTTTTAATTTTTTTTTTATTTTTATTTTTTTAACCCCAAATGCATAGAAATTGTTAGTGTATTTAAAAACAAACAAAAGGAAAAAAAAGTCAATTGTTTTTGAGGGATGGATCAGATCTTGTATTGATTGTGTACTTCACTTGCCATGTCTCAGCAGTCATAAAGGTGTTCTGTATGCCTAGCAGTCTTAGAAGAGTGTTGTTAAGTGATGTATTCATGGTTCTTTTAAAGCTGGTGCTTTTAAAATCATGATCAGTCATGTGATGCACCAGTTTTAGTGCCACTTTAAAACCATTGAGAATGGAATATAGGCCACCACTAAGGGATTTCTGTTTGTGATGAGGTATGTTAGACCCTATCTGCAGCCAGACTGTTAGAGATTAAGTTTATACAATTAAAAACAGATTGGACAAAGAACTTGTAAATATAGAATGATGAATAAGTTTTTGCTGGCAGGACAGTGGTCTACTTGTTGTAATTTCAGTGGACATTTGAGATGATTGCTTTTGTCTGTAGTATGTAATTTCATAGGCCCAGAATATTCAACATGAAGCCACAGAAAAGACAACGGAGGTTTTCTAAAATAAACCCCTTCTGTTTTATGCCAGAATTTGCATTAACTGTAATGATTGGTCCCAGTCTGAACAGCTCCTTGTTGCTGGCCAACTGCTATAACATTTTTTTTTCATATGAGACATCAATGAGATATCAATTTTCTACAGAAGAGAATGCATTTGTTTGCTGAAACCAGTACCTTCACATTTTGAAGCAGAAGTTCCAATTGCCAGTTTGGTAGCATTAAAAGATTCTTTACCAGCATTACAGTTTTAAGATACCATTTCACGAGATAATATAGACAGATTGTTCCAGGTATGCATTGCACACAAAGTATCTATTTTAATTGGTTTTGAATTTTCATTTATGATGTTTATAATAACATCATAACTCTTGTTTCTCATAACAGGGTACTAAATATTCTCAAAACTGAAGTCTGATCAGTTTTCATGTTGCTGTTTGCAATCAAATATCCTGTAGGTATCCAACTTTTCCAAGTTGAGTAACTATGAATTCTGCCAGTTTTTAATAGATGTATTTTTCATGCTTCTCAAAAGGTTTATTTCCCTTTTGTGGATCTTTTCAATTCCACCCTATTGTACTTCTGGTGAGGCAAAAACATACTATACTTCATATGAGGGCATCCTACTGTGCAGCACAAAGAAGCCCCAGCTCTTCCAAATATTTTGCTTAGGTTTTTATTATTATCATTTTATATGAAATGCACTTCATTTAGTAGTAATGGAAAATAAGATTTTTCCCAAAGACATTTCTGTTGGAGGCAATTGGGAAAGTATAAATCTGTTGGCAGTTAGGTGGAGCTCCTGAAGAGTAAGAATATGAGCAATTATTCCTCTGAATATTTCATTGAAAATGTAACGTTTCTGGCACACTTGAAGCGTTTGTTTAGCTAAGGGGGGAGTTGGACAGTGTTTTTTGTTTGGTTGGTTTTTAAGGAGAGGATATAAATAATTTATTGTTTAGCAGACCTGCCATGTTGGAGTGAGAAGTTATTTTATGCTGTCATAGGGAAAAGACCTAGGTCTCCCCATGTCTTTTAGGAGAGTGCAGCATCATTGCGTAGCAGTTGAAGATTTTTACTATACAGAGCTTTATTTTTTGTCATTCAAAAGGATGTTCTTTTTGGTTCCCCAAGTTTTTGAGTTTCTTTAGTACCTTTTACCCTTGTTCCATTTTTCCTCCTGTAAAAGGGACAGCAGAAGAACAGAACTGAAGAACAGAATTTAATTGCAAAAGCTTAAGTAGAACCCTGTACTCATAATCTGGACCTCAGTCCAGCTCATACATTCTTGACACTCCTCAAGGTAAATTTTGGAGAAAACATTATGGAGAAAATATTGTTGTCTTTCGTTCAGCAGGACACATCATTCACTCTTCATTTTTTTCCTGCATTTGCTTATTTAAACCTCAAGCTATAACTGCTCCAGCAGTCTGCTGGAAAGTAAGCAGGAGTGTGCTTATGAGACAGCAGTTGTGCTGTGGTAGCTGCCAGCATACATCTTCTCAGGTAGATGTGATGTAGCACAGGGCCCTGCTTGACAGGTGCAGGTGATGTGGTATTTGGGGATTAGCAGAATGCCCACAGCTGTGGCTACAGAGTAGGGAAGCATGTGTCCTTCCTCACCTTAATCTGCTGTATAGGTACTTTTGCTTCCTTGAAGCAGGATGCCTGGAAGTATTCCTTATAGAATACCCTTTCATTTTGCTAAGGATCTGCTGCAACTGCTTTTAAAGATGTATTGATGTAATTGCTGCAACAACGTTCCTGGCTTGATTTTCCTCTCTCTTGTGCCAGTGTGTGAACAGAGAAAGGTTCATCAAACTCATTGGAGTGGGTGAGATCAAGTTTGGATTATTTCAGTCTGTATTTGTGTTACTACCTTTGCTATAGTACTTTTGAGAAATTGCAAGATTTTTCATGTTTTCTTATTCCATCCATTTCTAAGAAAACTTCTAAAATTCCTAAAGCATACTCTACATATGGTAAAGGCTGTGGGTGTTTTTTGTTTGTTTGTTTTTGTATGTTTTTGCTAAGCTTAGTTTTGTTAAGTTAGTATGTCTAAACAATACTACTTGATTTATTCATTCAAATGTCTCACTGCTGCTTTGATCTGTTTCAGTTGCAACTTTTCCATTTTGTCTGCTGTTGTATTTGCCTGGTCTTCATAAGTCAGTAGAGTTTTGAGCAAAGGAGTACGGTGATTTCTGCTCTCTTTCAAAGTCTCTTTTTGAACATAAACTTGCTGAGATGAACTATTAGCAGCTTTACTACAGCCTGTAATTTTTTTTTCTGTTACCTACCACACAACGAGTGGCAAGTCTGTCAGCATGGGGAAAAAAAAAAAAAGCTTTTGCTCATACTGTATATTGCAGTTCATTGCATTGTGTCACTGAATACTTTTTATTTTATTTTATTTTATTTTATTTTATTTTTTTATTTATTTATTTTTTGTGCTGGCCATGGTAGTAAACAGCTAAGGCTGTTTTACATCACTGATGAGAATATTTATCTCATAGGGCTTGATTATGAGACTGACTTCAAATCACTTCTCCTTACCCTCTTTCCCCATTTTAACCAACCAAACATTTTTCTATGTCATTATATGAACATGAATTAATACATAGAGGAAATATTAATTATTCTTATTACATAGTTTTTGGACATTCAAGCCTTCTTTGACTTTTTATTACACAATTACAAATTCCACTTTGTCTATGAACCCTGTTTATAGACGGCATTATTCACTCAATTGACTGTAACAGTTATGATTGCCATCAGTGATCTGAACTTGTTTATATTGGAATGCAGAAGGCATTTCATTATTAATACATTCTTATAAATCCAGCTCTCATTTAGATGACAAACAGTTCAATCAATGTGTTTTCCAGTTCTTACTTGTGTTTGATCACTGTGTGGAAGTTGCAGACTCATTTAAAACATCTTTCAATAAGGTATACAGGCGTGCAGTAATCTTGCATTTTCCTAGATAGATCGCATATCCAAGAAAGTAGTAAAATCATATGGTATTTTACAGCCCTTTAGACAAACTTGCCATCAATATTTTATTGTATTTTAATCAAGAGGAATAAAGCACTTTTTTTAGTAGTTGGAATAACAGTTAATGAATGAGATTTTTTTTTTCAAAGCAGTCATTAATTTTAAAAAAGTAATAGTCATTAATTTTTTAAAAAAATATACAGTCAAACAGAATTCTTGGTGTTCTTTTGATATATAAGCACCAATAATTAGCCTCTTATCTAACCTTTGTTTCAATTTTACTTTTGATCAACTTAGAAATGCTTCTTCAAAGTTAGATAGGTTTTATGCTATTTCCAAGTGTTTGCCACTGTAATGCCTTAGTTTTTTTTTTTTTTTTAAAAAGGCATTAAAAAAAAAAAAAAGTGTATGATTTGCAGGGCATTTCCTATTCCCTTCTTCTGACAGCTTTGTGTTATTGTAGAAAACTAAAGACATAGGGAATCTGCAAATTTGTTATAATGATGGGAAGTATCTCAACCTGGAGGTCAAGCTGGATGCAATGGGGCTGAGATGCCATGCCAACATCTCTGAAGCCCTGTGTGGTTGAAAGTGACTCAGAAAGAGAGTGAACTGCTAGGGTTATCATACTCAAATGGGAATTCTTTGTGGAACAAACACCTAATAAACATTAGGTATGTCAAAAGGCCTAGGTTTTATTGGAGTTTTCTAGTAGAAACAAGTTTCAGAACTGAAAAATCAGATGCTTTACATGCTTGATATTGCACTTTCATTACTTTAGGAAGTTTGTTACTACAGTAATTCATGAATCCATTTTTAATCATTCTTCTCTAAGATATTTGCCAGTTCTGTCTTTATTACAACTCCTGTCGTTACTCATGTTTCGAAAGATTCTATAACTTAAGTTCAATATTGTATGTACTGCTGCCCTTTCCCATCTAATGAATGCCAGAATTGTCACAGGAATAATATATATAGACCAATTAAATAAAACTGCTATTTTAGTTCTTACAGGAGGTATATGGTGGCAACTATGATCTTGCAGGCAGTGGCACTGTGTTTTGACACCCAAATCTAACCACATGTAGCTCCTTAAAACATTTTGAGTCTTTTGAATTTGTACTTTTTGTTGTCAAGTAAATACGATTATTGTAATTTTTAAGTATGAGCCCCTGAATTTATTTCTTTGTGTTCTCTGATGTTGTAAAAATAACTTACACTGCCAACCTCCTGAAAAGTGTAGTGGTCCTGACTAATGTTGGATTCACTTAGGAGGTAGAAGTAAGAGTCCAACTGAATATGTCTGTCTGTGAGAAGACTTGTTGATTTGCTATCTCCTTTCCTGTGGAAGTAATGTCATTCAAAACAATATACTCTCAGAATGTTTTACCTAAGTTTCTGCAGTCATAGTGAATAGGGAAAGTCTATTTCTCTGTGAACATGACTACATCATTGAATGAGAAATGTTAGAGCTGTGTAAATCTGTGTCAGCCATATAGCTGAAAGGGTAAAGTGAGTATAAGTTCTAAAACACTGCAGTCTTTCCAGCTCTGCTCCAAAAAAACAGTACGGAAAGAAATCTTTGCTGCCATGGGATTTCCAGTCCTGAGCAGGTAAGTCTGTTCAGTGTTGGCTTTCTTATGTATTCAGATCCCCAAGCTGTTAGGAACCTACAGCTCTATGCTCTTTGAGTTTAAAACCAATAATCCATGAAATCAATTTATTCTCTCGAGAAGACATCTTGAGGTGCAGAGCTGAAAAAAATCTTGCTTATAGTTATAAAAAACATCAAAAGTAGTTCAATAACAGCCAGTGGACAGAATAGTCTAGGGTGGGGTTTTCCAGAGCGGTTTAGGAGCGTAACTGACTCAGAAGGTCTGTGAGACTCTTACAAGCCTCTGGCGTCTGATTAAAAAATCCAGTTTCAGCAGATAGGACTCTGTACTGGTACTTACATTCTGTTTATTCAGCTTTTACCTGCTGTCGTGGACCTGCTATTTCAGTTCTTTGTGCCAACCTTATTTGTATTGGCCCTTCTCTATAGGAAAGCATTTTCAATGACCTCAGGACTTCCATTGTGCAATGGCATTTAAACGCTCATAACTCTCTGCGTCTTTCTTTTGCTGAGATCATCCTTGGATTGCATGGCTTCATTAAGTGAAGACTATGTCCTAGAATATGTTTATGGTGGACCCGGGTTTTGATTGTGGCCAATGAATAAAGCTACAATATGAAGAACGATTACCTTTCTACGTAAGGTCAAGATGTTTGAATTGCTCTGAGAATATGAAGACTTACTTTCTTTTATTGGATTATTTTAATTGCAGCTAACAACTTTTATTATCTTAACACTTGTGCTTTGAGTCTCATTAATGTAATAAGAATGTTACAGGAATTCGCAGTCCTATAAGGAAACAAATTTCATTTGAGCTTTAATACAACAGCAGAGTGCAATAGGATATAGAGTATTTCATCTCCAGGTCACTAGCTTGCGTTTAGCTCCAAGGTTATTGACAGAAAGTAATTATAATGTGACAGTATGATATAGGCCAATGGTGATTTTTAGTCCAAGCATGTTGCAAAAAAACACAACCCCAACAGCTTCCCTTTGTGCTCAGAAAATGTATTTAATCTTAAGGTAGAGTTGTATTAAGACACTTGTTTCTTTAAACCACTCTTCGTGAGCATTTTAAACACCAAAACCTTCAGTGGAAGGGTTCTCCCTCTGTCATATTTGCACAGCACCCAAGGAAATAGCATTGATTACTACCCAAAATCTGTGATTGTCTGAGAAGCTGAAAATGGGTTTTGGATTTGCAGGTGTGTTGTTCATAGTAATGAGTAAATATTACCTTGGGGCATGATCTGAAAAATCATTGTTTCTGTCATGACTTGCATTTTCTGTGCTCTACAAATGATCAACATGAGCATCCAGCCGTAAACTAAAAGCAATTCTGTAAACAGTAGCATTCAGTCAGGATTAAGCATTTGAGCTCATTTTTAATTACAGCTTCTGATTAAGCTTTCCTTGATGTTGGCACTTACAAGATTTACGTCTGGAGAAATTTATAGGTGATGAGCTAGCAACGTAAGTGACACTGTTAGAAGAAGCCTAACTTGGCTTTAGCAAAGGGTATTTTGGAATCTCTTTCTGTAGATACTTAGAAAGAATACAAAGCAAGCTAATCTCTCAGCACTTAGATGAGTCACTGTGTCACTCACATCATTTTAAGGAAAAAAAAAAAACATTTAAAGGATTCAAGTTCAGAATAGCTACATTTATTGGTTCCTTCTTCAAAAACAACAAAGACTGTAATATTAAAGGACTTAAAAGTTAACTTTTTATTTTCAAATCAATGAGTTGCTATCCTCATCCAGATGCTCTGTGGTATCTCATCTCCGTTTTATGGCATGTGTGTGGTTAAACATAAGTCAATTTTTTCCTCGATTCTCTTTACTGTCAAGGATAACAGAAAGGTGTTTATGTACGTATGTATGCTTGTTTACATTTAAATCATACCATGAAGGATGAGCCCAGCACAAAGAATGCACTTTACTGTATCAACTCCACTGTTGCACTGTGTATGCCTTGAATATCACATGCTGACATCTTTTTTCAATTTTTTTAGGAAATATGTACTTTCATGTCGACAATACATTTCACAGTCCATTGCGTCAAGGAGTTTTAACGTTGCTTCAGGTCTGCCTGTAGATTTTTGTTATTGCTGGTAAAGCTTTGCTGATCAGATAGTTTGTTATTATCTTCCACCAATTAACTTTTTTTCAAAACCCAGAAAAGATAAATACAGTAATTACATGTAATAATTAGAAAAACTTGTATAATGAAGCAGGAATTTTCAGGTTAATAAACAGCTGAATGTGAGCCTGATAGCCTGCTTAATTAATCACTAAGCTGTGGAACCACTGCAATTCATATGTCAATCCAGGCTCTTTTATGGAAGTGATATGAATCAATTGCTAATGAAATTGAGAAATTTAGAAGCAGCTTTCCGACTTTCAAGTGACAGCGCTCATATTTAACTCAAGAAATGTGTCAGTTAATGACAACATAAAAGTGCCGTGAATCATTTGCCAGATCTTGTGAGAATTACGGCATCACCCTATTGAAATAGCTCATAGCTGATGAGTGTGAAAATAAACAGTCTTAATTACATATTTAGATATCTATGATGCTTCTTAAAATGTAAGAGTCTGTCAGAAATAACCAAAGGACAAAATCCTACCAGTGTTACAACGGTATTTTAAGAATTTTCCTGCTTTGCCTCATAGATGAATTTAAACTTCCTACTGCTAAAACTCTGATCCTTTAGAAATCATCATGCACTGTCTTTATTGAATCAATTTCTTTAAGCTGTCTAAGTATTTTATTCACTATTGCTTCTTTTTTTAATGTAATTAACATGCTTACTCTTACTCAGTTCTTTGAATTTAAACTATTCTGCTGTTGCATTTGTTTTCTTAACTTTGTACTTCCAGCCACACTTTTAATTAAATTAAAACTTCATCCAGATATAATGAGACAGTTATTGTTTGTTAATGAAATATCAGTGTAAAGTGCACTAATCCCTAATTAATTTAATTAAGGTATATATGAGACTATTGCTATATAATTAACTGAAAACTGCATAAGTAACGCATGCATATTTAAATTTTCATTAATTTTCATTAATAAATTTGTTAGGAATTTGTAGATCATGCTGTTTTATGGATTTACACGAGGGAGATAAAATTAAAGTGTTTGTCAAAGAGATTCTGAAATAGACTTTAAATGGAGTTCTGAATCATTTTGACAGTACTGTAGCAAATTTAGGCAATTGAATCCACACTAAGAATGAAAGTGTGCCTTCTTGGAAATGAAATAAAAATCTGTGGGATATTTCTTATAACCTATGAGAGCCAAATATCTAAAACATCCTATGAGATGAAATTACACGAGAGAAAATATATTCTATATTTGAAAAATGTGCTTTAGAAAGGATTATGAATTATGGAAGCATTTTTGCCTGCTAAAGCTGGATCATCCTACTAACATGTTCTTCAGGCCCTCTACTTATTAAAGACTATGTTCTATTAATATTGATGAAGTTATCTCCTTTGCTCATTGTGAGTGACTTTTCTGACAATTTACCAATGAATCTGCTATTTAAATATGCTGCTAATTCAATGCATTTGCTAAACTTTTAAATTACAAATGAATAATACTCTTCATGTCATGTTTCCTGTATATTCAAAATTCATTACTATTTGTATTATTGATGATTATTTGTATTACTGATTATTTGCAAAGTATTTGAAATCCATAAAGCTTTTGAATCAAAAAAAGCTTTTTAAAAATAATTCCTTGGAGTATCCTAATCATATTCTACCTACCCAGATATTCAGCACAGAAGTCACGAATCTGATTCTCAGATTTAGTCTCTAAATTAAAACTTCATTATTGTATACTAGCAGTTGTAAACAAAATGAATTTTACAAGGTAAAGTAATTGTCACAAAGAACAGCGGTGTTTTTCACAATGGAGTTTAAACACAGCACATGGAAGAGTGAGATCTGTGATGATGAATGTATCTTACAAAATGTAGCCCATAGTTTGGATCTGTGTCAAATTTTTTTAAGTTTAGTTAAGGTACATGCTTGTTTCTCTGTCTAGGTGGAGCACATTGAGAACTGGCCTGTCAATTTATTTTTTTTCATGTTATTGTTGTCATGAGGATTTCAGCATCCCCAGGACCATGCAGTCCTCCTCATGCATAAATGAGCATTGTGGTTTTTTTTTTTTTTTTTTTTTTTTTTTTTTTCCAATAAAGTTTAATAGGAAGGACTCTAGCTGTGCTTGATTGGTTCAGGCTATATATCTCTTAAAGAAACGTGGACGTAAAATACCTTGTTTTCTTTTGAAATAGATCTCAGACATCCGTATGCTCTATTTGTTATTTCAGAGAGCAGTATTTCTGAGAGGGCATATGCAGCATGTATCTTGTGACTCAAAGTATTTTGGCTCAGTTCCACTGGTGGCAAGACTTCCATCTTCAGTCAAATGGACTTAGATCCATTTGAGACAAATTCAGCGATTCTACTGTAAATTTCAAGTGGATTTTTTTTTTTTCATTTTAGATCATAAATTCTTGCTTAAGTTTTCATTTAAAATGGCATGTTTCAAAAGTATACTAAAATTACATTTCATGAGAATTATTTTAGTATACTTTTTCCTAATAATAATTATAACAACCTGGCAGAAAATACCCCAGTCAATTCTAGAAACAGTGTTCTAGAATTTTCTTATAAAAACCTGAAACATACTACACCATACGCAACTGACACAAAAGTCCATACCAAGAAACAAAGTGGAAAAACATTTCAAAGAGGCATTTGGAGGTAACTTAAGCAGTTATCCCAGGAATTACCTCAATCTTGCTTTGTAAAGAAAGCATGCTGTGACATGTTGTATTTACAGTTCCAAATTAGAGCAAAATGACTTCTTGAGCTATTTCTAGCAATGCAGAATAAAGGTGAAGTTTGTTTTCATGCCTTATGGATCATATCCTTTGTCTCGTGAAGTGTTGCAAACATATGGTAAGAAACAAATTTGGACATTAAGGGAGTTTTAAATGAAATTTTAGTGATACATGTTTGGTATTATCAAATAAGTGCATGCCACTTCTATGCCATTTATTGTGTGGGCAATGTGTTTTTGTTTAGCTGAGTTCTGGTTTTACCTGTAAGAAACAAAAGTTTTCATAACTTAATCCAAGTCATTCTAAAAAATGTGTTTAACTTCTAAGGGGAATTAATCATCCTCAGTAGCTCTCGTTGTATCTCAGTTTTGGAGGGAGTTTCATGACTAACTTATAGTTGTTGGCTAATTTTAAATGGTGTATATTAAGTGAGATGAATTTTCACCTGTATTGCTTGTATACTCAGTGTATGTTTAGAAGTAATTTAACAACAGCTGGGATTTTTTAAAATTATTTCATGTTGATAAAATAGCTTAAATAATAGCTTTAAAAAACCACTCGCCTTACTTTTCTGGACATCTGCCACGAATCAGTGCACCCATAAGTTTAATTTTTTTTAACATGTTTAGCAATTTAGTTAGGTTTGAATGGAGTCATAATTCAGTATTCTATATGAGCATTGGTTAATAATTGTTACAGTATTTCAAAGGGATGCTATTCACATAGAAATGTCATATAGCCACATGCTTATACTGTGAAATGCACCATAGCCACCTTTTCTACACCTACTAAGAGGAAATATTGCAATCTTTCTCTTTCAAAACTGCATATGTTAATTTATTTATATTACATATATATATATATATATATAAGTTGAACAATTTTTCTACTTCCTCTGCTTTATTAAATCAGAAATTTCAAACACTGGTCAATACTTTTCCAGGAAGCTGCTAATCGGGGTACTAGATAAGACTGATACCTAAATGCATTTTCAAAACCACAGATTCCTATTCACCTGCTAAGTTAGAATATAGTAGTCTTCCATCTGCATCTGTACTTCTTATTTAAAATGGTAAGTAATACTGAAAACTGTAAAATTGCAGAAATTTTATAACCTCAAAGCTGAAACTGAAGAACTGATCCCTGCATCTCAACTGATTTTCTGACCTCTATTTCAAGGTCAAATTGACCTCTTTTAATGCCTGGTTGCAATCCCACAGCATGGGAGCATAAAGACTCCATCCACAAATTAAAGATTTCTCCTCTTTGCAGGCCTGCTGAGTAACCAAGCCTCAAATCAAAACCACCTTCTGGTAAACAGATAGACTCTGGTAAGCTTCTGCTTGGAGTAGGAAATCTTTGCAGGGAATTGCACTCCCAAACAGAACAGACCTGATAGCCTGGATGCAGAGTACTCCCTGGTACGAAATACTTGCCACATTCTAAGAATTGTAGGTCTGCTCATCTCTGTTAAACTGCAGCTTTTCAGGTCTATGTTCAGGTGCAATTGCATCTGCTACGCATACAGGTTCACATTTCATTTGAAATTCAGTGGGTTTCCCCTGAAGTCTCTTTCTGTTGTTGACCAACATCAGAAAAGTTAGTCTTCATCTTTGTTTTGCACCAGTCTTAAGATCTGTTTGCATGTATTTGTTTCTTATACAACTCCCATGGTATTACTCAAATGCTATAAAAAATAGTAATGGATAGATGTCATTTTCTATTTTTGTGCCAAAGCAGAATCTCTGTTCGTTTGCCTTTTTAAGGACTTGATGGCCTACCCAGGCCTCACTTCCAAACTTTTCCTCCCTTTGCTTCTCATCCCAGGAAGAGACTCTTCCTCTTATAAGTATCATGCAGAAATGTGTTTTAAAAAATAAAAGCAACGAACATGATAATTGCGCACATTCTATTATTTTTATCTTTTCATATAAAAATGTTTTCTTGTAGAGAGCTGTAACATACTGTGCCATATATAGCTTATGTAATGCTCAGGGACAAAACACAGAGGTGCCTTCCCAGTTAGGTTGGCCCATTAGGTTAATACAAATAGACAATTTGTGTAACTCTCATACAAGTTGAATGTGGATAGCTCTACCCAGACCCCAGGATCCCCATTTGCAGACCCAGTTAATGTTATGTTCTGAGTAGATTTGAGAAAACAGGCATATTCCCCTTCTTATTGCCAAAACAATATACCTTAACTGTTCTGTTATCCTCTTGTTTATAGTGAACATAGTACCAAACATAAATTACTGTCCAGAAACAACATAACTATTAATGGGCTCTGCATGAGAGGAAAAAAAATTAAAAAAAAATCCTTCAATTTTCTTACTTTTCAAGCTTAAGGATAGTGATGTGACATGACATCAGTCCAATTTACCAGGTATAAAACTAAATTAAATCAATGCATGAAGCTTTCATGGAATATGCCTCAAAATCAGTTAATCTACCATTATTGAAAAGTATCACATTTAAGTCTTAATAATTCTTTACACTAGAGTGCTATTAATGTCATCAGTATTATTATACTTTCCTATCTTCGATATATTATAGCTGTTAGAATTTGAGTACAAAAATCAATGGCAAATTTGCATTTGATATAAAATATTCTAATCTATCACAATTAATTTTCTTCCCTGAATTATGTTAATTATCCTCTTCCCCACCTGGGAAGAACCCGTATTGCATTCTTGACTAGATTTAGATCTGAAGCTGGTTCCCTGCAGTGCAAATCTTTGATAAAAATTCCATACTTGCTCTCTCTTTGCTTCTGTCTTTTGTACACACACCACAGTGAGAAACATTAAATGAAAAGTTTGGTTTGACCAACAGCTTTTGAATACAGAAGACAGCTGTTTTTCCTTTAAATAGATTATATATATATATATATATATATATTTATATATATATTTATTTATATATATAACCAACCCAGAACTTACTCCCTCAGCTCTTGCCCATGGGCAATTAAGCTGTATACATGCAATTTCAAGATCAAAAGCAGCACCAAAAACCCACTCATGATTGACTGCTCAACAGTTTATACACATCAAAAGAAATATCTTTGACAAGCAGTTTTCTTTAGTTGTTTCAAAGGTTAATATCACCTCCTTGTACCTTGAGGAGAACTTCTCATCCTCAAAAGTCCTATAAACTCTTCTTAATAAAAAAAAAAAATATATATATATTTTAGATAGCTGTTAATTGAGGACTTAGTCTTGTACCTAAAATATTAAATGTCTGATTTATCATAAGGACAATGATAGTCTCTTGACAATCAACATCATGCTAATCATTGCTGGCTTTTCCAGGTCTTTCCCCAGATGTTTGAGTAACTGAGTTTGCATCAGTTACCGCTATTTGCTCTGTGGTATATAAGTCTTACTTATCGCTAGCTTTAAGTTTCCCCCATGAATTTTGCTTATAGTGTCCTTTTCACCCAGATCCTCGCATCTGAGGAATGCTGTGTTCATTTGTATTTAAAAGACATTTTCAAATTCACTGAAATCCGCAAGGCCAATATATTTTCTCCCAGTTTTTGCTCATGCGGACAGATCTCACAGTGCGTGGTCATGAATCCTAGCTAATCTGGGGCCTTGAAAGACACTTATGTGGCACTGGAAAGTGAGTCATTGTGGGGGGGGGGGGAAGAAAAGCAGTAACAAACAGGTCTGTGTCAGGTCTGTAAGAACAGGGCTTTACCCTGAAGATTTAGGCTTGTTGTGCTGTTTATTTTGAATTTACATCCAGGAAATGTACTTTATTTAATACTTTTTCCCATTAGCTTCCAGTTAATATATGAAAACTTCCTAGTGTAATTTGTTAGTGTGCATTTTTACACTTGATTTGAGATTTTATAAGAGGCTGGTGAGATCTGACCACATCTCTCACTTTAAAAGTTGATTTTCAGTTTGAATGAGGTTGTGAAGTCAAAATGCAGGACAGACAGGGAAGGACTTTCTCTCAATGTCTCTTTAGATTGCAGTAAGAAAATATGAGGGTAAATCCTATTCTCTAAACACATAGATTTACTGGACTGTGTCTTCTTGATATTTGTACTTTTGTAAAATTACCATTTACCCACAGGTCCAGAGGTTTGTTGACGTAGGAAGCGTTTCAGCAAGATTGATGCTGCTAGGTGTAATGTGGCCCAGTCCCCCATAAGGACATAAAGAATTAGGTCATTGATTACAGTGCTTATGTGCTTTTGTTCACTTCCCCAACCTTATATTTTTTTCCTTAGCAAATAGATAACTACAGAATAGTTAATACTCCCTGGAAATCCTAGCAATTACATTTTGAAACAAGGGAAATGACTGTTAATATCTTACTGGGAACAGACAGTTATACATAAGTACACAGGAATTTCTATGTACTTAAAAGACAATGCATGAAACAAAAAGCAAAAATGCACGGCTTTTTATGAAGAGGCTTTCTGTGATTATCTGTGCATATATTTGAAATTCATTAAAATAAGACTTTCCTGGTGTCAGTTTGATACAGCTCAGATACTGCTGGAGTGGGTCAATGATAAAAGGACTGGAGGTTTAATCCCAAGTTTGCATACAGAGAAAACATTTTTGGGGACTCTGCTCTTTCTCTAGCAGAACAGTGCACTTACAAGAAGGGCAATGGTGTTTGCCCAGAGTTCCACATTTGTGTTTATGCAACATGTATAGCACTCTCAGGGTTATCCTTTGAGTGCATAAATGTCTGCAGAATATATTCAAACAGTCCTAATTCAGTCAAAAATAAATTTAAAGCAGTCTTAGAAAACAGGCCACATTAAGAGTGCGTATTGGTATTTCCTGTCTTTCAGTTGCTGTGGGAATCAGTTGACATCACTTGCATCCACAAGATGTAAAGGTGTTGGAAAACTGGAGCTGGCACTGTGCACTAGCTCAGTTTGGAATTGCTATTGCTCTCCTCTAAATACAGAATGAGTCTGTGCCTTGGGTTTCTTCTTCCCTTCTTACCACCTCATATTGCCTGAATAGTTGATAAGTCATTTCTTGTATTTTCAACTAGATTTTGTGTACAATACATTAATATATTGATAACCTCAGATACTTCATTCAAACTTCTGCTGCATGAGCTTCTGTTTCTCTGTGTCTGTACTACATGTGTGTGAACCAAATTCTGTGTGATAGATCATGGTCAACATCTGCACTTTGTTGTCTGCACCTGTTTTTGAATTGCCAATCTTATCTTGAAGAAACATGTCTTGTTAAGTTCTGAACCAGGTAGCTTATCTCACCTCTGAGGCTGCATATCAACCTGAGGTCTGGAGTGAAACGACTTTAGTGTTATCAGATCAATTTGCTGTGAGCAGCCCACATCACAATACTATCGCACGTAAATCAGCTGGCTTTGGCAGCTTGCTCAGGAGAGAGCTAGGCTTACACCTTCAGAACCACTGAATTATTTCTTCTCTCTGGAGAAGTCTGAGAGTCAGAAAAGATTCCTTCAGGTCAGGGCTAAAGTCTCAAAGGGAAGCCAGCAGAGAGGCAGCTAAATTTTACCTCAGTATGCTAGACATCCAACACTTAAAAGTGTTTTTAAGCTGTGTTTTAGTTTTAAGCTAAATAAGAGAAGGTTAAGAGGCTAATCTCAGGCACAGATAATCGGAGAAACTAATGAGATGCATACACAGATTGCATGTGGCTTCCTGATTATTTTATATACTATTTGCTTTCTCTGAAATGAGGATCTTTGTGTTACTTGACAAATAGTACCATCTGCTCTATGAGCATCCAGATGTATGGTTTATCAGCCTAAAATAATTTTTTGATTTTCCTTCATAGAAACAAATGTACTGCCCTTCACAAGCTTATTTTATGATGAAGACATGTTCAACAATTTTGACGTTTAGTATGCATGTAACAATGCAGGTAATACATTGTTTTCCTTTATTACTGACAATCAGGTTGTACTTTCCTTTCCGTAGTAATAAAAAGTAGTTTTAGCAGTACATCTGTCAAAATATTTACCTCTTAGGCCACCAAATTTCAAGTCAGTGTCTGCTTACAATTTTTACTTCTGTTATCAATACGTGAAGGAAGCAGATGACAGTGTGGTAGTACGTTATGCATCTCACAAGTTAAAATGAAGTAACAGTTTAGATCTGGGATGCTCCTTGTGGTCCCTAAATGTCTGTGAGCAATGAGTGGGATCGATGTATTTATGTTATTGTTCCTTAAGGTAATGGCATTAGTGCAGCACTTTTCAATAACTACTTTTAATTTGAATCAGTGTGGTAGCTATTAACTCTTGTCAGGTAGGTTGGTTGTTTAGTTTTTATCTCTAGGTATTGAATATGCCATTAGTTGTTCTCAGAACATAAAGTGACCAAAAACAGATATCAGAAATTGCTGCCAGTAGAGAGACTAAGGACTGAATGGGTTCAGAGAGGCTAAACCTTTTTTTCTGTCTCCCCACTTTTTGCAGGTAGCCCTAAAAGACTGCCGAAGCAGAACTTGTCTGGTAGGTTGGCCAAAATTCAGTTGCTAGCAGCAGCATCTGTACCCCCTGCTGTAAACAAGATGAGAACTGCTGCTCACACTAAGGCATGCTTGATGTTTTCCTGCAGCTTTAAATGTAATGTAATTAAAATAAGGGATATGTCTGACAAATGGAGGAGGAAGTATACAAAAAAAAAAAATCAAAGATATTTTTTCAAAAGCCAGAGATGTTTTATGAAGGAAACATTATGGATGAGAGATGGTTAAAATTATTTTTCTAATCCCTCTTCCCCCTCACGCCCCTGCTCTTGTTATCAGCTCTGAAGCAGGAAGAATCTATTCTCCTTTCACTTACCCACATTTTCTCTGACACCTTTCACTTACCCATATACATTCTGTTCCCCATGGAGGTGTTCATCTTGTTGTAAAAATGACACTTTCAGGGATATGACTGTAGAGGCTGAAATGTTGATTACCAGCATTAATCATTTCTGGAAATACAAGTCTCTAAAGATGCTACCTTTCTGGTGTGCATGTAACGTACATAGAGAGGGACAGACTGATGGGGTACATGCTAGTGTACGGGCAGGGGAGGCAGTACCAGTACATATTTACTTTTGGCCTTTTGGGGATTTATCTAATCTTTTGTGGTCACATTTTAAAAACAGTGTTGACTTCCTTTTCCAGTTAGTTAATTTAAGGAGTCCTCCTCTTTTGGTGATGCTTGATGCTGGTTTTGTTAATATGTAATGAGATTTCCCCTTGTGCCTTCATTGTCAACGTTTAAAAGTGCATCTGTAGGGAAGGCTGTAGACCATCAGACTGGAATCCCACTTCCGTCTCAGCTGCTTCTCTCCATATTGATGGCATACAGGATAAACAGAACAAGTTAATTTGTAATCTTAGATAGAAAATGATAGCTGCGCTGTTTCTGTCATTGAGCTCTCTGCCAGTTTAAACAGCTGATTAGTCAGCTTCTGTGGAATCGATCTGAATCAGTTCCACCTGCGTGCACCCACCAGGAGCCACTTTATTGTAAATCAATCATTCTGAAAACATCTCACAAAGGGGCCAGTCCTCACTAACAAGCCATCAATTTAAACTGTCTGTCTGGAGCACTCAAGAAATTAGAAGCACAACAAACATTTATTCTAAAATTATGGAGAAGTCATTTCTTTAAACCACAATCTGTAAGTATTTGGTGTTTGTGGTAATTTTTTTTCTTTTAATTCATACGCATCGGGTTACCTTTCAGACATCCCAAAAGCGTTTGTGCTTTCTCCTAGGAGAAAACAATATGTTCGGAATTTTAACAACAATGGATGGAATGGATGGCCTTTATTACTAGAAGACAGCATTAACAGTAACTCAGAGACTTTATATCCTGCCCTTGTGCCCCTTGGGTGTTAAGATCGATCCCTGGAGTCAGAGAAGTTCTTCTTATTCTTTGACATGATGAATTGCTAAATTTTGCCTGTGCAGAGAGTGGGTCTTCCAGCTGGCAGTGGTTGGAGAAGTTGCCCCAGGGGGAAGATACAGATATACGGTTTGGTCTCCAAACTCTTCCTTTAAGACACTTCATACTACCCTAAATAAAAGAGAGTGAAGAAGGTATATTCTATTTTTTTTCCCCTTTTATTGGCCTGTCTGGGCATTTCACTTATGTCAACAAAAAAAGCTGTGAGAATCATGTTTTCAGGTTGAGTGCATTGTTTAGAATCTCTGGAGTCTTATTCAGCTTGAGAAAAAAATATGGCAGCACTACATTTTCAAGGCGCAGTGCAAATGTTATGCTGTGTAATTACATGTTGCCACATGATTGCGTTGTCAACACTGTGTCTGATTTCAAGGTAATTGCTTAGTTACTAGGTTTAACGCAAAACTGCTCAGAGACTTGTGTACTACACAAGTGTCCCACTCCTGGAAATAAAATCAAAATAAAAGTTCAGTGAAACCTCATGTGATAGCATCGAAGGTAATTGTACTCGCAGATGGTGTTGGGCCTGATCTATCTCTGCTTATTTATTGTAGGATAGTTTGGTGAGATATCTCTTAGAATAGTGTAGCATATACACAGTAAATTTGGAGCTCTAGTGTCTCCCTCTCATAGCATTGGATTGTGGGTGGGTTTCAGACATTTAATACGGCTATAGTTGTTGCAGTTTTCCAGCCCACGCAAGTGACTTCTGCAGTTAGTCTTTCTAACCAGCCCTCTATATTTTAAAAAGTTAAGAAATGGTAGATTTGAACAAGACAATGTCAGCTGGTAATTCACCATACCTTTTGACTTTCTAACTGTATAAATACCAAAAAAAAAAATAAAGGGACCATGTGACTATGAAAATGTAGGATGACAGGAATTTGGGTGATGCCTCTCATGTATACTTTACCAAGATCCATTTATGGGTCCCCTCAGTAACATCTGATTGACAGTATTCCTCTGGATAAAAACTGCAGAATGTGGCAATGCTCCCTCCCTTCCTCTTCCTGAGCACAAATCCTGCCCCACCTTGCCCATTGGTCTCACGGATCTTGGGAAGCCTTTTTGTTCTCTGTTGCATAAATCCCCTTCAGCAATCTGTTTGGGTGGGGAGATGCATGAAAATCTGTGCAGCTGCCTTCAGTAACCAGAAAATACAGTAATCATATCCTTACGTATCATGCTCCAGACACTCTGAATCAGTGGCAGGATTGTTATTACTTAAGTTGGAAGCAGTGCCAGACCCTATGGATTTCTAATCTGAGCCATTGAACGAGAGACGCTCCTTTTGCAGGTCAGGGTGAGCTGTTTCTGGGCTGAAGCAAGACAAGCTTTGCAGCTGGAGGTCCTCTTTTCTCTACAGGAAGTTCCCATGGGACTTTTCTGTTAGGGCTTTCTTCAAAGGAACTTCATCTGTCTTCCTGGGCTGGGTTATTTTAAATGAGACTCCTGTTCCTCAGCTGTTTTCAGGTAGGGCTGGACCAGCTGTTTCTTGGATCTGCTGCCTGGGTGCGCTAAATTACTGCTTCCAGTGTGAAAAGCCTACGCGATAAAGATGGTTGTTCTGTTGGTGTTTTCTCTCAACCCATGCTTTCACACAAGTAATATTCATGCCAGTGTTGGTCATGATATCTACTTAATTAGTTTGGTACTATCCATTCATCAGCAAAATCCCCGTGACCATTTGTCATCATGATATTTTTAATGGCAGGTTTTTAGCTGAGCAGGAGTACCTGATGGAAACTGTGTGATGATTATAGTTTCCTGAAAGGAATGATTTCAATCCACAGGTGGGGAAGGAAAAAAATAATAATAAAAAAATATTAGAGCTAGATAGGAAAATAATCATTTTCTATATGTATATTATTTACTGTCTGCCCACCCCATTCATAGAATTAGACTGCATGCTCTTACCCCAGTTCTGTAGGCCACCATCAGGATGTGGATCTTTACTTCTACCCTTCTACCTAATCCTCCCATGGTTGCTGAAACTGATAAAATTCACCAATAGAAGAAAATTTCCATGAGCCAGCAAATGTGCTTTCTCTCTGGTGCAGTTGCCTGCTGTCTGATGCTGAGCTCTGTCTTCTCTGTGGAGGAGAATATGGCTTTAATTACCAATTTAGTTTATTACTGCTATTTTAATATGACAAATCGGATGATTTTATAGTGAGTACTCATGGGATCCTGTATATATAAAAAATACCTCACCATAGGTGTCTGATTATCATGGAAGCTTGTTTCAGAGACATAGGAAAGGTGATATTACAAAGCGAGGAGTTGTCTGCTTGTAGCAAGCCCTGGATGAAGGAAATAAACAGGAAAAATGGTAGTCTAGAACAAATCTGGAGCTCCAACTCAGTACAGCAGAAGTATGCAAAGCAATTTTAAGCAGTGGGATTCTGATTTTGAAAGTACTGTACAAGTTAAGGAAGGTGAAGGTATGTATATAAGCAAAGGTATGTACATAAGCAATGACTTAACTGTGGGATGGCATAAGCTGTCAGGAACACTGAAACAAACAGCCCGTCTCTGGTATCCTACTGGTCTTCTTAAAAGATGAGTATGTATTAATGTGTTCTTATTGGTAGTTCTGCAAATTACCTTCGTCATGTTGCATGAGTTATGCAGTGACTGCCAGGTTATCTTCTTTCTATTTGTGCTCTATACATCAGGGTGAACGCCTAAATGAATAATGCAGTTTAGTATCTCTTTCCTGAGCAGTAATTTTTGGTAATTAGGACTCTTTACCTCTGTGTTCTTTATTTTTTGGTGTTGAGTGCTTAACGCTGCTTTGTAACTGTTAGTATATTTTTATTATGGTCTTGCTGCTAGTTATTGTGAACGTTATGCATTGATATTAGTGGACCAAATGCTCAGGGTGCACAACAAAAGAGTAGGAATATTGTTTTTTGTTAATGTTGTCAATTTCTAGGATGTTTAAACTGAAAGATGAAGAGGAAAAGTGCAAACGTAGTTACTTTCATATTAATTCATGTTGTTATTACAGGATGGTGAGTTATCATAAACTACAGTTAAAATGCCTGCGTTAAAGAGATACCGTGTACTTTTTCACCACTACTTTATGATGAAAAAAATATTTTAATAGAAAGAGATGTTGTTAGCTTATTAAGGGAGATGATATCTGGAGGCATCTAGATCGTAGTAGCTAGTTCTGAAAATGTAATTTGTCGAATCTCTACTGAGACTATAGTCTGACCCTGGTGTCTGTCTTACTGGCCACATTTCAGTGCATTTCAGGGTGCATGGGACAACTGAACATGGTCTAGCAGTATGCAGGGTCATCTATCTTCCCTTCCAGTCAAGTTATGCATTGTGGATTTTTTTCCATGCCTTTGGTCAGGAACAAAGTAAGGAAGTGACTAGCCAATTCAGAATAATATGATGGAACAATGTGGTTTTAATGAGTATAACAAGTTGTGTTTTCTTTGGGACCCTTGTATGCAAGATCCTGCAGGAGGATCTGCACGCTGGTTGTCTGTGAGACTGTGCAGATCTATCCTGAGATTTCAGAGCTCTCTGGCATTAGGTGTTGACTCCCATAATGCAGTGTAAAGCCCTGGGCACTCCTGGTATTGCAACAGTTGCCAGAGTCCAGAAGACCTGTGTTAACCAACATGCAAGGAGGTGAATTGCAGGTACGGAGATAGTTATTAGTATGATGATACCTTGTGCATGAGGGATTAAAGGGCTGAAAAATGAAAACAGCTCCATCTGTTCCTGCCAAAAGGAACCAAGGTAGGAATTCAAAAGTTACTTACTGTCTTTAGTATGTAAAGTGTACGTTCCATTAGTTACAAAATAGAAAAAAAAGTACTGTAGCAAGATAGGTTAAAAACTGCCATAATTTTAATCCAGATTTATCCATATTTTTCCTAGTCTGTCAGTGGTTAGAACACTTTCTGTTGTAGCTCACCCACGCTCTAAGCTGCATGTGTAGTACAGCACTGAAAGTGGCTCTATTATGTCATTTGGGGCTTTGTATTTATTGTTATGCAACACTAGTTGTGCTTATTTTGCAACCAAGATAAACTATATTTACATTTAAACGCCGATTTTGCAAATTTAACTTGGGAATGGGGAATAACAGTTTCTTTTTGGAATCATATTTTGACCCTAGCAATAAAAGTTGAGAATTGGCAGAAATTTCCATAGTTTGGCTGAAGCAATTTTCTGGTCCAAAGTCTAAACAGAGTACCTATTTCAAAATAGTATGAATTATGTGTGATCTGAAAAGAATTACACTCCAGTTGCTGTAGTGTTTCAGAGCCAGTTGCACTGCAATAATAAAAAGTGATAAAATGTATTTGTATCAGTCAAGTGAGCAGATCTAATTTAGGATGCACGTGCAAGAAAAGATAAGCAAATTCTGTTCTATTACTTTGATTTCAGTCTTCTATTATTCCGTCGATTTTAAATGAATTTCAGTGGACTTCTGCTAGCATAATTGCGATCACATTCAAGTCTATGAAGTAAAACAGCATTGATGTGAACGATGGTCTAAATCACACTACCTGTTTGTTTAGAATATATTCCTGATCATCTGACACTCATACTTCATATTCATATCCTTATGTATTTTACCCAGACTGCTGTAGCACATGTAGCTAATTATTCCAGGCTGTTTTATCAAACTTGACTTCAAGGGAGCAAGGGAGCCCCTTCAATCTCCTGTTTGTTTTGTACTCCAATGGCACTGTGCAGTTTAACAGAATTTGGACTAAAGGCTGTAGGGCAGCAAGCATTAAATGAGAGGAACAGTATAAAAAGACTGTGAAATCTGTGTATTTTTGAAAAGACAGCAAATGACATCTTTAGAAACTATACTGTCAAATCCTTTGCCCATATTAGAAATCCAAATGTAATATTTATTTCTGAGGGAGAATTTCAATGAAGCACTTTAATAGCTGTTTTGACAAGTGTTGGTGTTTTCAGATCTCAGCCAGTAGTATTTTTGGGTGGGATGGACTGCTGCCTCAATTAAAAAGCAAAGAAACAGAAATGCTCTCGGAATCCTGTTATTTACTGACATGATATTATTATCAGACTAAATGCAGAGCTGTGTGTAAAAAAGAATAACTCTCTGCCCAGGCACCCAGTCAAACATAGCGCTCTACAGAAGACTACTCTATTAATTACAAAATATATTGGTCCCACTAGCAAGTGTAACAGGACTGATCAATCCTCCTCAGCAATGAAAAAATCAGACAGTCTAAAACGCTAGTATGACAACAATGTATAGTTTGGGACCTAAGAAGTGCAATGACAATAACGATAAAGATTCCTGTTTATGGAGCACTTTGTCAAACAAACATCTCAAGGCACCACACAGTAAAAACATAAGAAAATGAAATCAAACAGAGCTGTGGGCTTGATCGAAGGGAAATCATTGATCCTTATTCCTAAAAGTACAATGAAAAAAAGCCCTTCATCTCTGAGGTTTGGCCTAAAAGTTAGAAAGCTTTGGAGGTCTAAAAATAATAACCCGGAGACAATTTCTTTTCTTGCTCATTCTAGATTTGTTTTGGCACTACACAGGATTGGGTGCCTGAAACAGTAGATTAAAACTGATATAGAGAGCATGGTTACAACCTTCTACTCCAAAAGGCTTTTCATTATTATAGAAATATTTTAGAAAAATATTTCTGGGAGTACTATCTGCCCTAAATTTGAGGAATAGTGCCAGAATTTATATCAAGCCTGATCCTTTAGCTGTTTTCTTTCCTTTTCTCCTTTGCGGCCTTCTGTCTCTGCCTCAGAGTCACGCAGGCAAGTCTAATATGTTAACGCTGAAACAAGCCACAGAAATTTCTCTCCTTGTTTCCTGCTGTCTTAGTCCCATGTTCCCTTCAGTTGATAGTGGGATTCCTGTCCTCATCCAGCTGCATTAAGCTTGATTATGGCTGTAATCCCAAATTCAAACCTTTTTTGTCCATTCTTCAAATGCAAGAGTAGGCATAGTGTCAGTTTTCGTTTTGGCAGATATGCTAGGTAAAGAGAGTTAAGTATGAAAAATATCATCACTAGTACCTCATTCTGCTGCCCAACAGCTTGTGTGTGGAGGAAAGAAAGTCTATTAGTCATTTATGTCTTATAGTTTACAATGATGCACACATAGTTCCATGGGGCTACAGAGCTACTCATAAATGCCAACTGTTTGTTTACATTTAAGACGCCCCCCATCCAATGAGTTAAGACTAATTAGGATAATGACATGATAAGGATAATAATGTCACATAGTAAGGATAATAACTGCATTTTTTATCATTAATTTTCCATTTGTTTTTATTTTAAAGGTGAAAGTTTATGCAAGTAAACTATGAGGTCTCAATCTATCACCAGTAGTGCTCTGGTGAGGTATTATTGCTACCAGAGGACTCAACGTTCCTTATTGTAATTGCAAGAAAGTATATGACAATGTCTGTTGGGAGAAATAATTCCTTAAATGGAATTCATCATAATTATTTTATTATTTGGAGTGTGAAGGCATGAATAATGAATCCTCACTGAATACAGAATATGCTTGTGATTTGTTTCTTTCTTTCCACATTTGTAAGTGTGTAATTCTTTTTTTTTTTTTTTTTTTTTTTTTTTTTGTAATCCTTTGCACTGGTTCCACTCATGGGGAAATACTTGGGCCATAAGGTTCTGAAAAGTGTGTTAGAACCAAAAATTAATGGTGTTTCCATGTATAAGTGTGGGTTTTTTGATAGCCAGTAATGCCTAATGTCTAGCAGGAGTAGTTCTGCCTTTAGACTAAAACCAGTTCCTGGACATCTAAGTCTCAGTCTCATTCACTTACCTAGACAGCATAGACACTGTCTTCCCAGGAGCTGACAAAGCAGGAACTCCAACTATATCCTCTATCTGTGGCTCAGAACAATAAAATAGATACAATGTAAGGAAAAGAGCTAGAATGAAGCTCCAAGGAGCATCTCCTGAGTGACAGTATGACCTGTTATGGAGCTTCCTGCTCCATCAAGTTGGGACCAGTAAGAAAACGGGTACTGGCAGCTGAAATCATTCAAGTCCTTAAATTTTCTAGGAAGACTATGGAGTGTTGCAATGACCCCAAATAATTCCCGTCTTCCTTTTGTGCAACAAAAAGCATGTTCTGTTGACAGATAGGAACTGATGAAATAGAAATCAAAGCTTTCTTGACTGAAGGCCCACTCATTGCTTCATGAACTGCAGCAGCATGAAGCATGAGGAACGGGCCATGCCAAATTGGTAGCACACTGCATTCAGAGACTGCCATGGGCCATGTACAAGATTTTACAGGTCCTGGTCACACAAAATCAGTAAAACCAGAGGTGAATCCAATGTCTCCTGAGCTTGAAGGTCGGCAGATGTTGCTTTACATCTCATCTGTAACACCATTGCAACTAGAGAAGCCTGTAAACTATCCGATTGTTGCAAGCTTTCTTGCAGCAAAAAGAAAGCTTTATGGGTCTGTGTCTATCCCTCAGATGTAGCACAAGTCGATTGGTTTTCTGTATGGCCACTCTAACCTTTCAAATGGTTCAGGTGTCTGTCTCGATCCTGAAGGGACCAACAAATGAACTGAGGGTATTCCTGCCGGTTCCCTAACAAAAATGGCACCCCCCATTTCCATGCTCAGAGGGATGCTTATGTTAATCATCAGGTGCAATGAAGAAACCCAGCAGAGCTCCCCATTGATATCCTTCTCAGGATATCAGTTGACATTGACATTACTCCCATGTTTGCTTGGATAATGTTACCTGGATGTAGGAATAGAAGGTATTTTGAGCAAGTTTGCTGATGACACCAAGCTTGGAGGAGTTGTGGACTCGGATGAGGGTGGAAAGGCCTTGCAGAGGGATCTGGATAGGTTGGAGAGCTGGGCGATCACCAACCGCATGAAGTTCAATAAGAGTAAGTGCCGGGTCCTGCACCTGGGACGGGGAAACCCTGGCTGCACGTACAGACTGGGCGATGAGACGCTGGAGAGCAGCCTAGAAGAGAGGGATCTGGGGGTCGTGGTAGACAGCAAGTTGAATATGAGCCAGCAGTGTGCCCTGGCAGCCAGGAGGGCCAACCGTGTCCTGGGGTGCATCAAGCACGGCATCGCTAGTAGGTCGAGGGAGGTGATTGTCCCGCTCTACTCTGCGCTGGTGCGACCTCACCTCGAGTACTGTGTGCAGTTCTGGGCACCACAGTATAAAAAGGACGTGAAACTGTTGGAGAGTGTCCAGAGGAGGGCTACGAAGATGGTGAAAGGCCTGGAGGGGAAGACGTACGAGGAACGGCTGAGGGCACTGGGCCTGTTCAGCCTGGAGAAGAGGAGGCTGAGGGGAGACCTCATCACAGTCTACAACTTCCTCGTAAGAGGGTGTCGAGAGGCACGAGACCTTTTCTCCATTAACACCAGCGACAGGACCCGCGGGAACGGGGTTAAGCTGAGGCAGGGGAAGTTTAGGCTTGACATCAGGAGGGGGTTCTTCACTGAGAGAGTGGTTGCACACTGGAACAGACTCCCCAGGGAAGTGGTCACTGCACCGAGCCTGACTGAGTTTAAGAAGCGATTGGACTGTGCACTTAGTCACATGGTCTGAACTTCTGGGTAGACCTGTGTGGTGTCAAGAGTTGGACTTGATGATCCTTAAGGGTCCCTTCCAACTCAGGATATTCTATGATTCTATGATTCTACCTTTTGTCATTTTTGTTTGTATGAAACCAAATGTTACATAGAAAAGATGCCAGACTATCTGTAAAGTCAACACTGTTAATGAATTTCATCATGCTGGTCAGTCTAGGTTGCATTAACTCTGTTCTGTGAATTCTGCATGAGTTGTGCAGTTCAAACTTAGAAACTGTTCTCTAGAAACAGAAGACAAATGATAATCTAGGCAAACTGTGCCTATGCCAGGTGGCAGTCTAGGAGGAAAAAAAATAGAAAAAAAACTGTTGACTTGGGCTAGGAATACAATCCTTCTAAATGTTCCCTGGTGATGAAACAGATCTGAAGTTAAACCCTCTTGTTCAGCAATATAAAGCAAACATATAGAAAAGCCTATAAGTAGGTTTGATTGCTCCAAATTTGAAAATGTATATCACTTCTGTAGGTATTAAACGGTGGCACTTGCATAAGAGCAAATCTGGATTACTAAAGGTCTTGACTAAACATTTTTCTTTCCTTATCAGGAAAGTTTAATCTGCAAGCTATTATTTTTTTTTTTTACATAAATGTTAAGTAAACTTTTTTTTTTTTTTTTAACTCAAAGCACATTGTAAAATAGTAATCATTGTGACCTCAGACAAGTTTGCAAAAAGCTTCTGTTAAAAAAAAAAAGTATTTGCATTTTATCTAATTTGAAGTCAATGGATGAACAGAAACACATTCAAAACACATTTTGCAGGAGGTGCAAAGTCACCAAATGCATTAAATGTTCGCTAGCAATCATTAAATACCATTTCTAGAATATTCATCATGATCAAGAATGTGTACCAATAGTTGGAAATTTTACCTTTAGATAGATTATAGAGATTGTAATAGGTTTTTCTTCATGTCTGATCCGAATATATTGATATAAATGAAGACCTCTATTACCTCGAGTGACTTGTTAACGGAAATTATATTTGGGATCATTCTCTAGTCCTGCATTGCCACAACAGTTTCATGGAAGTTTGATAAGGCTAACTGATAGAGCATACTCAATACCACAAGTAGCATGAAGAAGTAGCTCTCAGGTTTTTGATGAGGCAGAATGATCGTGAAGGAGTAGATCTTGGTCAACCGGGACATCCTATTTTGTTTAGTAGTATTGGATCCAAAATATTGCGAACAGCTGTACTGCATATGCAAAAGGTGTCAACTACTCTAGAGATAAAAAATTGTGTTGTTGTTGTTGTTCCTAATTTGCACTAGAAAAAAGCAATGCCTCACTGAGGAAAATCTTGCATAACAAGAATCAGTTGGACAATGTTCAGCCTGAGGACCGCTACTGGGAATCACTACTGTAAATTTTCAGTCCTACTTCAGTCTATATTATATTATATTTATATTATATAATATATATAGACTGAATATAATATATATATTATAATTATATGCCCATAATTAATATACCTTCACATGGTTCCCAGGTTGTCGCCTTGTAGGGCCATCAATAAAACAGATCAATTACACCCCATTGGGTTTGATGCCATGTTTCTTTATACAGTCATTCATCTCCTGCCATGGTAGTCATTGACTGGCGAAACATCAAAAAGCATCTCTCCCTCCAGAAATGAAAAGAATGAACAGATCTAATATTGTTCATATGTAGCATTAACATTATCTTCTTGTTTTCAACCTGAAACAGAACATGCATTACACAGGACATGTGATGGCCTAATCACAAGTCTGCTCTGTTAATGACAGACTAAATATGAAAGAGTCCAAAGATTTTCTGGCCCAAGAAGGCCAGAAAGAGAGGGAGCTGTAGCAGGTAGAGTTTGAGAAATCTTTGATTTAATAATGCTCTCTTTTGAAAGGTAAAGGCCCAACATTTCTACTTTTAACTTTATTAACATTCTCTTTCAACACACCTCCTTTTGCAGTATAAGATCTCTGTAATGATAACGAAACATATGCATTGTTTATTATCTGTTCTAATACTGTTTTAAATGAGAACATTAATAAAGCATGAGTCATGTCGCAGGTAAGAAAAAAATGAGAGGAATCGCAGTAACAAATGCCCAGTAAGAAAACCATGGCTCCTCAATGCAAAAATATTTACTGTGTGATGCTATTAAATGAATCACAGGAACTAACCCTTTAGTTCTTTACCGAAGTCCATAGGGGAGGAGATTCAGAGTAGACGCATATCATATGTGGGACTCTGCATCTACTTATGAGTTTCACCAAATTTATATATATATATATATATATATATATATATATATATAAATGTTATTCCTCAAAATGATTTGAAGAATTGAATACACATCAATAAATTGATTACAGTGCAAAAAAATGACTTACAAACCAATAAATTGCTATTTGATTGTACAGTCAATAGAACATTTAAAGTGAGGATATCTACGCAGTAGGTGCCATGATACGGGCACACTTGTGAGAGCAGCCTCCCCTAGGGCTTTGAAATCCATGGTGACAGACTCTGGAGTATGTAGGTGGAGCAAGGGGGAGAGAGGAATGGGAAGAGAAGGTAGCCAAGAAACCTCTGAGCTTACTCTCATTGTTTTTATAGCCCTAGCTAATAGGAGGAGTCACCACCAGCACCAGTACAGAAGAACCAATAAGAGGAAAGAAGGCAGTAGAAAGGAAGAAGGGATAGATTTTTTTTTTTTATATTTTTATTTTTGCGTGCACAGGTCCATCAAAACCCGGCAGCCTGCAGCGATGGGAAAGATACATAATATGATAAAGCTTGGTAACCGGCATGTGTGATTGAACAAACCAATGAAGAGATAACATCGGAAAGCTTTACAGCTTGGAAAGCTGTTAGCAAGCTGGTGTCCCCTTCATCATTTTTAATTTTACTTTTACTGCCCTTCATTTGCTTTGACAGGTTGATGTTGCCATGGTGCAGTTGAAATTCTCATAAAAGTGCTGTTACCCTTTCAAGATAGCTATTTTTTCCTAGGGTTTATACCACACTTTATAGTTATGTCAGAAGGTTTACTTGGTTTATGAATTCTCCAAGCTCTGATATTGCTCTGAAAACTCTGGGTTGCAGTTCGGCTTTTGCCTTTTAATTTGTGAGATTTAACAACCACTACATCAATGTGTTATATCCCTACATAATTAGAAAGCTCATTCAAAATGTATTCTTTTGTTAATCAGGGTACATAAAATTTCAGCCTGTCCCTCAACTCTTTGATCTTTAGTTTCATTAGGAAAAAAAAAAAAAACTGTATACAGCTATGTGGTTCCTTTTCATACTATCCCTCAACTTGTAAATGATTTATCTGGTGTAGGAAAATAATTTTAAAAGATGTTTTTATTCCCTATGAAATAACATCTCCAGTGTTCATAGAGATACTCTTACACTCACAGTGCAAGTCAATTCATGTCAGATGCGAATTGGTCCCGTGGTGTTTTTGCAGTCACAACTAATTTCCCTTTTTCTTGCTCTGTAGTGATTCAAGTTAAGGTTATATGGAGTGAAACACTTGTCAGTAGCGGTGCGCATTAAACTTTGTTGGAAGATGTTTTTTTAAAAACCAAAGTATACATTTTGATAAACTTGAAAGGCCGTTAGTCATTAAGAAATGTGTTATATGACCCCTACTCAGTGTGAACAATAGCCTAACTTCACAAATGAGTAGGACTTTGGGGAAAGGATGGGTAGAAAGGGCAAGAGGAGAGTGAAGTATGACTCAGTATGAAAGAAAGAGGTCAGAGCTGGGCCCTGCTATGTTAAATTCTAGAAAAGTGGTTCATGAAAGATAAGTTCTGTAAGGGCAGCTGGTAAGATTCATTCATTTGCTACCATTTCTATGATTGTTTTGGAAGAAAAAGGGAAGTTAATAAGCGAAGCATAGCTGGCTTTCATAACGATACCAGTGTTAGGGGAAGGATAGAAAGTTTCAGACACAATTCTATTGACTTAGTATTTAATTCTTTCAGCAGAATTAAAACCAAAAATTAGAAGCTCAGATTTTGCTGTCTCTTCCAAAAAGCCCTCCAGGAAGGCTCTGGAAAAGACATTAAGTGATGTGATTAAAGGCAACATGAACTAATCCAGAGGTGAAGTCAACTTGCATTTGGACGTAATATTTGAATGATCACAGTTTTTGAGTTTCTCAGACCTGGTTTAGTACAAATTTTGACACTAAAATAAGAAGAAATAATCAGAATTTAAATGTCAAATAAAAGTCGAAGAATCATAGAATATCCTGAGTTGGAAGGGACCCTTAAGGATCATCAAGTCCAACTCTTGACACCGCACAGGTCTACCCAAAAGAACAAATAGAGGAAGACCCTGAATCAATCCTACAAAGAAGTATTGGAAACATCGGTTCTCGTGAGCAAGTCCTTTCGTGAAACAATATAATGAAGAGCAATGGTTAGGTATAACTTCACGATACTTTGGGCAAAACCTACAGAAAATCTCGGATATCTACTTCTCCAGAGACACAAACCGTATGGAATGCATAGTCTAGCTCTAACGGGAACAGCTATTATTAGTGTCTTCGGCAGCTTTGCTTTTATTTCCATCCACATACCTCTTTAATTCTGTAGAGTACCAACTGGTACAGTCGTTCATATTTATGCATAGCACAAGGACCATTTCCTCACATATGACAGAGTTATATCCTCTAAGCAACAGAAGAACTCAGCTAGTTTTTCTGGATTTATTACACACCAAAAATTAGGTTTGCCCCTAATTTAAATGTCACATTCAAAACCCTGGAATTTAGAAGAAAGCTTGTCTTTGGAAAACAAAAGGTAAGAAAATTACATCTAGTTATCTCAGTCATCCAGCTATAGATCCAATCAGGTAATCTGAATAAGGAACATGTATTTGTTCCTATTTGCATCAGTAAGTTAGAAAGGAGCGTAAGGGAAGCAGAAAAACAGACGGTCTCGATATAAAAGTATTATTACAGCATCAGGCGGTGATGCGTTTTTTCCTCCTAAGTTAATAGGGTTGTTCCCATTGCCCTTGCCAGAGTACCGTGCAGCTCTATGTCGTTATGTTATTTTAGTTGAACGACAACGTAAATGTTGTCATAATCACAATCTACCCTTAAAACTGTATCATTTCATTTTGGTCTCTTGTTAAATACTTTCATCCCTAATTGCCTTTTCCTTCAATGAGAAGACTTACAATGACAACTACAGCACAGCTGAAAAACAATTAATCGTATCAGTCAGACTCTCATAATGGAGCACCTTAATAAGAGCAAGTTCTGTACTTCCTGAAGGCACAAGATAAATTAGGTTCATAGTCTATTATTTGAACAAGAGTATCTGACTTATGGCAAATCTATCTGAAACAGTATTGTAGAATTGTATTTTATCTTTAAGAAATGTTTTCTAAAAGTAAGATATTTACTTCTGTTGCAGTAAAGGATTTAAATGGAAGAATTTCTCTCTAATGTTTCTTGAATCGTACTAGAATGATGAGGTAGAAGAGAGCCATACATCAAACAACCAGCGTGAAAAACTTAGCATTGTATTTTATTTCAAGAGGGGAGGCTGAGCGCAGAATACCCAAGGGTTTTGCCAAGAGCCCACTCTCTCTTCCTTACTTACCAATCTATATATACCACGAAGAAGCTGAGAGCACCCTCTTAAACTTTTTCTACCACTGAAATTTACAGAGGCATACATTTACTTTTTCTTTTTGCAAAGAACATCAGAATGTCAGTGTCGGAGACTTCATTTCTCCAGCTTTGTATAACAGCTATAATGTAAAGAGAAGGAAGGCAGGTTTCTTTCTGTAGCTGCCCCATCAGTTTTCCCTCTTTGTCAAGTAGAGAGCCCGCGACAAATGAAAAGAGAACTCTGGCCTTCTTCCTAATCATGTTTTTTTGGGCTTCTTCTTCCTCTGTGGTAATGACTAATGGCAAGTATCACAGGAAGGATTTACTCTGGTGGCCATTTTCTAATGAGGTGTCCTCTACATTAGGCATTAAATCAACACCAAGGACTCGTTTTTTGAGTGTCTGTGAGACATCATCAGAGAATTACTGGGTTTTACTGGAGGAGAGTCTGAGTTACACTGTAACATCTGAGAAATGTTATATCACACTGAAATTTCCTATACAAGTTCCTTGGGTTTAGCTCAAATAACACAGTCAGATTTGATCTTCCCATGTAAACACTTGCACCTAACCTTTACCCGAAGTGTAAAGAGGTTTTATGTGTCAGCCAATACTTTATTGATAGTTCCCAGTTCCTGAGTATGATACAGAGAAGATTTGAGGTGGTCGAAGTATCTCTTTATACAAAGTTTCTTAAGGTGTCTTAAGGAAGGAGACTTACCATGATTTTTTTCACTTCCACCTTATTGTTGCCTTTATTTAACTGACTCAGTGTCTTTGGGTGTAATTTTGAACTCCTGCAATGAGCAGGGCTTTTTCAACAATTTAGATATGTTGGGTTAAAAAAGTTTATCAAAAGGATGAAGTTTTCTATTCTTGCTATATTTTCTACTACTACATCTGGAGACTGAGGAAGAAGAGCAAGGCAAGATGGTAAACCCTAGGTGCAAACAGGCCTACTAGGAGTAGGGTTTCATAACCATCAAAATGTCAACAGGAGTTGAGTTCAGCGGTGTGGTTTTTCCCCATCACGGATACAGAGTGCCTACCTAACCAGGTGGAGATAATGGATGACATAAATCCTTCTGGTAAAGCAGCTTTGTTTCAGAGGAGTAGATGTGATGTTGCAGGCACTTACAGTGATTATTGGAAAACCCGCACTAGAAATGATATATGAAGAAGCAAGAAAACTGAGGAAAGCATTTACAGATACTTCTTCCCCGACATTCAAGGGTACATAGCTACCAGGAGTCTCTCTCTTCTTTCTTGCTCAAATAAGTAAGAGTTCATCTCCTTCCAAAAGACTGGGCTAGATACCATGCTGCTGTCACAGCAGCAACTTTGGGCTCTGTTTTCTTCCAGTTGTGGAAACAGACCTCAGGCCTAAGGATCCGTAAGTGAAATTAGAAGGGTCGTACATTCATGTATAATTACTGCTATTGTTGCAAGTTATTTGGCTCTTAAATATATATATATATATATATCAAGCCACTTTAGAGACAGATTTCTTGAGTGGCAAGAAGAGTTAACTCCTTCCGTTTTTGAGACTTCAGATTCACACATAGCAATCATCCTTTTAGGATTCCTTTGTGCCTTGAGGGCTTCACCGGTCAATTTGTTGGTCTTCTGTGCGTTCCGTGTCCTGCTAGTTCAGGATGGAAATGACCAGCTAATGTGTATCCTTCAGCGTGTGGGTACTTCATCACATGGGACTCTTCCATTACATATTATTATAGTAAGGTCATGTTTCGAGGCTCTAAAGATGTATTTTTAATAATGAAGATCTCAGCTGAAGTTCTGGACTGTCCCATGTCAGACACATTTAGTCTATACGAAGTAAATGTAAGACTTGGAGTGAAAACTGGCTTTCTGAACAGATGAAAGACAATTTGATGCCTGTCACATTGCAGCAGCAGGAGTGATAGTACTAAAATTAACTCAGACATTAGATGTATTACGGTCTGTTACAATAATTACAATAATTATTTACATATGTTACAATATATTAAAATAATTACAAAAATAATTACAACAGTTACAATAATGAGTCGATCTGTAAGGTATGTGGCAAGTTTCATGGAAAACCCTCCCGAATATGTCAGTAAACATTTTCCCAGACGCCAGAAAGATCTCCATAAAGATCATGTCCCAGTGTTTAGCGCTTTGAGACATTTATCATTGACACAACAGTAGGACTACTACTCCTATCAATTTTTTATGAAGTTTACCAGTTTTAATAGAGATCTTTTCCATGATGTGGAAGCGGTCCCACAATTCCTTACAATTTTGAGTACGTATTGCTACTTTTAGAGCAGCTTCTTTCTTGTAAGGGACCGAGAGGCATGCTGTTTCAGTGTTTGTATAGAGACAAGTTTGGCGGTTCCGTGAGGTGGTTGACGCAACATTACCTCTGCAACTGAATATTTTACAATGATAAGACTTCTTTTGATATCCAATAATATGATGAAACAC
Source organism: Heteronetta atricapilla (assembly GCA_011075105.1). Classification (NCBI taxonomy): domain Eukaryota; kingdom Metazoa; phylum Chordata; class Aves; order Anseriformes; family Anatidae; genus Heteronetta; species Heteronetta atricapilla. Next base: position 13,655,112 of record CM021736.1, on the reverse strand, counting down.
AAAAGAAAACATGGTATCATGGGGAACAGAGCCGATATTATTTCTGGAAAAAATACTCTCAGGAAAAAACATCACAAGCATTGATTTTCCATCCAGAAATTTACAAAACATCGTATTTGCCATATTTGTAGTATAGACCTCATCTTACACGCAAATAGCATCCTGCAGACCTTGCCGATAGTAATCGAATGCCTTTCTGTCATAAATGGCAAGATCAGGACCGCAGTGATTGCAGCAACAGTTGAACATGGCATCAGGTCTGCTAGAACTATCCTTCTCTTATTCCTGTCCTAATCCATGTGGAGGCTAATATAGGGGGTTTCTGATCAATCTAGAGGCAAATGCACTGCAAATAGTAATACTACATAGATTTTGCTTGTTTGCCTAAAATATGTATTTCTCTGGGTTAGGGACAATCAGTGTTCAAAGGTACAAATGTTTAAATGTGATTTTGCTAGGCCACTCTAAATGGCGGAAAGGTTTGTCGTACAAGGAACTTGTACCGTTTTATTTCTGAATCCGAAGTTGTCAAAATTCTGAATCCTGGGAATAACAATTTTCCTCTTGGCTTTTCTTCCTCCGCTTTTCCTGTATTTTGAAGTGTAAACGCAAGGCTTTATATCCTATGTTTCCTAAGATTGGAGGTTTGGGGATCCTAGGAGCATGGTTCCGGTGATTTTTTTTTTTTTTTTTTTTTTCTGAAAGAACTTTATCATGAGCAGTTGGGTGGACTCTGGTGCAGCTGAAATGTCTGATACCAAGGCAAATGACACTGCTTGAAAATAATGGCCATGAAATGTGAGTACACTGCAAATCACTTGGCTGCAGTGTCTCAGAATAAGATCACTGCAGAGCTGATGTATGGACCAGTGTTGCCATTTAATGTGGTTTCCCAGCAAACCTTTCATAAAATTCATGACTGTAGCTGACCTCTGTTACTCTGTCTCTCTCAGGGAAAAAAAAAAAAAAAAAAAAAAAAGGCTATACCGTCTATAACGCAGCTCTCTAAGGCAGTGCACCGAAAAGTGATGTGTGATGTGAAGTAAGGTGAGAGGAATCATGTTCGCTTCACCACAGACACTAGAGGTGAGCCTGTAGTCAAACAGTTGATTAAATGTCACAGCATATTCGACAGCCTTCCAGACTGAAGGTTCTCTCTGACCACATTCAAAGCAGGAGTCTGATTCAAATCCCATTACCACCACCTCCATTGCCCATGAAAAGTCCAAAATGGCTTTATGGCTATTAAAATAAAAGCAGAATCTGCAATCAGCTGCCATCAGGAAACATACAGCTTCTTTATATTTGTATTAGCACAAAATACGAGACACGATGCTGCTTATTGTGTTTTGCTCTTGTATTAGGTATAAGTTAGCAGTGTCTGACTTACACGTAGCTGTGGGCACTGATGTTTCCTGAAAGCAGCAGTTCCGGTCCATCCTAGAAAGTCTTAGCTTGTAGTGTTAAAACCGGTGTACTGTTTTTCACGTTCACTGTATCCTAAGGACAAGGGACAGTTGCCAGTGTTATATATTAAGTAAATGAATGCTACAGCAAGATGAATCAGAGAGGCTAAAGGACTAGCTGACATGGTCGCATCCAAATCGCTTCCAGAGAGAGAAAAGGATTAGGGGTGTGCGGGAGGGATATAGCCAGAGGTGTTCAGGTACCGTAATTACATGGAAAAAGGCAAAGAACATCTAGACAGATACACGACGCATTTAAAAGGGAGAGGAGACAGACAGTGAAGAAGCACTTGATTTCCTCCTTCCTCTGTGCACAATGGTAAAAACCAAATCCAACTCCCATTTCTACTTCCCTGCGTTTCAAGTTCCCACCTTCCTCAGGGTACCCATTTAAACTATGAGAGGTGAGAAGGCATAGTGTTTCACATTGTAAAATGATTGTAAAATGATTCACTTAGTTTGTAGAAAGTGACTCGACGCAAAGCCATCAGCTGCAAGTGCACACTTGTGTTGCTATCACCCAGTAAAAATATATTAGCTCTTCCATTCCTTCAGATCATAGTAGTAAACAAATGTGTGCCTAATGCCTGTGTCCATGTGTTATTCTATATCTACCCGATGAAAATAGTTGGTGAATACAAATACTACGTGGCTTGTAATTGCATGTGATTTTGATACTCACATTATCAATCAGTAGAGCATGCTTCTCTAGGAAGGCAATGTATTAGTCCCTAATGTCTGTGGCACAGGTGAGAGCAATTGCTTTCTTCTCCGTAACTCCAAATTCTCTCTTCCACCTTGTTTGTGCATGTGTGTAAAAAATGAGGGAGGGCAGAAAGATGTAGAAAAGAGCATATTTCCTGAGAGGAAAGGAATTTCACTTGTTGTGTAATAATGGCTGGAAATAAAGGCTGTAATAATGAGGGAATATCACAGGGTTTGCCTACTGAACCATGTGCTTGAAGTTTTTGCAGGTCAGCTACCAAAACCATTCTCTGCGGTAACAATGTGATAAAACATGGTGGCAGCTGCATGTCAGACCTTCCGCAGCTCCATCCCAGTCGTAGCCCAAATAACCTGTACGTACGGTAATACAGTGCAATAGAGTAAAAAAAAAAAAAAACAAACAATATAATGAATGTGTTATTCTAAATCTCTCTGGACTATACAGTACCTGACCTGACTGTTCTTTTACTTACTCCATAGTTATTCTTGTTTTGTAGCTATTTTCTTTAGCTTGCAGCTCTAAGGTTGGTCTAAGGACAAGATGTTCCTTCCAGAGATGAGTTGTGAGCAGTAACAAGTGAGCTGCATAAATGCCTCTTTTCTTTTGCATTATTTCGAAAACCCAAAATGAGGAGAAAAAAAAGTCTCCTTCAGCTCAGGATTTAGGTCCTAAATTAAAATTTTGAGGTTGATGTTACTCTTTTGATGTCTGAGAGTAATTACAGTAGAAGAGTTGTAAGGTGAACCAAGCCATGCCCATGCAGTTGTAATTCTCTAGGTTGAGACTGTTTTTTGAAGTCACTAAAATGTGAGAGCCAGATTATTATTATTTTTTTTAATTTTGTGAGATTTTAGTATTTCAGTAAGTTCATGCAATTGTTATTTTTTTATTTTAAAAACATTTATTTTAAAAACATTTATTTTAAAAACATTTATTTTAAAAACATTTATTTTAAAAACATTGATTCATAAACAACAGTAGGGATCGTACATCCCGCTGGCATCATCTGTCCCATGCCAGGACACTTAATCTAGGTGTAAGTTACAACTATAGTTGTAAATATTTTTTCCGTGAAGACAGAAGAGGTTAACATTTAGCCAGCACTATCAAGTAATAGAAAACAAAATGGTAGTAGTTCCATGCTCAGCTCCTCTGTTTCTTTCTTCTTCTGGACAACATAAATGTGCCGGCGGTACTAAATGCCTTCATTCATAAGCGAGTACAAAAAGATTAGTCTCTAATTATTTCTGGCACATGTCCTTTAAATTCAAAGTCTGTAAATCGCATCGGGCAAAGGGTAATGTGTCTTAACAGGTTACACCTCCCAAAGGATTTGATGATTGACATCAAAATTGTTTCCCCTCCCTCTCCTCTGACTGACAGAATGGCAGGTGCGAAGAAATGGCGGTGTGCTGTAACAATGTGTCAAAAGACTTTAAATCAAGACTAATGCATCTTCAAGGATAAGCTCCCAAATGTCTGTACAGCACAAAATGCAACCGTAGGGCAGGTTCATCCTGGGACTAGTATATCTTTGCATTCTCCAAAAGCACTTTTTAGTTAGGATTCTGGGAAGATTACAGGGTTTGGAAGTATTTCTCCTTACGAAGTCATAGTTGGGAGAGAAATGCTTCTATGCTTACTACTCTGAAGAGAAGAAACCGCTCATTTACATCTAGTGGATTCCTTGCACAGCGATCTTTTAGGTAAAGTGTAATCCGGAACCTGAAATAGACAAAAATATACTCAGTTCAGCAACTACCAATGGTCACGCCTTAGAACAAAGCTCAACATGTAATGCTGGAAAAAGCAGATGACGGTAAGAATAAATAAGGGCGAACACCGCAGAGAGAGATTCGTATAAGCCATCTCCGAGGCACAGTTTGTACAGAAATTCCTGACCCAGAGAGAACGCAAATGCAGAGTCAAAAGGATGACAGACAGGTCCATGTTATTTTACAGAGCAGGCCACTGTATAAAGCTACTGTGTATTTGTACAAAGAGACCATTTATGGCATGCATAAACGTAAAGAATTTAATGAAATAGCAAAGCAGCTGTTGAAATCCAGTCAAATGAAAAAACAGAGAGAGACTGTGTATGGAGTCCAGCAATGGCATGAATTCCACCCAAGGGCAGATGGACATTACCCAACCCCTGTGGAGGTTCAGACCGGGGCGTTGTTTCTCACCTCCCATTTTTGAGGGAACATGAGGGGAGGAATCAATAGTACCAAAGGCATGTTTTTTTTGCATACAAAACGCAGAATGCTTTTATGTGTTGTTACAGTGTCTCTCAAGACAGGAGATGTATTTATTACACAGGTTTAATTGGAATGTTATGAATTTTAATGAGGAAAAACAGCAGTCTCATTGATTATACCTCTTCTTCAGAAAGCAATTTTTGTGCATTAAAACGCTAGGTCATTTTAAGATAATAATTATCTGGAGAACCTCTGTCCTGGTTTTAGTTAGGATAGAGTTAATTTTCCACCCAGCACCTGGTAGGGTGCTATGTTTTGGATTTAGGATGAGACTAACGTTGATAACACATTGATGTTTTTACTTGTTGCAGAGCAGCGTTTACACTAAGCCAAGGACTTTTCAGCTTCTCACTCTGTCCTGCCAGCGGGCAGGTTGGGGGTGCAGCAAGAGCTGGGAGGGGATAGACCCAGGACAGCTGACCCAAACTGGCCAAAGGGGTATTCCATACCATCTGACATCATGCTGAAAAATATATAGGGGTGGCTAGCCAGGGTGGGGGGCTGGCTGCTCAGGGTTGGGCTGGGCATCGGTCAGCAGGTGGTGAGCAATTGCATTGTACATCACTTGTTTTGTACATATTATTATTATTATTTTATTTTCTGTCCTAATAAACTGTCTCTATCTCAACCCACAGGCTTCAGTTTTTCTCATTTCCCTCCCCCATCCCAGAGAGGGAGGGGGGAGGGTAAGCAAACAGCTGTGTGGTGTTTAGCTGCCAGCCAGGTTAAACTACAACAACCTCACAATGAAAATTCGTAGAAAACATGGAATTGGATATTGGCATCGTCGATGTAAGTAAAAGCTTGTCTATAATAATAATAATAAAAAAATGCAAATGCATATATAGTATTTATGTATGTAAAGATATGGGCAAATTATTTTAGGACAGATGCGAGGCACAGGCATGGGAAGACAGGGATTTTTTCCTTTAAATTTACTGTTCAGCATTCCCACAAGGTGCTAAGAACAGACGGAAAAGCATCCGTGTTTCACAAATGGCATGACGGCCGATAGCAAAATGTTTTGGCCAGCACAATCTAGTCGGTATTGAATGTTCTAGTAATGCCGTCTCAGTGTGGATAGCATACCAAGGTTAAAATAGAAACTCTGATAACAAACAGCAACAAAGGCTAATTATTTCTTTGGCCTTAGACAACATGACTGTGGGTAAAAGGTGAGCCATCCCAGCAGGACCGGTGGGAGAAACTTCCAATAATTCTTCCTGCACCACTCCTGACCTGTGAGAAAATAGAGGTTTTAGGCTATCGGGGCTCCCCAAATAAATTAAACTGAAGGTAAAACAATTTAAGAGCTTTATGTAATGTTTACTTGCAGCGTCTTGTTTCACGCTCAGTCTGCCCGGCAGCAATGAGCTTGGGCGAGAGAGCTGGGGGGTAGGTCTTTATGGAGAAATCCAAGGAATGTTTTGCTTCTGTAGAGACAGCACTCTTTAGGGGTGTTTCCCAAAACATCTGTTTGGGTATCTTTTAGTCCTCAGCAATCGGATGACATACTGGGAAGAAGGAAGGACTCGCACGATACTGCAGTCTGGGCCAGGAAAGAAATAGAGAACACCATATTGCACAGCAGTCTATGGTTTCTGGACACGCCCAGTTTGAACAGCAGCTCCAACTTCCCAAGTCGGTACTTATTCCCAAGGAAGCGGGTATGAATAAGTTAGAAGAGAAGGCAGGGCAATTCAAAACCATAACACAAAACAAGATAAACAAAGCTAAAGTGAACTAAGCTAAAGGGAAAAGGAGAAGGAAAGAAAAAGGGAAAGGAGAAGGCATGGCAGTCTCTGTAGGCCATAACTGTAGGTCAGGTAAAGGAAAAAAAAAAATACCCAGAGAAAATCTTGCTGTCTGGCTGACATTGAAGTAATAATCATGAGAATTTTGCAGAAACAGTCTACCCACCTTTTTGAGCACAGCTGGGAGCCATTTCTTTACCTCTGCAAAACACAGCATCCCATGACCTACCTTCACAGAAGCATTATGGCCCCCCAGCCCATAATCCTGTTCTAGGATCAAAATCAGGTTCACGTAATTGCTGTACTGTTTTTTCAAGGTAAGCTGCTCAGATATGCCTGCAATCAATGATCGTCAAGGCCAGAGGAACATAGAACAAAGTACACTGACATATAGTCAGTAATTGGCATTATATGCTGTTTAAATGAAGATATACGGCTAACGGCTGTGGACAAAAGTTTCATGTTTGCAAGCCAAACACCTAAACTGAGAAAGAAGTTAGGATTTTTTTTTCTTGGATTAGCAGTAATATTTAGAAGAAAAAATAAAAAGTTGAAATAATTGGTCTGTCTTTGTCTCCAAAGCAGCATTTTTGTGGTGGTTGTTAGCGCCATTTGATGTGAGCTGACTAATTTCTCAGATCGTCTATTTTTTAGATAAAACACAACAGAAATGCACACTAGGATCAAGTTGTAACCTTCCACCCACACAGCCTTTTCAGGAAACGTTTCCTTTGGAAAAGTTGGTAAAATATGACAATACTCCTAAAACTCATTTTTCCCTTTGAAGCTTTACTTAACCTTTAGGCAATAAAGTTAATCACCAAAGTGAGAAATTGAACCCTTTAATAAGGCTTTTAACTACACATCCTAATGGAACTTAAACAAATGGAGTCCCCACCACCGTGTTAGTAGCATGCGTATTTATGTATACTGCAAAAGCAAAAGAAATACTGTTCATACCTAGAGATTTATTGTCTCATGCTAAGTGCAAATCAGGACTGGAATATAAACAGACAATTCTTTCTTTTTAAGAACCGCAGTTTGCCGACTTTCTTCTTTGTGACTAATGACCACTGAGAAGAGCTTTGCAGCAGTGTGGCCTGTTACCGGAGGCAGAAAATACTTGTTTTTGCCTACAAGGGCAGTCTGTGCATTTTAAGGTATGTTTATCATTATTTGTCTTGTTTAGTTGTTTGTTTCTTTAAAGACAACTCACATCTCTGACCTCTGACACGGTCTAACTAGTGCCGAGGCCACGGCAACAGAAATTTCCTAAATCCATTTGCGATGCAGTAATTAAATGCCCACATGCTACTCTCGGCCTCCCTGCCTTCTAATCCCAGTAAATTTTGTGCTTTCTAAAATCAGGCCGTTTCAAATATTAATAAATCTGTATGTTAAACCATCCTCTTCCCCACAAATACAAATCTGAATATGAATGTCAGGACCCGTGCACATGCCTAGCTTTTATACAAGAGCATTCTGCCTATCTGGAGAAGTGATTTGACTGCTCCGTATCGCATTAGACCACTGTCATTAAAGACAGAGGTGTCATTTTGATGTGATCTGCAAGGCAGTAGAAGCTTTGAAGGTGAAAGATAAAATAGTCATGGATAAATTGTGCTCTGAGTATGCTGCTGTTGCACCATTATTGCTGGCAATTATTTCACTGAGCGACACTTCTGATAAAAAGTTATCCACCTTGCTACGTAAAGAAACAACAGTTTGCTGAAGCACACGGCAGATCTGTTGATTTTTAGAGCCTGACAAAAAGCTCGTTGGTTTTGGGCCGATCATTCCACATCGATCTTGAACTCTTTCGCAACGGTCCTCCCTCCTTTTCTCCCTCTGCCCTGTGTTTTCCATCAGCTTCCTTGTCTGAGGTGGCACTTTTGCTTGTATATGTTAGCATGTCGCTATTTTCTGTCTCCTCCGTACCACTTTCCTGGACGTAACCCTTTTTTATGGTGTTCCTCACCTCACCCTTAATGGTGCCAAGTTTATTTCTCTGTTGGTCTAATGAGATTGTGTTGGTTGTGTTTTTGTTTGTTTGTTTGTTTTCCCAACCTTTTTTATTTTAATCTGCTAAATGTATGAGATCTACCTTACACATATAAATAGCAGCAGGTCAGAGGCAGTGAAATTTCATTGTTACTTTTAGGTTAGACAAGCGATACTGATTTGTTGTTTCAGCCAAGCTCCATGGGTTGAGAGCTACATCTCAGTAGAGCGATACTGTGGGCCACCCAAAAGCAAAAGCTTCAAATAAAGGGAAGCATGTAGAGAAGACAAATTCCCTCTGGAATGTGTTTATATTGACTAATTTCCTTGGATGCTGATGTGTCTCTGATGGGGAAAAGGGGACAGGAGAAAGCATAGGAATCTCTTAAGTCAACCGTGTGATCAAGAAAAAGGTAAACAAAGTTACACGCCTAAGCATTTAGGGTAGAAGGGCAAGACAAAAAGTCCATAATTTATCATCAGATGTTTCTTTTCTGACTAAACAAACAAACAAAAAACAAATGAAATAATGAAGATGGTGGTCATAGAGCAACAGAACAAATACATTGACAGATATTATGAAAATGAGACAATATGAAAGGATAAAACCATAGAGATCACGGAAAGCAAACAGCTTTGGAGCATGCCCTGCGAGATTTGGAGAAAGCAACAGGTCAGTTTCCAGCAATGTGAGTTTTATTGGAATTGTGCTACTCCGTCCAGGGGTTGAAAATAATCAAAGTCTAACAGACATTATTATTTTTGCTCTAAATGAATGGCCTCAGTCTAGTCCTTATAATTATGTCTTTGCAGCATTTATCATCAAGGGACAGGAGATTTAACCAGCGGGAGAGTCTCAGTCCCAGTACGAATAGGCCTGTAGGTCAGAGGTGTAGTAACGAGGTAATTGCAGAAGGACGATGAGTGGATCCCACAGCCTCCAACAGCATGAACCTGATTAGGAGAGACCCTATAGAACCGAAAAAAAAAATAATCAGCTGATAACTATGCAAATTGGACCGTGGATACAGCCATCATTATGAGTGCAAGCACCTTCACGGTTTGCGGGCTTTTTTCGGACGGGGGGAGGAAACCACACCACAGCTTGGGCTGCATATAAACTCGTCACTGTGCAGCACACCACAGTGTTTTAGAGGGACAATGGGAATAAAGTTTATATCCATGTCTTCCAGGACTCATATCCACTGCAGCTCGAGGCGTAAAAGACCCTTGTTTGTAGAGGGTTTCTCTGATCTGTATTCCTTAAGAGTATCTTAGGAGTTGAAATTAATACAAGTAATAAACAGCATGACATACAACGTACTGTTAAGCATTTTAGGGGACAAAACCGAGAATGTTTAGCTACTAGAATGTGGCATTATTTGCATTAAGAAAACACACCATAGGTAGGCATGGCATACCACGGTTCTTTGCCTTCTGAAAGGGACCTCTAGGTGTATCTTGGAATTTCCTAATAAAGATTAATGTAAAGCATAGTTTATAACAAGCATATATTTTCACGTCTGTGTTATAAACAGTTTTGACTTGCCTCTTGCAAGCAAAGGACATGAGAATGAGAAATTACTCAAAGAAAGGATGTAAAGAAAAAGGGACAATAATCAGTAAATGCAGTAGGCAGTGGGTTTCAATCTGGGCAGAGCGCTTGCTCTTCACTGAGATTTGAGATGTCAAAGCAGCATTACAAAGCCCTGCCTGCCAATTTCCCTACAAAATTCTCTGCGGTCATTCAAGGTTGCATTAACAGAACTGTTTCTTGAAAGTCCAGCTACAGCAAATTGATTTGAATGATTGTAGGAAGTGTCATCACTCAGAACTATGATCGTCCCTGCAAAATATTTGGACAGAGTCCAAGCACGAGAAAGCATCCACAGAACCTAAAGTTATGAAGCAATGTATTCTCACAGAAACAGGTCCAACACTGTAGGGAAATGAGGTATGCCAAATCAATCAGCAATTTTAAAGGGGTTTCTTTGTCATGTGTACCGTCCACACAAACAACTGAGTTACCTCACTACCAAAATCTACGCGGCTCCAAATCCCATCCTGTATTAAGCCCTCCTAGCTATAATTGTCTCCGCACCTAAGCATCAATTCTTTGTCTCATTGCAGGTTCCCTAGTTCAGTCCAGGAGTCATTTAATAATTAGAATAGAATCGGTCAAATTCTGTTTCTCAGAGAGCTATTCACAAGAGTTTGAGACTACACAGTAGCCTAGTCTGATGACTTTGCATTCTCTATGTTCCCCTGTCTTTTGCAGTTTTCTATTTCTCCTTTGCATGTACACTTACATGCAGGATGAATGAAGGATGTGAGTGTGCAGTATGGACCGTAACATTACAGAAGCGATGAAGTTTGTGTGTTATGAAAAGACAGAACAGAGATGGCTAATCATGTGTGGTGGGGGATTGGAAATGAATTTTATGGCATACCTAAGAAAGGCTATTGTAAGGAAAATTTATCTTCAAAGTGATTCCTTCCTCAGCAGAAAAATATTATGTATGAACAAATCATCACCTTTCTTGGCCTTAGCTGATATTACCAAAGGTATCTGTCAAGGATCCAGTCCTGTTTCCTTCAGTTGCAGACATTAAACAGCCACAATGTTGGCTTTTAAGAAAGCTTTGCATTCAAGCTGTAAGTTCAGGGTGGGGAAAGGCCAGAAGGCACCAAACTCAGCCCACACGCACGGATTACGCATCCTACATGCAAAGTCTTTGATTTATGCTGAAACCAACAGTTACTGATTTGTTTTGCACTGTTGCCTGAAATAAACACATTTCAAAACATATATTGTACAGTAAGTAACATCGAGCTAGAAGTGTATGCTGGATAACGTTAGACTGAGTACACTGGAAAAAATAAAAAAAAATCTGTTTACAGTTTCTCAACAACGCGAAATCTCAAATCTAAGAGGTTATTTTACAAATATTTTATGTGATTTGATTTGCAGTCCTCTGTGGAGAGTCTAAGAAGGCAAAGATGTCAGAAATAAGGATTTCTTCTTCCAAGTGGAAAGAGGAAGTGAGAACTAAGTAAATGGGAAAAAAAAAAAAAAAAAAAAAAAAAAAAAAGTGGTCTGGAGAGTTTCTCTTGCAGACACATCCACCAGGACACTCTGAACTCTCTTTCCCACTGATCATAATATCTTTTGACAGAGACTGCGAGGGCCTGGTTACTAGATGCTATTGTCTTGTTGCAAGAAATCAACAAGAAAGTAGAAACAGGCCAACTGTACTCAAAGGTGGATGAAAAGTTTGGCATAAGGGATAGATCAAAATTAAGTTGGAGTAATGTGTGTTTTTAGGCTATGCAGCGGGGCGGAGGCTGGAAACAGAGGGAAGGAGTGTTTTTTAAAGGGGTCAGTCACATAGCAGAGCCAGAAATCATGCAAAGGACCTGGCCTAACCGCAGAAACACCACATACTGCAAGTCCTCACGGATACATAACTAAAGTAAGTTTTTTCTGAACTAACCAGGACCGCACAAATTCTTTGTAGATCAAATCTGCCTAGGTTACTTTCCATTTTACTGTGTTTGGATATCATTTAGTTATTTGTTCACCCCTTTCCCTATTGTCTTTAAAACCAGAATTTCTTAAATACATCACACCTCTTTGGAAGGTCTTTCAGGAGCCTTGCAAACTTACTTGTTATATAAAAACGCGAAAGTCACAAATAGCCAGTACATGAAACAAAGTAAGTCCAAATACTAACTTGGAGCAACTGACTCCAAAGATCAATAGGAGAGCCAGCGTAAGGCAGTGTAATTTCAGCTGAAAAATAGCACTGGCATCAGAACTGGAGTCCCTCCTAAGAAAAAAGAAAGCTAAGTGACAGAGGATAGACAGGAAACTATCACTTGCTAGATGATTGTCTCCCTTTGATCCCTCGACAGGGATAGTAACAGGATAGTAGCAGGCCTGGGGCCCAGTCCCACAGGGGCTCTCCACTGGCCTCAGCCTCCTCCAGGCCAGATCCAACAAATTCGCCGGGGGCTCCTCTGCAGGCCGCAGCGTGGAGATCCGCTCTGCTGCAGGACCCACGGGCCGCAGGGCACATCCTGCTCCACCGGGGGGCTTTCCATAGGCTGCAGGGTGTCCTGCCCCCACCTCCTGCCACCCCTCTGCACCGATCTGGGGTCTGCAGAGCCAGTTCTCACTCCTCACTCTACCAGCCGCTGTTGTGCAGCAGCTGGGAGAGTGAGGATTATCTATTATAATGTCTAGCAGTACTTTTCACAGTACTATTTTTATATGCTCTGTAATATAAGAAATTATAGCAATGTTATGTTTGGGTCTCAAACCTGCAGGAACTGCTGATCAATCCACAAAGCAGTGCATTTTTCATTGAATAATAGAGCAACATGGGTTGGAAGGGACCCTAAAGATCATCTGGGAACAATCCCTCCCAACATAGGCAGTGACACCACCTGCTAGATCAGGTTCACCGGGGCCCTATCCAGCCTGGCCTGGAACACCTCCAGGGATGGGGCATCCACAACCTTTCTGGGTATCCCGTTCCAGTGCCTCACCACCCTCTGAGTAGTCTTCCCCCCATACAATCTAAATCTCCCCTCCTGCAGTTTAAAACTATTTCCCCTTGTCCTATCATTGTCTACATGAGTAAAGATCCCTGTCCTTTTTATAAGAACCCTGTAATTAGTGAAAAGTCTCCACAGAGCAGAGGGGGATGATCAGCTTCCTTGACCTGCTGGCCCCTCTATCGATGCAGCCCAGGATACCGTTGGCCTTCAGGGCCACAAGTGCATACTGCTGGCTCATGTTGAGCCTCTCATCCTCCAGAACCCTGGAATCCGTCTCCACAAGGCTGCATTTAGTAGGTTCTTCTCCCAGTCTGTACTCATGCCCAGGATCACCCCAGGTCCAGCACCTAGCACTCGGATGTGCTGAACCTCAGTCCGTTCACGCAGGCCTACCTCTCAAGCTTATCCAGGTCCCTGTGGATGGCATCCCTTCCTTTTATCAATGGCACCACTCACTCAGCTTGGTGTCACCTGCAAATTCACTGGTGGTGCACTTACTTACCTAATCCCATCACCTATGTCATTGATGAAGATATTGAAAAGCACCAGTGCCAAGACAGGCCCCTGAGGGTCATCACTCATCACCAGTCTCCACCCAGATGTGGAGCCATTGACTACTACTCTCTGGGTGCGTCCAAGCCAATTCCTTATCCACAGAATGGTCCACCCTTCAAATCCATATCCATCAATCATCTCTCCAATGTAGAAATCAGGATATCATGTGGGACTGTGTCAGAAGCTGTACGGAAGTCCAGGTAGATGACATCAGTTGGTCTTCCTAAGTCAACTTGCTTGCTTGCTTACTTTTACTTGCTTACTTAAATGTGTTCACTCCATCACAGAAGGCCAGCAGGTAGGTCAGGCATGATTTGCCTTTGGTGAAGCTATGCCAGCTGTATCTCGGATCACCTCTCGGTCTTGCAAGTGCCCTAAAAAGGCTTCCAGGAGGATTGGGTCCATGAACTTGCCAGGCACAGAGGCATAGCTCTGTGTCCTCCTTTCTACCCTTTTGAGAAATGGGAGTGATATTGTGAGCTGTTTTTGTCACCAGGGACTTTGCTGACTACCATGACTTCTTTCTTTTCAAATATGATGAATGATGGATGGAGAGCAGTGTGGCTGCTACATCAACGAGTTCCCTCAGAACCCTGATATGTATGTCACCAGGCCCTATAGACTTACTTATAGATGTTCAGTTGCACTGGGAGGTCCTGGACTGCTCTTTGCCTACAGTGGGAGGGACTCTGCTCCCTCAGGCTGTGCCTAAAGGTTTGGGAATAGGAGAGATATGGGCAGCCCGAGTGCCAGTGAAGACACACAAAGAAGTAGGAGTACCTCAGAGAAGTACCTCAGCTTTCGCTTTCTCCATTCCTGTCATTACCAGACCTCCCACCACATCTGTTAGAGGCAGTACGCTCCTCTCTGTAGTCTTTAACTTTTCTGGCCAATGTACATGTGGAATCCCTTCTTTCTTTTTCCTTTTTTTTTTTTTTTTTTTTTTTTTTCTTTTTTTATCCCTCACTACGGTTAGGTACGTCAATGCCTTGGCTCTACTGATCCCATCTGTGCATGTCCCAACAGTGATTTTGTACTCATCCCTGGGCACACAGCCCTGTTTCCCGTCTGTGCAGGTCCTTCTTTCTTTTGTCTAAGGTTGACTGGGAGGGCATCACCCAGCTGTATTGCTTTCCTGTCCTCCTGTCTGATTTATTGGATATGGGAATGGAAAGCTCTGGCGCTTGCTCTCAGAAAAGCATCCCCAAGGATTAGTCAGCTCCCATCAGATCTTCTGTCCCAAAGGAGAGTGCATCCCATGGGCTCTCCTGCACTAATGGGGAGAATAACTGGAAGTGTGCTCCTCTAAAGGTTAGGGTCCTGACCTTGGTCTTTGACAAGCTCACATCCCCTGAGATCACAAAGTCCACCAGGGCGAGGTCTCTGCAATGCAGACCACCTCCAATCCTAATGTGTGTCTCAAGGTCATCCACAGTGGTGAGAACCAGGTTCAGAAATGCCTCTCCTCTGCTTGGCTTGGCTTGGCTAATACCTGGATGAGGAAGTAGGTGTTGTTCCCAGTGCACTCCTGGAGTGCTTGCTGTCTGCCATGTAGCTTTCCCAGCAGACATGCAGGCTCTTATCCCACTTTGTCAGGTGGGGCCCATCCGGTGTCAGCATTCCCTGCCTCTCAGCAAAGTGTCAGAGATCGTAGCACCCAAAGCCCCAGGAATGGCACCAGCTGCGCAGCTCATCTTTCACCTGATCTGTATGTTGCCTCTTCCCTGAGTGACAGGGAGGTTCAAAGAGAATCATGCCTGGGTGCCCAGTCCATTCAACATCTTTCTGAGGGACTGAAAGTCCCCTTTGATGCACTGTAGTTTCCCTGTAGTGACCTCAGTTGTCTCTAAACGAATGAGTAGGAACGGGTGGTAGTTGTGTGGAGGAATTAATCCAGGAAGCACCTATTTGTGTTATTGTTATCCCTGAATTGTATGAGCCCCAGAGCATCATGTTTAGTGTGTAGGGGCAACTCAGGGGCCAGGGGGAGTTTCCTCTGTCTGCTCTGAGCAAAGATGAGGGTCCTGCCTCCCTCATCTTGGGAGTCCATTGATCATGCCAATGCAGGGCTGGAGGCTCCCTCACCAGTCTCCTGAGAGGATGTAAGGCAGGACTGTGGCTCAGCTGGTGCCAGTGCTTGATACCACCTGTCAATCTCTCATTTGGATCGCCAGTTGCCTCATATCCTGTAGAACTCCTCTCGCCAGATTGCCACTTGCTCAAAAACTGTATCCACCTGGACATGCTTGCACCCACAATGCCCAATTCGGCCCTGGGGCCCTCGGGGGCCCTCAGGAATGTGGCGTTCCCCTCAACTGGGGGGCCAGGAAACTTTTTCAGTCCTCAAGGGCTCTGTCTGCACATAGACATCTGCCCCAGGGAGGTCACGGCTCCTCCATCCGAGTCGCGGGCTGAGACTGCGAGAGCGAGTCCGTGGGAGAAATCCCTGGAGACGCCGAGGCCGCGGCCTTCCGCCGAGTGGCGACCCCGGCCGGACTCTGCGAGCGGGTCGCCCCCGCCCCCGTCGGACGAGGCCGTCGCCAGAGAACGCCGCCCCCCCCCGCCGCGCAAAGTGCCGCGCACTGTCCCTTTTTGCCGGCCCAGGTCGCCGCGCTCCCTAGGGGCCGCCATTGTGCGCGCGCGGCGGCGCGCGGCCGGCCCCACCCACGCCTCGTCAGGCGCTCCCGCGAGGCCTTCCAGGGCCCGGCGCCTCTCGCAGCTGCTTCGAGAGGCCTCGGTACCGAAATAAAAACCCTGCCCGCCATGTCTGTATCTGCGTGTATACACATACACATATGTACGCGTGTATATATGTATACATGTACATATATATATAAATATACACATATATAATAGCATGTATCAGTCCATTCTCCTGGCACTCATGAAAGTGGAAAGATGACCTGATCCTATATACGTCTTATCTGGCCTTGCATTTTCTGCCACTCTTTTAACTGGGTACTATACAGGACAGCAGGTGCCACTGCTCTGTGATGTGCTCTGTTTCAGTGCTATACAGCAGGCAGTACTGCAATGGCATGACCTGACAGTGCTACTCCCCACAATGCGTGACCATGCGTGACTAAAGGGGAGGTTAAAGGACAACAACCTGCACGTACCTTGCCCACGCGTGTTCCACAGTCACAGTCTGGTGACAGGAATCCATTTCTCATTTTTACCTGACTTCTTTTCCTGACTATGCCTGGGGATTATCGGTGCTCAGGGAGAGAGGGGATCAAATGTTAGAAAGGGAGCACATTTGGTCTAGCAAACAATACTGTTGGTAATCTCAGGGGACCAGTGCATACTTTCACCAGATTTTTATCAGTACTTCTGTCACTACCTGAGCACTGTTTCACTGCCATTGTCACAAACAGCAGCCTCATGCAGTTGAAAGCTGGGACTGCTGTGAGGTAGGTTCAGTGGCTCCAGACTCACTTTTTAATTAGGGTCTTTAATTGCCATGTCCTCAGTACTTAGAAACAGGCCTGAACATCCTCTACCTTTAGACTGCACATATGTACATATACACATGCATCCACATATATTCACAGGTAACTACTCTTGGACAAATATCTCCTTTGTGCCAGATGCTTGAGTGGGGACCAGACACCATATTACACCTGCATTGACACTTATTTTCCCATCTCACAACAGATACCCATTCCCAGTGGCTACTGAGACTGTCCCTCACTACCTTGTTCTCATTCTCTTTCAGTACTTCTAGCAGTCCACCTTACTAGTTATTAGTTCCTGACCACAACAGGATATGAGGTCCGGTATGACCAGATACAGTATCTATCATCTCAGTATATGTCTCTATGCAGATTTACTAACATTAGGCACTCATCCATCACACTGTTTTGCACACAGAAATCTCAGTTTTTATGGCACAGTGTGGCCTTCTTTCCCCAGTGAGATTATTTAAGGATGGCTTTGAGGTGCACTCAGGGAAGTCAAAACTGTTTAGCTACACTGAGGGTGGTACCAAGCCACATTGTGGCATGGTTCCCCAGAGTTCTGCATAGGTACTATTGAGTATTGTTTTTTTTCCCTGGGGCACTCTGCTATTTGCCTGGATTGCGTCTGAAACCAGTGCCAACTTTTGGGCCCAGATTCTTCATATTGTTCATCTCCTGGTCGGAAACAAACTAACTGCTTGCAGTGCTCTACCTTCAATCTTTCCACTCCATCGTTTCATAACAGACATGGTCTATCATACTGTGGTTCCTTACCAATATGATGCCCTGGTACTGAAAACTACTGATGTCAGCATTGATGACACATTTATTTTAATTAGCGGAATCCCAAACACATGTAGATAATCTTATAGACCCCAAAGGGATTCTCACTCTTCTTAATAAAATTCACGTACACATATCTGGACGTAAGACTATACCTGGTTCCTTGTCTGCAATAGAGAAAGCGTAATCCAAATTTTGCCCTTGGATTTTACATACATTTATGATACAAAATCAGAATCCTCTAGCAAAGTTTTGGGTCCATCTTAACCTGAGCAATCGGAGTTGAGGTTGTCAGGAAATGCTGTGTTCAGCCACTGACAGTAGCTGAATTGTGCCAGAATTATGACAGTCGTGACTAGAACTACGTAACTGGTGCTAGGGTGACATTAGTTGTTACAGCAGACTTACTCGCTTACAGCTCTCGCGGGACCTTCTACATCGGCTGATATGAATTATTATTAGAGAGTGACTGGTCCAGGAAAACACGCGAGGGCTTTAGGCATCTGCGTTCTTCTTAGTTCAACATACTAATAGAGCTGGCATCACAACTACATGCTTATTCGTGAGTTGGTGCTACTAGTTTGGTGTCCAATGTTTTGGGACACAGCCTGTCTCAAAGAAGATGCAACACAAAAACAGAGAATTTCTCCTTGTTTTAGAACACAAATACATAAATTTTAATCTGAGAAAAATACAAAATGAAACCATGTACAAGTTATGTACAAACCCTTTTTACAGGACAATATATTTTTCCATGATTATTACATATGACAAAGTCAAGTAGATCATTTCTGAGCACCACCATTTGTTCTCTCGCCAATCCTTTGTGTTAAAATGTAAAATGATGAAGTCATACTCCTTTTTCTCCATGAACCTCCTTGTAAGTTGATAGCTGCTTCTCAGTGTACTTTTCCCAAGCCCACCCCAACCTACAATTACATAGACTGGTGTAGCATCAAAATATGTTGTATACATGACTTCATGTGTGGTTTCTTGGCCTCTTTTTATTTTTTATTTTTATTTTTGTCTACTTTTACTTATTTATCTTTCTGAGGAAAGGAAAACAAAATTAGCTCTGACCTCCCCAGAAATGCAAAAGTTCACATTCTATTACTGACTTTTCTTTTGCTTTTTCCTTTTTCCTTTTTTTTCTTTCTTTTTCTTTTTTTTCTTCTAAACTGACGTACCTTTCTTTGCATTGGCTAGGCTGTGTGTCCCGAGATACACCATCACAGTAGCGGCACTCTTGAACAGCTGCTTGGTGCAACTTTTGCTGACCTTTTCACATGGCTCCTTTTGGTAATTGTCTAGTAAACACAATGCTCATATGCCCCATTTTTGATTTCTGGAAAAAACAAAACAAAACAAAACAAAACAAAAAAAACACCTCTTTTCCTATTACATGTGCTCAACTGCCTATATATCATGGCTGTTGTTTTCAGGTTATAAAGCTCTCCTTTAAATTGCATTGACTGAGGCAGAAAGAAGCTTTCCCTTAACCTCCTGAGATTCTAATTGGATGCAGCATTACCGTCTTTCAGATTCATAAGAAGTTAGCTATTGCTGTTATTAAGACCCAAAGTGATACACAACTACTTTTTACATTTCCTTTCCTCCCCTTACCACTTCTCATTTTGACAGTTACCAGAAGTACAGCATTAGATAAAACAGAGACGTTATACTGGCAGCGTAGAAATCTATTGATTTCAGTAGAATTTACTTGGTTCTATAGATTACTGAACATTAGAGACTACTTAGTTTCACTATGGCTGCATGTTCTATAGCAGAGAATATATTTCTTTGCAGGATAGCTACATTGGTTGCATAAATATAGCTTTGGTAAGTGCTGGGGTAGACTTGACCCCACTGTAGGGCTCAGTACTGTCTCAAACGGTGGCCACAGCTCAGTGGCTTCTTGATTCTTTTCTTCGTTTCGGATGGGGGCTCTACCGACAACTACTAATATTGCTCACTACAAAAACACTACAGATAGTATGCCTGCTAACTGAATATACCGGATCTATAAATGATATCTACATATATAATGAAATTAAAAATGAAACAGTCTGCCAAGCATGGGATTGGTAAAGCACCCTTGGAATCTACATGAAATAAAATTCATGTTCAAATGTTGTGGTCAATGGTGGTTCGGATGGCGGGGAGAGGACAACAAATGAGGGAATACACAGACCTCTTCTTTCACCTGTGTTTTTTTTTCCCTCTTTTTTTTCTTTCCTTCTACATCTGCCATTGACCATGACAGATGTTCCCAGGCCCTCACGACACAAAGAAAGGATTTCTGTCTTTGCTTTGTCCTGCTCTTCCCCTTTTGCATGCTTGTTGGCTTTTTTTAGGCAGATTTTAAACTAGAAATGAAAGGTGGGATGCTTGCTTCCTTTCATGCTGAGGAAATTCATGATAACAGCTTCCCCCATGAAATTCCCCTCCCCCCCCCCCCACCCTTGGTATGCTCTCATTTCAAATACATTGCTCTGCAGTAGCCTGGAAGTAGCACATGTTTTGTGATGAGAATGTATGAGTGCCTGCTCTTTTTTTTTTTTTTTTTTTCTGAGTCCGTGTGAGTCAGCTGTCCCAGGGAAGTTGTTAGCAGGTTTATGGCTTAAATGGCACGTGACTGGGCAGTGAGGACAGACACATAGGATTTTTACATTACTGCTTCCATCATGCATCCAATTACACATCCTGTTACTGTGGTGCTTTCGAGACTTAGATCGCACCCAAACAGAACCACCAAAAATAATCCTCTGTAACTGAATACACTTTTCCTTTCCTTTCCTTTCCTTTCCTTTCCTTTCCTTTCCTTGCCTTTCCTTTCCTTTCCTTTCCTTTCCTTTCCTTTCCTTCCCTTGCCTTCCCTTTCCTTTCCTTCCCTTCCCTTCCCTTCCCTTCCCTTCCCTTCCCTTCCCTTCCCTTCCCTTCCCTTCTTTCCTTTCTCCTACTCTATAAAGACTTCAGGATGTGCAAATACTCCTTGCATTGGCAAAACCAAAATCACAAACATACCACACAACAAAATGCCAACGGCATCTCCTCTTGCTACCTGTTGACCTGTAAAAAAAAAAGGGTTTAGACACCATTGTTTTAGTGTCCCATTGCATATTCAGTGTCAACCCTTTTTCTGTTTTCTATATTTGACCGAGGACAATTACGCCTTTCCCTATGTACGTGATCTGACTCATTGGGTTGCTTTTCCTTTACAAGTGAAAAAAGTAAAAAAAATATTATTTACTTTGTCTAAACACGGCTTCCTGTACACCCACAGCTGCTACAACAGCATATAGGCTTCTGAAGACCCAGCAACTAGACATCTGTGTGGCTCGATAAGGCTGCACAGGGTCCTCATTAGTCATTTTTACCGTCTTCACCTTGTATAGATATCGCTGCTAGGGTCACTGTGTGCCATAGGTTGAATAATCTTGTTCATGAACCTGTAGTGCTGCTTAAGTGACCATATCCTCAACCAAGAGGCTTGTACTTGGAGACACGTGCGCCTGCTGTTTGACCACAGATGCTGAGTTCAACATGCAAGAGTTGTCAACACGGATGGCATTTTTAGACAGTCTTTGCAGTATTCTAGAAACTGTTTGTGGTTGCCTTTTTTTTTTTTTTTTCCATTTTTCTCCCTACCAAACAATACATTGTGTAACAATTACCTTACATGCACTACAGTCACATTGAGGCCTTAACCAGGCATTTAGGCTCAGACTATCCTCTTTACGCATTAACTTGTACTGTGTGTGGCTGTCAGGGGGCTGTGCATGGTGCTCTGCCTGAGCAGCACCCTGTCAGATTCCGGGGCAGTGGTCAATTTTGTCCTTTCACTTTGGTGCTGGTGCGATTCAGGGGCTGAGTTAAAATACTGCCCACTAGACAGAGACTGGTTGGCTTGCAGGCACTGTGTAAGCATGCCAGCACTTGCGTGTGGGAAGTAGGGCTGGCAGCACGCTCTAAGGATATGGCCAGCATGCAGCTAGCCACCTAGAGTGGCTTCTCTGTGTTCATACCATGGGAGACTAGTAGATGTATTTCCTCCATATGTTAGCCCTTGGGTAATGTATGCCCTTTCTCTTTGTGTATGTCTTCACCCCATCTCTCCCACCCCCCGTCCCCTCCAAAAGGCAAAACTGTCATCTTTTGGTGGTGGTTCTGACATGTACCCAATACTTACACACACCCCAAATACATGTATCTGTACTGTATCCACACATACACGTGTGTGTGCATTCAAATGTGTGAAAACATACAAGTGGTGGTATCCACCACCTGATTTATAAACACCAAAGCCTTTTTAACCTTGATTGATCATGCATGCAACTCCTGTGAAAGCACAAATTTGATTTTTTTTCTTCTCTTTTGAGAGAGGGGTAGGATTTCTTCAGGAACCTCAAAATTTAATTTCTCCTTCTCTCCTCATATTACCCATCAGCTGTCCTTAGGCCGCTTTCCCAGCCCCTCTCTGTGATGCCACATAATATATCCAAACCGTAGTACTGACCTTACTGTGGTGTTTAATGGTTGAGGGTCAAAGATCTCAGAGAGGCTTGCTACATGCTCTTCCATCTAATTGCTAGGAGCCAGTCCTGAGCCTTTGATCGCCGAGAAGAAGAGCAAGAAAATATTTTTGATTTCTCTTAGGTTTTCTATAACTGGAAAGTCCAAACAGCACAATTTTACCTGCTTGTCTCCCATGTATTAATCTATCAACCTACCCTTATAAGACCTGTCTGCGAGTGTGATCAGAGCTTGTCCTTTACCTGTGTACAGTTGGCAGCTTGGCATTTCGGTGTATGACAGTTACCTGGGACAGACACACAAACCTTAACAATGTAGGACTGTTGTGTTTGATTCATTAGTGTGTTTTATACTTTGAGTACTCTATTCTGAAGGAAGGATGATCAGAACTGGCACCATGTGCATAGGTGTAATTTGCTATGCCCATAGCTTACACACCAGTCTTTGAAAAAGACAATTAATATGCACTTGGTAAGGTCTGACACCCTTTTCGAGATTTCTCCTGTATGCGGGACTGGCTTTTTCCACTGAGGTTACCATGAAAGCAGTTCATAAATGAAAAAGGAGCGCTGACTTCAACGAAAAGGCCTAACACGACCCACTGCAGAAACTGGATGCAGATTATAACATGTTGTTAGCTAGAGTGGCATAGATTGGAAGAACTCGCTCAAATCATCTTCTGTTCTGGGACTGTGAAATGAGATAAACATGGTCTAAATAGTAACGAGAAACTGCTTAAACTGTTTCGTTTCTTTGCAGGAGATTGAAATATTTTAAATGATCCAATTCTACATATACTGCATAACAATTCCTGTTATTTTCTTTAAATACCTATTCTACAAAATGTAACAACAAAGTAGTCGCAGTCCAAGAAGTCACTCCAGCATAAAGCCTATTAGGTGGTTGTATGGTTACATTTGTACCGCAGCCAGTGGACAAACATTGAGGCTGAGAGAGCTTAGCTTAAATGTTGGATTACATAGTGGACATCATTGTTTTGACAACATAGTAATCTGCTTCATATCAGATTGATTCACGGATATTTCTCTAATGATAAAAGTACCACGGTATGTTTTATTGCGGTATTTCACAATTCTGCGGAATTACAGAGCCTACGGTTATCTTGCACCATGAAAAGCTGCCTTTCCTACTTACTGGGTCTTATGTTTTTGTTTTATTCCTTAGTAACACAGCCTTTTCATTTTTATTTTTACTTTTTTCTTCACACAGTTGTATCTGATGTTGCTACTTTGAGATAGATAGACAGGTTTACTGAATCATTTAGACCACCAAATGCTTGAGTGAATAGTTGCTGCAGCACAGATATGAGACCACTTTTCTGTCTGCTGGCTAGAAAGCTTGTTGGCAACCTTGTGAAACGGCTGACACAAAAGGCACCTGTCGAAGGCCTTTTGTAAGGTAGGATAAATACATTCATTATTTTTACTTTGATTTGGTTATTGCCGTACTTTTAAGCATGGTGTCCCCACAAAGCAAACTAAAATAGATACATAATGGGGAAAAAAAGACACTGCCAAACAGTGATGTCGCTTGGTACAGCACTTCACTGACAACAGTGCATTGACATGTCAAGCTGACGCAAAGCCACAGGTTTTTATCCTGATTGGCGGTCAGCAAAGGCAATTCAGTGTCTTTCATGGAGGCGTGGGCTATCACCACTGGTCTGGGGCTAAAGCTTGCTGTGGATCAGGAAGAATTTGAGTTGGGTACACAAGATTGATGCGGACCCATCAGCACTTCAGAGGTAAGAAAACAACAGAATATGGTGGATGAGAAAGCTTATGGCTTATGAGTTCACACACTGTTTAGGCACTCCAGCTCGCAGTGCTGTAACATGTGGCAAAGAAGGAATTACCTGGAATAAGCCTCTGCTGATGCCAGGGTTGCCATTTATAACAAGTGCTGCCTGTGAGCGCCTTGCCTACACATTCCTTGGCTTGGAGTGGTGATGTTCCGCAGCACACTTAACATCACAGAGGGCTATTGAGGATGCGGGGCTTCTGCGGGGGCGCTAAAGTGCGTGGGGTGGTTGGGCTTGCATGTCACGGGCAATGAGGGTGAGCTGCATATGGTAATAAAACCAATAATGTCTCAAGAGTGTTACGTGTACAAAAATATGACTTTCACCTTTGAAAATAAATAGGTTCAGTTTATTAAGAGCTGGTGTCAATGCTGAATAAAATACACATCCTTCCATAAAGAAACATGTTGTAGACTGTTCTTTTTTTCTTCTTTTTTTTTTTTCCTTCCTTTTTTGGGGGGAGGGGTGGGATTTACTACAATACAAGTTGGGCCTTCACTTATTTCCTTTTTATAAATATCTCTTTTGTCTCCCTGGATTATATAGCCTTTTAACTGTGACCATCATTCTCCTTTAGGCCGAAGACTGGGGTGTGGTGTTTTTGGTTATTATTTCCTGTCTTAGGAGTCCGGCCACATCTGTAGTTTTTGAAAGGGAAAATACTTGACAATGAAGAAAAAAAGAAAAAAATATTTTTTTCTAATAGAGAAAAATAATTTAAATTGCTAGAGGCTATACATGACTAGTTCTGATCATGTTCATTTAAAACTGAAAGTTTCCAAATACATGGAAGCAATATTAAAGGCAGACAAACAAAGATCTGTCTACTTTGTTTCCCCATTACGCTTGCCCTTCGTAACTTCTCCGTCAGTGGTTCGGCATGTAAGAGGAATAAATGTCACGTCACCGTTCATGAAGTTTGTCGGGCTTTAAAAAATTAGTTCTGGCCTTGAAGGAGTCAACATTCATCTTCAACTTCTCTGATCGGTGGTATCAAGCTGCTTGTCGATTTGTATTGATTGATCTGATTGGCCATGTGAGTGCTCATGGGCTTGATTTGAATGTTTCTGGGATAGGCATTATCCGGCTCATCTGTAAACCATTTCTTTTCTGCTAGGGAGCAAAGTGGGTAGAGACAGAATAAGGAGGGAAAATGAGAATTTCTCATTAGTGAAGCGCACAGACACACAGACACCATAACAAGAGGAGAGGGTAGCAGTCAGTAAAGTCTATAAAGAAAGGGCAATCAATAGAAGGTGACTTTGACTAATTACTAGCGGTACAGTGCATTAGATTAATGCCTCTGAAAATACTCTTTATAGATGGAACATGACATGTTGGCATATTTGATAGAAGTTAAAGAAAACTGTCAGTTTGCTTGTTGGACATGAGAGCTTTTGGACATTTTTTTTTTTTTCATGCTCGAGTGAACGTCATCTGATCCCTTTTTTTGAACTAATGATAAAAACAAAGGGTTTTGAGAAGCCAGGGAGAGCGGATGGAGTAATGTGGGAAGGAAGGTGGCTGCTGAGAAGCCGTAACACTGCAGCTTCACCCTCACCACTTAGGCTTGTGGCTGCCATCCTACATTGCTCATAAGCAGGTGTGGACAAAAACTTCTCAAAATTCATAGTGGGGAAAAAAAAATCACCATGATTTTCTTACACGCTTCAGAGAGCAGGTATTGGTATAATTTCTAACTGACAGATAAGCAACTTGGTAGGATAACTCCATACAAGGACTTGGAAACGGCTCATCTTTCTGTGGCTTATGGTCCTTGTATGCTTGTGCTTTGATATGGATTTGTGAGGAGGATCTCTGCTCTCCCATCTCTCCCTGTCCCTCATTTCCAGAGGTGGGTGTGCAGAGCAATGCGCTCATGTGGTTCTACAGATGTGATTCTGCAGCAGTGGTGTTTCCATTGCTGCATGCCATGTTTAATGTGAGCCACCACAGAGCTGCTCCACTTATATTTATACACTGCTTCTCATCCCAATGGGGAACCGAAATAGCTGTGGAGGCCTTGCTTTCTCACCATACGATACAAACTAGCACTTCTGCTTACCCCCTGAAATGCTGCTGTATCCTGGCTGGAATCAGGGTAGGAGTGGATGGGGTGCTCATTTACAAACAAAACACAATGACAATAACCAAACCAAATGCAACAACACACGCACACAACAAAATCCACCTCGGACCAAGCACAAAAGCTTGGGAGGGGAGGCTGAGAACAGAAATAGGAAGACTGGGAAGAATGAGGGACAACGATCTAAGTACAGATGCATTAAAAATAAGTGACTAGCTTCAAAGCTAGGGGCTGTGAAGAGCTGCATGGATTTACCAATTTACTGACCTTCTCAGTCACTCTGGTGAATATGAAATTTAGGCAATGAAACCTCCTACATATTTAAGGCGTCTCCTTGCAACACAAGCACCAAACCCCAAACTCGTGAGGGATTAATCCCGCTTTTTTTTACTGATATATTTATTACCTGTGCATATGCAATTATAACAACATAAAATAAATTTAAAAAAATGAATTTAGAGAAAGAAGTTATATCAGTTTTTAGGGGTTGTTTATTGAGGGTAGGCAGATTTGCTGCATTTCTATTCCTATATTCAAAACTAGAATTTTCTTCTTTCTACACTATCCTGCTCACTTCAGATTAGGGTATGTTTTCCTGCCCACTTACAGTTGCCTGAGTCTGGATGTTGTTTCTTCTCTCATCTCTCTCCCTCTCTTACCTATTATAATTAAGTTCCCTTTGATTTGAACAGATTGGACGATAGGAATTCATAATGTTACATCCCGCACACTGAAGCTAACTGATTAAGTGCTTTAAATTATTCTTCCTGACACAATGATAAAGTTACAATCTGTTCAGAGATGATCTACAGCTTGCCAGACTCCTACTACTTCTTTCTACATTCATTTATCTTTTTGTCAGGCAGCTAAAAATAAATAAATAAATAAATAAAGGGGGGAGAGGGCAGGCCTCAATTCCATAGATCTTTTAAAGGCATCAGAACATCTGAATTATTAATGAGACTTTAAGGGAACAGCTCCTGATGGGGGCTGGTTTAGGAAAGGTTGTAGGAAAAAAAAATTCTGGGAATGTGTACACATCAAAATAATTTCGGCACCATTTAAAAAACCATTTAGTTTGAGTGTGACACATGAACCATTATGCATTTGTGGAAACCAATTTTATGTGATCTACGATTAAACTAACCTTTCAGAGAGGTGTAAAGTGTGATGGTTATCATATTTTAAAAGCCTTGCGAGATCACATAAACAATTTCAAACTAACAGTTTTCTAATGGGTTGTGTTTAAAATGATTTTGAGGCGAGTTAAGTGCCGTGAACTTTTATCTCTAGATTATTTTTTACCATATGGTGCACAAACTTTCCTTGCCAACAGAACTTGCTGCAAGTTATTGCGATCTCTAGAGTGAGAAAGAGAAGAACGGTGCTAGTACTACAGATCTGGAATGAACTGTGGTGAGCGAATAGCAATTCCGTTGCCCGTGCTTTCCCTGGAATGTGTACTGCAAGCCACTTCTTTATGTGTTACTCTTTACAATAAAACTCATGTCAGAGAGCTGATCTTCACAAATTGACATCACCATGTCTCTTTTTCTGCCTTCACTTGGCAAGTAATTAATACGGACGATAATTAGTAAGTGCAGAAACCTGTAGATTCTCCTTTCTTTGGCTGGTTACACTTTGTTTTTAGGTGAGACCTTGATCTGGACATTATCATCTCCAGAACCTATGCTTAGACCCAGCTTTACACCTATCTTATATATTTTCTGCTGTTCAAAACATCCGTTCTGTCCATCGCCTGCTACACTTTGAAATGGGAGGTGACGGACACTCCCCATCTTCTGGCCACTGGTGTGTTTTGCTCTGTTACTAAATGCTGTTCTTCGATCCTTCTCATGCATTTCCATATTTTCCTTACTATGTTTTCAGTCTTCCAAAGTCTAGGTGCAGAGCTTTAGGTCTCTTAGTAACCACAAACAATTACACCAATAAAACCACAGCTTTCTTCCTTTAAATCTGTCCAGACAAAAAAATTCTGGATCTTAATTTCTGGGTCTTCACATACTGGTTTCTCCTCCAAAATAGTGGTGGTTCTCTGTCACGTTCTGTCTGTTTCTCTCCTTTCTGGCACGTGGATATTGATCCTTACCATATGCATTTCTGTTTTACAGAGAGAACGAGCCTTTTTTCCTATTTTTTAAACAGAGCTCTTCAAGAGAGTCCCTGATCTTCTAACTCTACTTGATGGGTTTGTTTTTGACATCACATGGGAGACGTTGGAACGGCTAGGTACCTTCAAGTATCACAAAGCAGAAAACATTTACTTCCTCTCAAACGTGCGCTTGTGTTTGTAACGTGCTATTAGTGCCTGAATGTGTCCATGGAGGTCTACAGGGCTTCCTACTTGTATCACAAATAGGTACTACTGTCCAGGGTAGGACTTCCCTGTGGCATCAACATATATCAATAATTAATCATACAAAGATGAAAATCGATGTTTCATCAACTTCCGTTTGACTGTCACACTTTCCCTGAATGAATTTACTGCTCTGGTATTTTAAAAAATCTGGCCTGAGCAATCATGTTGAATGAGTGTCAAAATGAAACACCCTCTGGTCTGAGCAGAGGCACAGAAAGTACTGGCTAAATATGGTGCAAAGTTTTATTAAATCTGTATTATCACCACAATTCCAGGTTAGTTTACAATCCTTAAAACACAGATTTTTTTTTTTCCTTTTTGTGACACCTCCATCTCAACTGCGTGCGTGGCCAGGTGTTTGGATAGTTCCTGCCCCCAAACGGGTAGCATGTTTAAAACTAGGCTTAAAACTTTCCTCTGCTATTTCTTCCCATCTGAGAATAATGAAATAAAAGTTCCTCTGCTTTCTTAGTGATTCTTGGTTTGGCAGATGCATATCTCACTTGAGGTAAGCAGGAAGTAATTTGCAGGGACAAAAAAAAAAAAAAAAAAAAAAGGAAACTATTCTTACCTTCTGGGCAGGCCTTTATTTTGCTCCGAAACAGTTAAAGATTTCAGACAGAAATGCTATTCTGGACTTCCTCTTGTGTTTTTGTTTGGTTGGTTGGTTTTGTTTCTGTTTCTTTGTTTTGTTTTGTTTTGTTTTGTTTCAAATAGCAAACTCCCTAATTTGACAAGGGGATTTCACTGGAAAATGCCTGACACTGCTGGTTTAGGCCAGTGGGAACCCATGCTGAGAGCCTGCTGGTGTACAAGATACTTGTGTTGACGTAGATCTACAAAGTCACTTACAATCCTAGTTTCCATTGTAGAAACTGTGCTGGGACTGAGATAAGTTGCAGGACCTCCATTTAAGACTCTCATTTGTCATCTGTTGTCATCTGTAATAGTGCCATTTTTCCACTTTCACAGCTATTGGCGGTAGCTACTGTGAAATTTTGATTTGGGATAGGTGTCCAAACAAACAGGAAATTACTTGATACTTTCCAGTATAAAACTTTGACCATTCCTCTACGTTTAATGACCAACCTCCCAAAGTTCTTGGTATTTCCGTATCAGAACATTGTCACTGAAAGAAACTATGGGGTCACTTAATGGTGAAAATTGCTCAAGGCATAACTGAAAGTCACAACTTTCGTCCTGCACACTTAAGGTTGGAGGACAGAGGAAAATTAACTTTGGTATGATCTGAAGACTTCAGATATTAGATATTTTTCTTCTGTTGCTCACAAAATAGACAAGTTGTTTCTCTAATGCAGACTGTTTTTCCTTATTTGAGCTGCACTGTTATACAAACACAATTTTTTGGTAAAATTATTATTATTTAGTATGTGACAAGTGGCTACATATTAACACTCTTCCTTCCTCTACTAAATGGAATACAGATAAAACATTAATAGAAAAGCATTTTGGTGTCAAAGCCATTAGCATTCCTCCAAAATGCGTAACTGCTCTCCGGTATCTTCCGTCAATATCGCCAACATAAAAAGATGCTCATGTGCATACACGAGGGATGGGATAGCAGGGAGGGGAGGAACAGGGCTAGAATGAGGAATGGGAAATTACAGTAATGTCTGCACCAGGGTAGGCGTCTTCATTGGGCGGGAACCTGGGTGTTTACGAGAGGACACGTGCAATTAGAAAGGCAAGCAGATGAGAGGATCAAAAATAAAACAGGATTGAGCAACAGCAGCAGCAGCAGCCAGTTTTACTTCCGGTTTGGAGGGAAAAAAAGGCAAAAAAAACCAACAAACAAACACCCAAACATACAAGCCAATAACTGCATAAAGTTTTTAAGTACTTTTTTTTTTTTTTTTTTTTTTTTTTTTTTTTAATCTCACAAGTTTTCACAAGGACAAAGTTATAGAAGGAAACCCACAGCAGTTGCTAGGTCATGCAGAACCATTAATTATCATACCTTGGCCCATTCTATTCATCCTTGTTGCACTTTAGGAAAAGAAGTAAGCTATGTAAGTTTTACAATGCTTTTAAACTGTCATATTTCCTGTTGAGCACTTTAACTGGCACATCCTTGTAGTCATAAATATTCTCGGGGCAAAACACGATAACTTTCTTTGAAAGAAGAAACACACAAGTGTGTCTTTATGATCAAGAGTGACTGTAATATACTTGATTGGGGGGGGAGCGACCAAAATTTGCCACATATTTCACTGACAGGAGTTACAGATGCATTTGAATGCACACATATGTATATACTGCATTCAAATCGTGCTTAACACTGCACGGTGGCACTCTCCGTAGCCCGCTTAGATGGTTCCAGGTTTTGTCAGTAAAAGTGCTTGGCTTCTTTGTCAAATCACACAGCAAGCAATTCTTCAAACTTATCATGCTTGGGGAAGGGGAAGGTAGAAAACAACACTAACCATAAAAGCACCTTGTCTGGGTTGGCCGTTACAATGCTCATCGCTCCCGCATCTAAGTACTTATTTTCTCCCTGCACGCTTTCTTGCTGGGAAGCGATGTGGTGTGTTTCTCCTGGCCTTCCTACCCATTACCCTGGACACCTCTTCACATTACCTAGAACTATTTCTATGTATTTTGGAAGGCTGGCATTTGACATTAAACTCCAGGCCTCAAGTATCCTTTTTGTGGCTGTCTAGGATAGATTCCTTTCCACTACTTCATTTACCCCCTTGACACAATCTCTGGCTGGGTGAGTAATTGCTGAGAATATGCAACAACCAGATTCTGGCATGTGCCTAGAACATGATGCCTTGGCACAGTGGATGTTTTCACCCTGGCCCTCTTGTTCTGCTCATTAGCTATCTGGAGTGCAGCACCTTTTCTTTCCAATTGGGAGAGGAACCTCTGAGATCTCAAAGTCGCTCTGTTGTCTTCCCTCGTATTCCTGCTTAATGTGTACTGGCACACACCTGTTGTAAAAAAACAGCTGGAACATTGCCCGGGATTTCCAGAGGGTCCTTGCATATTGGGACTCTCGTTGGAAGATTTATACCATCGCTCTGACTCAGAAACACTAAACTACCATCTGGGGAAAGGAACAAAGTCCCCCAAGAACTAATACTTAAGCATAGAAAAATGCTTGCTCTTTTCTGAACATTATTTATTCTATACGTAAGGTGACTAATTCACCTTTTAAAGATGTAAAAGTCCCAGCAAGGCAGTTTTTATTGACTTATGTCCAATATTTATGATACATATGGCTTTTTATCCCAAATGTCAAAAGTGAAAGAAAATATAGCTATTTCTGTGGCCATATAAATAGACAGAATAATAATTTAATATTCAATTAGACTCTTTCTAAATTGAAATTAAACCATTGGAGTTTGACAGCTCAATTCCCAGACAATTTCAGGATTAAAGGGAAAAAAAAAAAACAAACAAAAAAAAACCACGCTATCTCCAAAAGGCTCGTATTTCAGAGAATAACCTAAAACGAGTAGCTTCGTCCCTGATGTCGCTTTGGTATAAAGCAGGTGCGTAGCGATAATCTATACAAAGAGTGTAAGCCCTATACAATATAAGTTTTGAGAGTGAAAAATTAGTGTTTTTGCTGTTGTTGTTGTTTTGCAGCTGGTTAGTTTTGTAAGCTTCAACTACATGTGGCAACTCCTGTAAATATGATTATAAAAACCTACCGCAACATACATTAATGCTTCTGCCCTAATGACTTCCTTTGTGTAACTCTAACATCAAAAGCAAGTGTTCGCATTAAATACACTCTGTTTTCTGATACGTAGAGTCACTGCAGTGAGTTATTTAAGTTTTCAGTGTGCCTATGGGTTTTAGAATTTTTATCTCCCCTAGCATCATAAATAACTTTTTGGTCCGTCTGCTTTGTTGCTGTTGTGCTTAAGGGTTTTATGGTGGTGAAATAAAAATGACAATCTCATGCACACTGTCATACATATGCAAAAAATGTGTACAAAAAGGGAGAGCTCCATGGCAAAACGGGGAACGTTACTGTTGGACACATTAAGTGGGGAGAATGGGTGGTGAATGCAAGTTTTACACACAGTGGGAGCAGGTACACACATCAAAGTCTATCCTCCTGCACGTACTTCTGTTTTTCCCGGGAATCCCTGGTCTTGGTGCGGTTCGGTCGGTTTGCTGTGGATGGGATGGAGTGAACAGATGAGCTCTTCTTGCTGGAAGAATAGGAGGAATGGGAGGAATGAGAAAGACTGGCTCGGGACTGGCCGGCGTTGTGGTCAAATTGCATCAAACAGAAGATCAAGTCTGTCGGCACAAGCTCAAACTCGTACGGTGGGTTTGTGATAACGTAACTGGAAAGACAGAAAAGGAAAGATAGAAAGAAAGGAAGAAAGAAAGATAGAAAGAAGGGGAAGAAAGAAAAAGAGAAAGCAGGTTTAGATTTCACCTAAAAAAATATTCTAGAGATGTTACCTCATGAACACTTATCCAGATTTCTGCCTTTCTGTTTCTTCAATATATAACTGATTTTAGCTGACATATTACCAATTATTTGGTGCCATCTTATGTCAGATATCACTCTCTGGATGTTTGTTGAGTGGGACAGACATACTGAGTAGGATGTTCTCCAAGGGAAGTGCATCGTGATTTTTCAGAGAATATAGCATACAGCTCACCCTCCTATCTCGAGCTGCATTGGAATGCAGTGACTCTAGCAAACAGATTCCCAACAGACCTACCAGCGATGGCATTTTCAAGCAGGTTCAAATATATACTTACTGCATATTTATTAAATGTTTAAATACTGTCACCTGAGCAAAGAATACAATTATTTGTCTGGCTTATAACTGTACATATACTTATGACACAAGTATATCAGGAAGGTGGCAATGAGGTTAATTTCTTTACTTTTTTTTTTTTTTTTTTTTCCACTCGTGGATTCGTGAACTCACCAAGTGTTTATAAAGAGAAATCCACATGTACAAGGATCCAACATTGCTAATATACATCACAGGCCTCACATACACACTTTTCAATTTCAAGATTCCACCACTTTCAACCAATCCTCTTTGAAGTGTAGGAAAGGCTTTTAGAGTCCGATGCTAACATCTTTCATGCAAAAAGCATTGTACATACTCAAAGCAATAGGATTTTTTGGTATGGGCAAGAAATGAATACAAACCACAAAGCTCACTTCTTTTCTCATTTGTTGGTTTGTTTTCAAATGCAGTCGGTGCTGGAAAGAGATCTGGCTTGGCTGCTTCAGGGACAGATGTCTCTTATTATTCTGACCACTAATCCGAGGTATAGCAAGTACAGTGTCAACCTACACTGATTCCTACTTCTACCCACTTTGTCCAAATCCTTATGGATGCAACTGCTTTGGTGGACTGGACTTACCGTTTAGTGCATTGGCTGGGAGTGCTTAGATGTGCATCCCTTAATCGATAAATTCCAAAGCAAAGCATATTGTATGTTTTCAGTGCTTTACAAAATAGATCTCCATAACAACCTCCATCCTAGGATTGAAAAAAATAAAAAAAAAAGGAGGTAAAGAGAAACAAGAGAACAGCACTTTTTTGCTCTTTTCTGTTTAAAACCATGACGGTGCAGTGGATATTCAGTAGGATCTACAAAACTGACAATGTATAGATAGCCAGTTTTTAATATGAATTTCCTTACCCAAGACAATGAATAAATACACATTTCATTTCACATAAAAACAAATATATAATATGGTCATTATTTTTGACAGCCTTGGTCCGTGAAAAGTTACCATAGTCATAAGAGTGAATTACGTGCTTGTGGATGGAAATGCAATTTGGAGATCAAACGAGGCATAATTCTACACATTATATTATCTGTTGTCCTATCATTATTCATACTTTTGACCCTTTTTGACAGTAGCTGTACTGTTATCTTGACAAATAAAATCACCAATAAAGACAACTGAAATAAGGGATCTGAGGAGTTAAAAGGATACTAGAACCTCTCCCATTTAAAAAAAAATGTTGTTATGTTTTCCATATTTCATAAATGATATCAAGTAATTGCTTTAACTAGCAAAACACATCAGTTTTTAACTAGTTACTTTTTAGCTTTTCTCTTGGGATAGTGAAGTGAGAATGTTGGAAGATTAGGCTTTCAGTATAGTTCATCCGGACATAGCAGAAAACAAACCTTCCAGGCTAATATGTATATTTTAACTGAGAACTGAAAGCTCCGTGCAAAAACTAAATAAACTTATCAAAACCCGATGAGGGTGTACATATTGCTCATGTTTACAGCGCATTATGATTAGGAGGGTTCTTTCCTCCAAATTGGCTCATCCATCTCTTTAGATGACATCTAGGAAGAGCTGAGCTTTTCTTCTTTTGATTCTGCTTGAAATACCCAGGAAAGCACACTAGGAGGTAATGTAGCTTCTTAAAAAGAGTAAGAGCAAACATGGAACCTGTGTAGTAAAGTGTCAAACCATCCAAAACATTTGAACCGAATAATCAAAATGATGCACCAATTAGGATAGATTTTTCATTCGGTCTCAGATACAACATAGACCACAGGACTGGCTTTGGTCCTACCTCTCTGTTGTGATCTTACCCCTAGGTCTGCAAATGGCCCGTCATACAAAGCCAACTGAGCAACTCGACACCTGTCCCTGTTTGCAAGTGTCTGTGGTGTGCTGTAACCTCCTCTCAACGCATTTTCCTCGGCAATCAGTGCTTCCAGCTCCGGTGTGGCTCCTCCTGTTACCAATGTCCGTATCAGTGTGAGGATATTGTCATTGAAGTATGTCTGCCAAGATAAAAGAAAGCTCTTTAGGCAAATACCATTAAAATCACAAGCGAAGACATCCAAATTACAACTTTTCTGGGTTTCTGCTGTTTAAACTTCTCGGCTGTCTCTTCAAATATTTTTATATAGAAAGTGAAAAGACAGCAGCCTCCAATTACTCTATTTGCTTCTATCCCATTAGGCTCCTATACTAGAGCCTTCCTTTTAAACACCAATTTGGGCTGATTTTTGTTAAAGTACAAAAATTTGAATGATTTATGTTTCCTATAATTGGTGTTAGTAGTGATGCGATGACTGCTTTCCTTCTCATTGCCTTCATGTCTAATAATGGGCTTTAGGACATGTAATTGTAAAATTCAGACCACATTTACAGCTTACACAGGCTAGATTGCCTTTTTACTCTTGTCACCAATTCGCTGGGGAGCTGCCTTTGTGCTGCAAATGTCATTACTTATTACTGCGGCTGGACTCTAGCAGTCTAACCGAGGTATTGTACTAAACATCTTATTACGAGACTTGACAGTGTTCAGACATAAGCGTGTATCAATTAAACATCTTGAGTTCATTCCAGATAAATGTATGATGAGTTTGGGATCCTGGTGGTCCTTTTAAAAAACTCTAGGGTATAGGGTAAGAGTGGTTTATTAGGAAAGATTTACTCCACACTGACATTTTGCCAGCATCTGTACCATTGCTGGTCTGTCAGGCAAACAATGGGCATTTTAAATATTAATTTAATGCCAGATGAATGACTTTCAAGTTCACTTGAAAGTATACTGGTATAGTTCAGAGATATGCAGTTAGGTATCTGCAGTGTAACATACTGGGCAAAAAAATAATGATCAACAGAAAAAGGAGACACCATCACTTACACTGACACCAATGTCTGGGTTTTCAGAAGCTTTGCGAGTGTGGAAGATGTGTGAGAAAAAAATGAGCTAGCTGTAGAGTACACAGGATTCACATTACTACACTAATGACTTTTGTTGAACTTAGAACATGGAACTCTGACCATATGAAAAAGGATACTGCACTCTCAAAGAGTGCTTGTTGTCCAAATACCTCGATAAACTTTTCCAATGACTTTAATCACTCTATCCATAGAGTGCAATTGTCTTTAATACATGGGTAAACTGAGGTACAGACTGAAATGTTTTATCCTGAGATAAAAATGCAGACCTGACTCCCTATCCGTGTTACTTTGATACTCTTTATTTGCACAACAAAACTTCAGTTTCATTGTTTCCTTGATATGACAGATAAAACAGGTAAAAATGAATGCTACATGGCAATGGTTTTCACCATTACATTGAAGTTTCAGAACTTCAGGCACCTCTGCTTATTTCCATAGGCATATATGTCATTCCCCTCTTGACAACATTAGAATGAGAGGAAAATATGATTACTGTTATGCAAGTCCTACAAATCTTTGCATTCCATTAGCTCCA
The DNA here is from genome assembly GCA_011075105.1 of Heteronetta atricapilla. Lineage (NCBI taxonomy): Eukaryota > Metazoa > Chordata > Aves > Anseriformes > Anatidae > Heteronetta > Heteronetta atricapilla. The sequence continues at coordinate 13,618,501 of CM021736.1, read as the reverse complement.
AATGTTTTAATTACCCTGGATAAGGCAGTATGCATTTTCAAATATGAAGTGTACTGTGAAGAGTAGTGTGACATTACCTGGGGTTCAGGAGGAATTGGTCTAGAACAACAGCTATTCTCTAAACAGCTCTTACATATGTGGATGGATTGTGTAACCATTGAAGTGTAATTCAAACCTTTCTAAATGTACAGAAAAATCATTGTGACCCCTTGCGAGACTAAGTCTGGAGTGATTATATGATATTTAATAGGTGAGAGACCAGACAACCGGCATGACTGTTTATTCTTCAATTAATTACTTGTTCCTCGATGTCACTGAGGTGGGATTCACATGTGACCTTTTTGGCAACACTTTCCACTCCACATTATACTGGGGCCATATTACTCAGTTTACTATAGATCTCATATTAAATTAAAGCAGTTGTAGAACAACTTATCAGGTCAGGCACCAGTCACAAACTTACTGGCATTAATAAAATAAACGAAAACAATATAAAATAAAATTTACCCTTCCCCCCCCCCGCCCCCCCCGCAACCCACTTAGGACAAAAATAGGCCCAATTCTGACTTATGTCAGAATGTGCCAACCAGGAGTAACTCTGGGAGCCATACACTACTATGAAACTGATGCAAATGAGAAACGAATCAGGTCTATTGTCAATGCAACTGAATGCTGTCACCCGAGAAGGGCCTCCCACTGCTAGACAAATGTTGAGTCAAAGCTACGACACTTATTAGCAAAGGAGGCACCATTTCTCTTGGAACAATCGCTTCCTTTGGATTTCACACCATGACTGATGTGGATGTCACCATTTAATCAGATGAATGAGTGCAGCCAAATGATGGTTTTGTTCCTTTGCCATCAATGAGTGAAAAGATTACAGCTTTCAGGATGGACTGTGTTGGCATTGCAACTGACCGGAAAATGCCCAGACATTACCAAGAAAAGATGGGTGAGGATGAAGTGGTCTCTTGGCATCTTTTGCTAAATAGGGCTGCTTCCTCCTGTACTAATATTTACTGCTCCTCAGGAAAAACCCATCCACCCCTGCTTTTGACTGTGACAACAATCAGACTCCTTTCACTGCCTCTTGCCAGTTTGGAGCTGGGGAACACTGAAAAGCTGAACTAGCTGATATCCATTTCCTTTGGAATAATAATACACTGAAATTAATTTGAGAGTGATCTTGTATTTGCTCTGTGGGAGGGTACATGGCCTGGATATGCCAGTACTTGTAAGGAAGCAATCCACAGAATGACTTTGGAAAGGTGTTGCTGTGCTTAAAGTAACACGACACTCTCCAGTAATGGCAGTGATTTCCTTTTTTTGGCTGTAAAATCAGAGCTGAAGACAGACTTATTTGTGGCTGCCATTATCTGTACCCCACAATGAACATCTGTATAGCGTCATTATAATCAGCATCTGCAATGCGAATACAACATAGGTACCAGCTTGATAAAATAGAAAATGAAATGCATGATAGACACTAAAGACGGGTAAACAGCAAGGAAATCCTGGCATAGATATCTGAGGTAGCACTGCCACCTAGCCTATGTGCCCGAATTGTTGTGCAGCTCTTTCTGATGTTTCGGGGACACTTTCCTGTTTGTTCAATCATTTTTTAAAGTATAATTACCAGAGCGCTTATGTTTTGCAGTTAATGCTGTCAAGCCTCTTAAACTAATTGGTCTTTTACAGAAAATTTAACTGAAAATTAGCACATCTTTTAATAACATTGCTTTAACTTTAATAGCACTTTGCTTTTCATTTATAATTACTCTAAAATTGTCATTTTCCAAGTCATATTACCTTTTTTTTTTTTTTTTAAGTGTTTGCTAGGGTGTTTTTAATATGGATTTCTTTCTACTGCGTGCTATTTTTTTACCATCTCTTTCATGCAATTGTTTTAACTTCCTTTTCTTCTCCAGTCAGAGGAATTCTGTTGAATGGATAACGTATATCCAAACATGGGGAACGACTGAGCTAATGCCAGTAACTTACTGAACAGTTACTAAACCGTTACTAAACAGTTCTTTAGGACAGGATAAAGAGCAGAAAAAACAACAGGGTTTTATGGTGTTTGACAGTGTACAGCTTCTCAAAATAGTGTCCAAAATATAAAGAAGTTTGGAGCGCTTTGTGGTAAATGATGCTGTTTGCTAATCACCTGAACAGACACACACAGAAAGAGTATTGCGTTTCACAATACCCATATAATAGATTAAACCAGTTTATTTTCTTCCTACATAAGTCTGTAGGAACTCTGAAGAGGGAAGAACTATTGAATATAGGATGTACTGATAAGTTGCTTTCACCTGTTTCACTTTCTTCCACTCTGCTGCTTTTGCTTATATGGAGAAATATAATTTTGTGTTATAAAAGAAAAATATAGACCTGGAGTTCTAGCACAAGGACATAAATTCTAGGATATTAGCTGTTAAATTTTGCTGTCTGGTTCTGGAGATCGAAAGGGAGAAACGCCGATGCTATCTGGTCTAATGCCAGCAGTATGTATGGCAGGAATGCCAACCTGCCAGAGCTTCTGTTTTTCCTAGTTTAGGCGCCAAAGGGAGACACAGGCAAGCTTTGGCTCTCAGGCCAGATTTGCAAGCCTTTGAAAGTACTGCATGTTGATAAAACTGGTTTGCTCACATGCATTGAATTCTCTGAAATAACTATCTCAACATCACCCAGAAAAGGACAAAGTCCTTCTCCTCTGAAAACCAAACGCCTTGCTTCTCTTACGTCGTGTAAGTTTTGTTTAGATGAAAACAATCTCTTTACAACAACTTCCACATTGTCTAAAAGATGCTTCTAATCCCCTGGTTATTACTTTGGTGAAGCAAATGTGCTTTGCTTTCCAGGACTGGCCCCACCTTGAGTCTGACTACAAATATTCCTTCCCTGTTTTTGCATATGTTATGACAAAACCAATATTACTATATCGCTCAAGTCTCTGATGACTGCAGATGTCCCTTCACAGAAATAACAATGACTAGCTGGCATACTTTAACAATAGCCACTGTCACACTTAAAACTTGAACCACGCATGCGGTCTTCACACAGAGTACAATCAGGCACTTCAGCTAAAGCCTGGAGAGATGACTGTTACCATCAGAAGGCAGTGCAGTTTCTGAGCTCATTACTATCTTCTGAGCAACGACCTTTGAACTGCCACAGTGTGAATCACAGGCTTTGTGATACTCTGCCTTTGCTGCAGAGGAAAAACTGTAGATAGCCTGTAGGCGGCCTTTTGAGAAGTACACTTAATTACACATTTTACCTTTTATTTAGGAAAATATCAGACAATTTCTAATTTCAAATGTCTAATACTATCATATACAGGAAATAACAATAACACAAAAGTAATGACTTCCAGCATTCAGACTTGATTCAGCAAGTGACCACAGGTTTTCTGGGATTTGTGAGTAGGGTTTAAGCCACTGATCCTATATTAATAAAGTTATATACACTACAATACTATTTCAACACTGATGAATACCGTTGAATTGGTATTCCATAACTGAATACTTTAACCAACGTATTATACTTGGCAATGTGATTTGAGGATACAGCTCTGCATAGATAGACACTTCACAGAAAAGGATTACTGTGCAATACATATTTTGTCCCTCTCTTTCTACCTATAAACTTCCTTCAAGTTTCAAATTGCCTGGATGTTGGGAAGACTACTGACTGAATGGGTATTATGCCACTGTCTACTCTTATTCTATTTTCTACTCTTTCTGACACCTGTTTTTCTGCAAAACTCCACCTCTGTAAGAAGTGATTCATTCTTAATGAAGCAGTTCACGCAGTGTGCATTTATATTTTAGCACACGTGAGGAATTGCCATTCCTGAGATATCGACAGAGATCATAAATTGGAACTTTGCTATAAAAATTATGAAGCAATAAAACTCAGTCACTAAGTGGACTGAATAGTGAACTATTTTCTTGTCCCAAAATGAATTGGGAAAGGCCTGCAGAATGTGATTTATTTCCTTCTGACAGAATTCCACCTAGTTGCATTGCAGACTGCAACTAATAGGATGAATGTACAACTGCACATCTCACAGTTTATAGGATTTGGGGTTTGGTGTACCATTACTGGGTTGAAGTTAGGCAAACTATATAGATGATGGACCCCAAAACTGAGTGCACTTTAGAAAACCAGGGATAATACAGTGCAAGTAAATTAGTTTGTATGAGAAATGCTCCTTTCCTTGGAGAACCATTGAAAGAAGCTTACATCCTTCCCATGAGAATAAGGACAGTAAAGGGAAACCATCTCCCACATCTTACACTTTCTGAAGGGTTAGGAAGATTTTTATTTTTTCCAACTCTTTACTAGGCCTTTGAGGAACAAAAGAGAAAATAACACTGTCACGAATCAGCAATGTGGTGAAAGAAAAGATGGAACAGTGACCAATTCTAAGTGACTGATCCTTAACTTGTCTTCTTGATTTTTTTTTTTCTTTCTTGGTTGGAATTTTCAATTCCTGTTATCACACTTCTCTGGCTTCATGCTACATATAACATGACCACTTAGCTGTGCCATTGTATGAAGAAGGTCTCTGTTGAAGAAAGGAATTACAGAAATGGAGGGACGTGTTGTCAAAATCTAAATGTGAATGAAGGATAGTAATAACTAAAAATTTTGTGAGGATTATGTGATGAGTTCCAGGTAGAAATTTCTACAGAGTATTGTTCTATACATTCCTTATTGACTCTCTATTATCTACATTATGTATGTTTGCACAAGAAAGCTGTGGTGTACACAACATTTTGCTCTCTTTCTGTGGAAATATCAGCAGTGATCAGAAAAATTAACCCAACTTCTTCCAGGACTCTGGAAGTGGCCTGCAGAGAGATTCATTTGGGGACATTGCTTCAAATAATGTAAGTGAACAGTTCTCAGTATAAAACTTGGAAACTTCCTGTTAAATTACTGCCACTTACAACGTGAAAATGCTAAATATTTTATTCCTAGAGATTTTAATTAGAGGCAGTGTAGCATTTAGGTGTGTTTGCTTAGGCTTTCTGAATTTGTCAAGTCTGCAAAACATAGCCAATAACTTTTAAACAAGGTATTTTCTGAGCTTATTGAAAATTCCTAGGCTGCTTTAGAATAAAATGTTGTCACTGTTGACTGATACTACTCAGCTGTGGATGGATCATAGGAGGAATATAGCAGAGAATAAAAATTTGAAATATAGGTACATAAATATGAAATGTGAATAAAATATCAAATAATAAAGATCAATGTGATTCTTCCTTACAGGCAGAAAGCTTCATTCTGATTTTAGGTGAAGGTCAGACTTGGCTCCTTTAAAGAAACCCATTTGCTCTTTTCCATTATTATGTGGGGTTTACAACATTTGATTTCCAGCACCGTGGAACTATATTCCAGGGGGAGCTCTGAAAGCTTATGCTCAAATTTTCAAAAGACTACACCCTTGCTATGTTTAACAGAGCTTATGGTTCCTCTGAAAGAAGTGTAGCTTGCACGGAGCAAAACTGTTCTGAAAATGTAGCCAATATGAAGCAGGGGAGGGTGAACAGGAGCATGACTGAGACGTTTGATTTGAAACTGTACTATGGCTACAAACCAAAACCCTACTGTTGACATAACCAAAGGCTACTATCTGTAGTTTCTGGCATGCATTTATGGTTGGATTCACCAGGCTTCTCGTGAAAAAAGAGTATGACCTCTTTTCACACAAGTACAGTTCACTTGGTGTGTGCATTGACTTTCATATGGTTCATTGGTGCTCCTCAGCACTCACAGAATTGTTCCTAATTACAAGCTTAAAACATGGTTGACACTGTCGGACGTGAACAGTGAGCACAGAGACTAACAGTGAATTTGGGTCTGGGTTTCAGAAGGGAGAAACAATATTTTTTGGACACTATTATCCTTCAGGCTGGACATGAGACTCTTTGCTTTCAAAAATCGTGGATTCCTAGTAGTCCTGGATATCTCAGCTGCTTATGGGTCTCTGGATCCAACTGAAACAAAACCCTTGCTTATGCTCTGGAATTCTCTTGACATCTAGAAAAAAATATATCTTTACCAAACCACCTGCAGAACAGGGATTACAGTTTCATACTCTTTCACAATAAGTCTGATGAAGGAGAATGAAAAAAGGTTCGGTTTGCTTACTGCGCTCATGAGAGAGTCCAGCACACTGACAGCAAATGCAGTTCCACATGCAAAGGGCTGCGTGAGATACAGTTCTGTGTCTGGATCGTCGTCATCATCTTGGTCCAAGAACTGAACATTTGAATCATTTACTGAAAACAATAATAATAATAAAATCATAAGGTGCTTCTGCATCTCCAGCATGTGACCTCACATTTTACACAGTCAGAAAGAAAAAGAAACAGCATATGTCTGGAAACACAGACTTGTGTCTTTGACATCACTGAAATTAAAATCAGGATGGATGTGAAAATGTGCATTTAAAAATCTTTGGGTCAGAATCCTGCTCATAAGAGGTGACTCTCTTGCTCTTCATAGGTGACTATCCCTTAGCCGTAAAAGTAGTTTCTTGGCACCACCTGCCTGCACTTCACATGAGATCCACAGGGCTCTTTTATATATTGAAACAATCTTGGTGTTGGTCGAGTACAGTGGCTAGGGCTGTACGCATGTGTAGTGAAATGTTATCAACAGACACCAAGTCTGAACCCCTTTCTAAAATCGAGGCTGCCCATAAAACTCTGATCTAGCCCACAGGCATCCGTTAGATGTGCTGCTGTGATTCTTGCTGGAGTGGTGTTAATGCATTTACAGCTCAAAAGAGGATACACCGTCCCTTTAACGGGCATCTATCTGAATGCATGAACAATACTCCAACTGTTCTCTTGCAGCATCGCCTTTTTCTCCGTATATGTCTCCCTAACCTCGCTTTCACAAATTCTGTTTTAGCCAGTGTGAAAAATGATCTATATCAGGCTGCTTTAAAGAAAAGCCCAAACAAAGTCACATTTGTCATTCAGTCTTTCTTTTGCATTTCATTGTCACAGTTAGGCTCTCTGCTTCCACCTCATGCCACTAAAAATAGTTGTTCCCTGAGATCAGTTTATTGAGTGATTCATATTTCATTGCATATTTCATTTCCATATTAGCCCCCCTCTGGCATGAAAGCACTGATTGCTTAGCAATGCTATTGCAATACAATTTACCTTAGTACATGACAAACTGATTCAAATTCCTTTGCAAGGAAAGGAAATTACAAACTTTTTCTTTTTTTTTTTTTTTTTTTTTTTTTTTTGGCATTTGCTACTGCGCTCTTTGACTATGTCCCTATTCTTTGCATGAGCTCGTCTGTTGAGCCAACACAGGGAGCTTGGAAATCAACATGAGAGCTGCTGTTAACGTTATCAGATTCTGGCTCTGAACTCTTTAGTTTTAGCCATTCTGCCTGCCATTCTGATCTTCCTTCCTGTATAGTTTCATTTTCCACCCAATCCTTTTCCAACCTGTATATACCTTGTGCTTATATATAAGTGCTTGCTGTGCTTAGCTTACAGAGCACAAATAATTACAGGGAAAACCTCGCTACATCTTTCAGAAAGAGGTGAGCATTGCTATACTCCTTCTAGAGCACTGCTGAGGTAGTGCTTGGCCATGATCATGCACCAAGTCAGTACCAGAGCTGAGGTAGTGTTAAAAACCCTCCCTTCCCACTCCCAGACATAACCATGTGAGCATAACACTTCAGCGTTTTAGATGGAGAAGTGTTCTGCTCTGTGAGTCGGAAGATTTTCACCCTAGCAAACACCGATACCTACACTGCTCCTTTCTTTGTACAATGGCTATCAATTTATCCTCTGGGATCTTGAACAAAATACTATTTGAAAGCCTGACGTATCATTTCAAAATGTACTTTTTGAAGAGCTCGTGCCTTAGTTTAATTTGCTAGCTGAGAGCAGGCGCTATTGACAGTAGCATTCTTTTTCCACTTACATCTGGCAGACTAATACCTGACTTTGACACGCACTTGCTAGCTGTGCGTGGTGTCAGTTTCCACAGTACTACAAATCTAATGTGAATCCTGCGAGTGGAGCTTCATCCTCGATATCTTTATCTGCCTGATGCAAGTTAGCTGCTATGATTTCTATGAAAGGTCTCCAGTCTACGTGAGATAGGCTTGAACGTGTGGTGCTGCGCCATAGGAAATGCTAATCAAACACTGCTCGCAGAAGCTTTTGAGATCTCTCTTTACTGAGAGGGAACAACATAGAAGCTTGGATGCTTTCTTGCAGCTTCAAAACCCAAGCTTCTGAGAGATGGCCTGCTCCCCCAGATAAACAAATAGCTGGAGGGAAAGTGTGATACTGGGGTTTCTTTCCTGGTTTCTTTACTTCTTCTTTGACTTCCTGTGAGAACTGCTAGGGCATGTCCACGAAACTGACAATAGGCTGAAATAACAAACGGAGGAAAAGAAGGAGAAAGAGAAAAGGAGAGAAAACTTGGTGGGGGAGGGCCCAGGAGGTGGGAATCCAGGCCAGAGAAAATGAATTGGTGAGAAGGTGCTATGAAAACAGCCGGCAGGTCAGACGAGTGTGATCAAAGGTTTACTGATGCTGCGTGAAAAAAAAAATCATTAAGAAAGGCCAGAACGAGACAGTCGATTTCAACCAGAACCACAAATAAAACACATTCAAAGCAGTGCCATGAGGGTAGCCCCTCTGATACAGCCAGATAAATAAAGAAAAAGCTGATGACAGTAAGAACAACAACAGTGGAAAATAAGACAGTGATGTGAAGGAAAAAGGCACTTCTTACCCAGTTCAGTTATCATTAGAATGTGGGTTCCACTGTTTTTTTCCTGACTGATTGAAACCAAAGGCAGAAGTTTGCCAGGCTTAGCTAATAGGTAAAGTATTTAGGGGGGAAAGAAAGTACAGAAAGAGAATAAAGTAAGGGAAAAAGACAGGTAAGGCTCTAAAAAATAAAACTGAAAAAGAAAATAAAAGGACAAAGGACCACAAATCAGGTTTGTATTTGCCATGAAAAAAACAGACCAGCTTCTGCACTTCACATCACACCACTTGACAACATAAATACCCACAGCCAGAGTGGAAATCAGAGCCTGGTTACCTACCATCATCATATTCTCAGGGGTAAAATTTCTCATACTATTATACAGAGTTTGGTTACACATTATTAAACAGTTCTGGACCATGAAGAAATAAACAAATGGCCTCTTACTATTGATTAAATGCACAGGGAATGTCTGCTCATACTTACTGTGCTTCTTTTTTTCTTTTTTTCTTTTTTTTCTTTTCCTAACCTTATCCCAAAGAACCCTGTTTATTTGTTATGCTATGTAAAAAGCATCTTGTCTGATAGTGTATATTTAGGAAAACTGAGAAAACCCAAAGGAAAGAGAGAAATATAATTCAGTTTTACGCATAAACTGAAACAACGGTTACTAATCTTTGTTTAGAGGGAGTAATTCACAGTAGTTATCAGAGGAGAAAAAATGGCAGTGTAAGATACAGTTTAGGTAATTTTCTTATGCAGTTGCATAAGAAGGGAGGTGAGGAAACAGACAGGGAAGAGTGCATGAATGGATAAATGTTAGCTTGTCTTACCTAGCTCTGTTATAATAGGGATGTTGGCTCCTGTTGTAATGGAAGGTTGACGTAACAGGCCATGGACCGGACTGTTGTCTGGAGATGACCTATCCATCCCAGGGGGTGTAAAGCCTGTAAAATAAATAAAACAAAATAACATGAAGAAATTTTAGGCAGGAAATTCTGTATGCAAAAAGTTTATTTAGGCTTTAGAAAGATATACTGAAAGAAATAAAAAAGAGACCATCAGCAGGGAATTTCCTAACCTTTATTTTTTGGGAAAGGTACGGTAAAAACGTTTGCTTTTCTTTTTTTTTTTTTTTTTTTTTTAAATTGACTTGATTTTCACAAACTATTTCTTAAAAGCATAATCCTTCAGAAATATACAAGTCATTTAGAAAGTAGGTTATTTGGTAGCTAAATGTTGTACTTACATAAGTAGGAATAAAAGCAATAAATATACAAAAGGACTGTGGCTTTAGCTAGGTTTATTTTAGTGTTTCAAATAACCCTCAAACAGGTGTTTTTCCTTAAACCAAAATTACCATTATAAAGAGTACTGTTTGTACACAGTAGTACAACCACAAGGAACTTCCACTATCCTGTTGTAAAATTCCATTAGTTAGTTAGTCTGATGTTTGATCAACATGCAGGATTTAGGATTTGTCATTTTCCAGGAGCAGTACAACGCAAAGGATTTTTTTTTTTTTTTTTTCAGACATACCTTGCATACCCTGCATTTTTATGGGGAACCCCAGTTATAGGAATACTGGGATGAAAGGGCCCAATTTTACAGAAAAACAAACAAACAAAGAGTAAAAAAGGATAAAGATTTTCAAAGAATGTTTAACAGGGACACATGAAAAGAAACTAGAAAAAGACTTACATCTTTGAGGATGTATGGGAAACAAAGGTGGAAGAGGAAATGCATCAGTTGGCACTCAAAGAAAGAAAAGACCTGGAGCACAGAAAAGTTCACCTCTAACAAAGGTTGTGTTTTCAGCCTGATTCTCTGCATGGTTGGAAATGAATCCCTTGACAATTAGCATTTTTTCTCTTATTTTCTTTTTCTTTTTTAACTAAAACAATACCCAGGCAAAGCTTTTTGGAGTTTGTCAGTGGTGGAAGATAAGTAGTTATACAAAACCTCATGCAACAGTTAGCCTAGCATGCATTCCATCTCCCTTGTTTATTACAGTTGTAGAAAACATGGGAATGTTCATTTAACATCATCACTGCAGAAGTGATGCTGAAGCCAGCATTTGATTTTAGGATTTCATTTAGGACCACTATCAAGGCGATATTTTTAAGGAAATGTTTGCCATTTGGAACATGACTGACCCAAGCTTCCTTCAAAATACCCATTTGTGAGAAGACTTTTTTTTTTTTTTTTTTTTTTTCTCTATGTTGGGCCTGAGTTCTTTAACCTCACACTGGACATCCAGGACCAGATTTCTGACCGCCTCTCATTACTGATCTGAAATACTTTTTTAAAAAAATATATATATATATATATATATTCCAGTTCTAAATTAATCACAGCCAAATTCGTTCCTGATGTAACTTTGTTATCTTCTTGCAGTGTGGAAACCATTTTCCTGAGTTAAACTCATTGGTGCATTCATCTGCTACTAAATTCAGAACGAGATGATGTGATATTATCTACTTTCTTCAGCTATAGGACTAATTTACAAAGTAGGAAATCTGAACTATACTGTAGTTTTTAACATATGGTACTGGTTCTATACTGCTGTTGTGAGGACTTTTTGGTTCTTTTCCAGTGATGATTACCTTTGCTGCCAAACTGTCTCAAAAATTTTGACCACTCAACCTGGACTTCTTGATGTAATGGGATTTTAATTCTTATTTGTCATTCATTTCACTTCTCCTGAGTTTTTTTCTATATCAAATATAGAATAGATAACTAATAAAACTAGAATTATTGATAAGAGAGACTTACTCAGCCCTCCAAAAGGTTCCTGTACAAATTTCCTTCTATCATGAGAAGCTATACACATTAGGATAAGGGAGTGGAAAGTCTGTAAAGGAGTTCCTTAAGAGAAAAGAGATGAATATGGTATCTTCAGCAAACTTGCACGTTAAAAGCATTGCCACAAGTAAACCTAAAACAGCAAAGCACTTCTATATCATATTATAAGTGCACAGAAACTCTTTTGACTGCAGATTTCTTACAGACAATCAGAAATGTTGGCTACATGAACAGTTTGTCATTTAATACTAGTCGTTGCACTGGAACTATTTTAGTGAGACCAGCATGGTAACTGTGGTTTGCATTTCCAACTGATACCGTTTTGCAGACATTTCCTTGTGTCTGGCACCAGAACTGATAGCCATTTTGACTCTTGAATTCCATACTGCTGCATGACAGAACCTAGAATTCCTCACACTCACAAAGCGAGTCTAATGGCGATTTTCCAGGAGCCACTTCACAAGTCAGAGGTAACTGTGACACTCCCACAACAGCAGAACAAAATTAAAGTGGGGCCCCAAAGGAAGGGAATGCTATCTGAGGACAGGTAGATAATGTGAGACCTCCTCCTTCAGCAGGTTCCTATGTCTAAGTTTTCCGAAAAACTTAGGAAAAGGAAGACTTTAGGAAAACTTAGGAAAAACTTAGGAAAACTTTAGGAAAAGCACGAGGCCTTTGTGGCACTACTTTAAAAAGGTTCAAGTAGCTGTGGACTACTTGACCTGTTACAGTGGCAGGCCTGACCAGGTTGTCTGGAGAATTACAAGTCAAAATGGCAACAGCAAGACTTTTGGCACTCACTTATGTGAAAGAAAACTATTCTTGCTCCCAAGCGGCCTAGGGTTGTACTGCTGGGAGCATCCCTAGAGACCCTGTTTCTCTCCTTTTCCCAAGGGCTCTTCTCATCTCTCCCTAAAACAGCTTTCCGTAAAGCAGGCTCTTCAGATGGAATAAGCACATAAGCATTTCCCCTATCAGCTAAAAGCAAATTGAGGAAAGTTGGGACAGCTGCCCCTAAATGTGTAAACCTTTCTTGCCCTGCCACTTACTGCAATGTGCACACAGGCGCACACGACCGTGCACACACACACATACACTCTCCATAGGTGGCTATTTGCAGACACCTCTCTCTAAGCCTTCAAATATTTGTCTTCCTAGGATGGTGTTAGAAGATTGAGGTAAAAGTGTCATTTCTGGTAGACACAGGCTGTCGGGAGCTCTATAATTGCACACTGCATACACAGTGCATTCAGTCTGAAATGCAGGAAGCATGTTAAAGGGATTTTGTTTTCTCCTTGAGTGAAAAACAGACTCACGCTTTAATATTTTTCATTCTGTGGTCTGGGGAGATGCAAGAAATGTCTGCTATCTTATTTTAATTTCCCTGCCTGGGCTTAATGAAGACACCTCTAAAAATCTGTTTTTGAATAATATAAAAATATTGGAATATTTTGAGAAAAAGGAGAATTGGAATTCTTGGAGATTTGGTGTGCCTATGCTTGGAGGCAAAATGCATCATCCACCTTCAGGCCACACTCCTGCTCCCAAGTTAAAATGTAAATTCCATAGATAGTCTTTCTATTTTTCTTTTCTTTAGCAGGAAAAAAAAAAAGTGCAGGAAAACTAACCTGCTTTATCACAACTTTCATTTAAAGGCATGAAAAACTACAAGTGACAGCTGTGCAGATTCAGTGAATGTGACATTTTTGAATTTCTTCAACTTGACAAGTAAACACCTTAAATCGGTAATGCTATATGCATAATACATGACCTGTATTTTGACATCCATCATCAAATGCTGACTTGAGAAAATACAGGTTTGTACGTCAAGGAATAGCACCCATAAAGCAGGGAGAAATTCAGGTCACAGGGTATTAGGAAAACTCTATTTCATTACAGAAGCTGAAACAAGCTAAAGCATCAGATTTAAGATCCATTTTCAGCTGTGAAAAGATTCAATTCCTCTGCAGAGAGCATTCATTTAGAAATGACATGCTTTCCTCACAGCCTCTTTTCATTTTCCTTTTCATATTCCATTTTCTCCTTCAGTCCCCAAACCTTGTTCCATTAACGCTCATAAAAATGGTAAAACAGGGCTCATAGTTGTGATCTTCTTAAAACCACAGTGTCTCCTTGCTCAACAAACAACTGAGGGAGTTGCAGCTGCAATTGCTTAATGGGATCAACCTCTAGAGTAAAATTCATGTGGCCTCTTAAAGCCTGAGCACACTAAGGAAATACAATGGCAGCATGGGGCTTCTGGGTTCATGCCACCACACCTGGCGATAGTGCTAATAGCCATAACCTCCAAGGGAGGAAACGGCTTGGACTTCAGCAGGACGTAGCAAGTCCCTGTCTTTCTCTGAAAGATGCTGCCAAACAGTGGATTAACTGTATCACATCTCTGAGAAGAACACAGAATCCAGACTCCTGACATGCTCAATGTCAGCGAGGACCAGCAGTCCCTGCTTCTTTCTCAGCAGAGGCCTTCCATGGCGAGATGCTGGGACTTCTGTGCCCCAAATCCTTTACCTACACTGAAGTAGTGTGAGCCTCCTGCAACCTCTGTGGAAAGCAGCTGGTTCCACACCTTGGTTCTGTGCAAAGAAATATTTTTCAGCCCCCTCTGGGATACTACTGCTAAAGTGGGTGGACTAACCAAACAGTTGCATTAGAGACAACATCCTGCCTCTTTAAGACATTCTTTGTTTTGCAGAAGGAGAATGCCTGGGAAACCTCCTCTCAGTGAGGTAACCTCCTGTTTCCAAGAGTTGCTGCAAATCCAAGTGCTGCCATGCTTGGAGCTCGGCAGGGCTTGTCAGCCGTGACCCTTGCTTGTCTCTATTAATTCCACCTTCAAACAGATGAGCAGTACAGGGCTTCTGTGAGACCTGCGCCTGATGAGCCAGGCCCTGGCACTCTCAGGGGAGCTATAATACTGGCTTAGCAGGAACATGCAGGTACTCTGGGAGCCACAGTGGCACTGTGATTAAATTTGAAATTATGAAATGCTGGCATGGCTTAACAGTGACTTCTGCCCACTGAAAGCACTGACAATAATGTTTGCTCTGCTTATGTCTTGTTTGGAGCGACTGGCCTGATGGCCATGTGATCTGCTGATTTTGCTGGCCAGAAACTGCTTTTCCTTTGTTTCTGTGCAGTTCACTTGACTGAGTAAAGTCCTGAGAACTTCAGGAAGGCCTGCTCTATGTAGCAGTAGATGTATCCTTTTACTTGGCTGATACACCAGTAAAGGCTTGCTGGGGTTCTGAGGTCGAGACAATTTTGGATCTTGGATGGATGTACGCCACTGGTGTTCCATCGACTTCACTGACACCCGGATGGGCATATTCCCAAACCAGATTTTTATTTTAAATTCTAAAAAAAATCTTCCATTCAAGAAGGTCACAGAAGATCCTTTATGGCCTCTTGCCCCTTTCCCCTTTGCCTCCCATCCCTTTCCAAACATGCATGTTTTCCTAAACTGGAACTCTGTGTAACCAGAATGCAGTTTACCAAACTGAAAACCTGCCTGGCAGATCTAAAGGTTGTGATCCTGTCATTAAAGTGCCATTTAAATTGATAATGCATTTCAATTAATGCTATTCTAGGAAAAGGTGATTAATTGGGTACATTAAGCACTACAGTCCTCAAAAATATAATTTATAAAGCATACATGCTATGAACTAGCTCTGGCTCATCTGAAAATGATGAAGTGCCATTCATATTTTGAGTAGCACGCAGGTGGTGAACTACCAAACACATCCCTGCCAAGTTATTGCACAGGAATATGAGACAAGGATTTTCATTAGGCAGAGCCAGACAAAAAGAAATAATTCACTTACAAAAGGACCTCACAACTATATCCCTTTGCTACCATTTGCTGACAATGTCCATTAATATTCCATTGCATTCAAAGTAATGATAGACTATACCTGTTATTCTCCAAAGTACAGCCACTGGGGTACACCTGGAAAGTTCAGCAGCAGTCATGCAGCAAAAGAGCTGCTGACATTCATGTGAATCTCTTACCACCATTCAATTTAGAAACAATTCTAGCTTCAGTATCCCATGCGATCTCAGTCAGAGAGTTGTAGTTTGGCCTCAGACCCTGGATATCCTATATTCTGATTTCAGTTCTGACTTTTACTGTCATTTGTGCCTGAAGATACAAAAATCTGTTGGAGGTTATCTCTAAAGCTCTTGGTGAGAGGAGGAATGTGGGAGAGCAGATGTGACTCTGTATGCTCCCAGCTCTCTTAGAGACTGCAACATCTTCAGAGATGCTCTCTTACCTGCCTGGGCCCAAACACAGGCCACTCTACAGACAATGGAGGGTGAAGAAGGATACCTGTTTCAATTGTAACAAGCCTCCAATGATCTGGGACTGGAACAACCCCTGAGACACTGAATGCTGAGAAACACCATTTTAGAGAAAAAGCTGTTCATCTTCCTCCCAGGAAAGTGCTCTTTGATATCTGTTCTTTCCCGTACTGTTAAATTACAGAATATTCATAGTGAAAATGTCCCAATCAGAATTCTTAGAAAAGCATGGGGTAAAATGGGTCTTTGTTGTCCAGGGGTGTGTAAGTGGTCCCACATAAAACTGTAAAGAATTTATAGGTTTATAGGTTCGAGCACTGCTCTTCTGAGGCAGAATTCAGCTGTAAAATCAAAGACTGGAAGACTTGGGTTTTCATCATTTTGAGGTCTAGTACTGAATGATACAACATTGCTTCTGTTTTCTGTTGTGAACAGCATAACATATTAGATTTAGACCTATTTTTCAATCACAGCACAGAATCCTATATAACTTTGAGCCTTTCATTCACAGCTGTACATGAGTCCTTTCCCAGTATGAGTCTCATTTTTAATTTCACTATGGAACACACACAAAACTCAGATGAAGTCCTTCTGAGACTAATGCATTTGTACAAAAAATCTCACATGGTAATTACGCACACTATAGCTCTGCCCAGTGTCATCACAAGCTACACAACTCAAAATTACCAAAACAAACGGTCTTTCTTTACCACTGCTTTGCAAAGCATAGCCATGATATTCTCTTGATATACTCTGTGCTTTTTCAAAATTTGTTCTGGAAGAATCAATAGAAATAAAGACATATTTGTCAAGAGGAAGAAGAAAGAGTAACAATTGTTCTTTCAGGATTTTTGGATCAGCAACTATCCAAAACGCCTCACTTACTATGGAATGTCCTTGAATTCATAACATCATCAGAAAATGTAATTCTGGCTTTTTTTACCTACTTTACTTATAACTTCAATGTTCAAGGTGTACATTTTTTGAATTATTCTTACCCTCCATTTGCCATTTGATAGGTTTCTATACCTCATAATTCTACAGTATAAGGTTGGTAGCATCAAAGTACAGCACAGTTTTGCAACTAGAAGATGTTGCTATATAATGAAGCCTACTCCTTCTTGGTTTACTCAATAATCACCTACACATATCTAGACCTCGGGCAAACATAAATAAATATGGTGAATAAAACTTACCATAAATATTAAGCTTTATTACCTAGTTCACAGAGACAGGTATTCAGTAAATGCGAAGAAAATGGAAAGCTTAACGTTAACAATTACATACAGGCATGTTAGGTGAAACTCTACATTATCCCATTATATCAAATAAAGTAAATTTTTCCAAGTCAAATAAGGAAGAGCAAAGCTGGATGTTACTGACAGAAATCAATAAAAATATTTTAATATATAAAAATAACAATGCTGCCCACCGCATGATTGGCAACTGCTGAAACATAAATTAAACAAGTTTCCCATTTCTGCTTATGGGAAAATTATGCAGATTAGAATGTGATTAGGTTTATATCATGAGACTCAATTTGGACTTTTAATCTATTAAGCTCCAATAAATGAGGCATCTGAACAGCTCCCCTGAGCTGCGACAGTAATAACCACAGCAGTCATTTTTTGCAGTATGTATTCCTACAATTTCTTTAGCAGATGAGGTTAAGAAAATTCCACATCTTTAAGTACAATTACTTAGTAACTTCTACAAATTTTTCAGGTGTATGCAGTGAGGAAATGGATCCATACAAAATGCTTAAACAGACATTTTTTGATAATCAGCATCTGTCACTATTCTAGCAATATTGTTTTTACATCAACTTGGATTTACTTACGGTTGACTTCATGGTCAGTGTGGGCTAAACTGTGCCAGCAGACTTCTAAATTACTCAAGCTGGAACTGAGCTGGAAACCTATGGTAAAATGTCATTAGGTTCTCTATAGGCTGGGTCAAAACTAAAATCCCACATTCAAGGCTGTCTTGGGGAAAAGATTTAACTGTAAAGGCTAAGGCCTCATTTTATCAAAGAAATCTGAACTGGATTCCCAGAGCTGAATGCTGAGACAGGCTGGATTCAGATCAAGACCACCTCTAATTTATATGGCAGGTATGCTCCACAGGCCTACTGCACATTTCCTGTAGTTTAATCTTTTTACAAGTATCTGAAAGTTCTCCAGTTTTACTCCATTTTGTAAAAAAGCAACTCTAGGCAAAGACTGCCAACTAGGGAGCATTTTGTGCCCATGTCCAGTCCTGCCACATTTCACCATATCCTGTCACCACTCTTCAGCTCTTTAGTGGCCTGGATCTCATAAAAGCACACAGTCAAGTGACAGTATGCCGGTGATTCCAACAGATTGAATTTGTAGGGTTTTATTCAATGCTTGGAATAAAGGAACATGTGTTTTGTGTTTTGGTATGAATATATTT
Organism: Heteronetta atricapilla; assembly: GCA_011075105.1. NCBI lineage: Eukaryota > Metazoa > Chordata > Aves > Anseriformes > Anatidae > Heteronetta > Heteronetta atricapilla. Next base: position 13,600,162 of record CM021736.1, on the reverse strand, counting down.
TAAAATATATTAACAGAACGATTAGCATAGATTAATATAAATCAATAATATTAATAGAGAATTACATGTTAACAGAAAAAATATATTAGCATAGATTTTACATATTTTAGCAGAGAAGTTCTTCCCTGTGTTCGCACTTTCAGCATACTAAAATAAAGATTCTCCACAAGCCAAATTGTTTACCAGAACTCCACACTAGACTCCTTCAATGCTGGAAAAAAAAAAACAGTCAACTCTTTGTTGATCAAGTTTTGCCTTCTGTAATGCATACAACTTCAGAGTAACATCTCTTTAAAAGACTTGTCATATATGAAAATAAATATCATGTCTGCATAACACTACCTCAACCAGCTTTTCCAGAGAAATGCCACTCTCCCCAGGGTTCAATAAACACTGTGGAGAATGATAATTGCCTAAGGAGCATTTGTATACCATAAATAGAACCCTCTTGATCCAACAGGGGGCATACTATATCACTACTACAGTTTAATCTCAACCCTGAAAATAACACATGGTGCCCAATTTGATATGGGAATAAGGAAATAGGATTTTAAGGATTGTAGAATATTTTCAAAACACATCATTCCAACAGCACAATTATTTGTTCTGTAGAATTATCAGTCTAACTGGCCTGTATTAGGACCAACCCCATCATGTACAATAAAGTAATAATGTACCTCCAGAAAGTACTTCCATTAAAACAAATGTCAATCCTCTTGATACTGGAGTTCACAAGAATGGCTAACATATACACCCAGCCTTATAATCTGATCAGCTCAAGAAATTACCCCTGTTTTGTATGTCACATATACGTAATACCACATTCTATTTTGACTCTGGTTGGGAATATACAGACAATAAAGATCTCAATTTATCTCTACTTCTCTCTTTCTCACATACAAAAAAAAATTAAATAGAAATTGCAGAGATATGGATTCAGGAAGAGTTTGAGGTAGCTCTCTAATTGCATATTCTTGAAGGGTGTATTAGCACCACCAGATTAGCTACACATATTTCCTAAATTTATGTCGACACACCTGCCTGACAAATAACAATGATACTCAGTACAGGCTCCAGAATTAGAAAGCCATATGCAACTTACACCTCTTATGGCCATTGTGGGGGAAAGAATATCCAAAGCACATAGTCATCAGTTTAAATAACAAATAATTTGCTAATATAAACACATGTATGTAGAAAAAAAAAGAAAAAGGAAAGTATACAGAAAACCATTGAGATACTGTCTACTCTTAGGTAAAAAATGAACTTTCAGTTGTTACCTTTGCACTGTTTTGGCTCAGAGTTTTTCCCCTTTTCTCTGAATATTGATCTTAGAAACAAAAGTAATTTATTATCATGACAGAGTTACATGCATTACTCACATTATTTTATTAGAGTTTTTGTTAAAAACCTTAAGACTTGCTCTTTTGCTTGTCTCACTTGGTTCAAATATCTTTGTCCATTAAAAAAAAAAATAACCACCAGCAGAAGTTTCTCTACACCAGCTCTGCTTCTATATTATTTATATGGGATCCAAAGCAAAATGTTATGTGGTATTCTTGAAAAACCAAGTGGCAACCATTACATTTATGGCATGCTATCCAGTATACTGTACAATTACACTGAAAACTTACATCAGGCTGTTTTTTAACTTTTAGCCTTATATTGACTGTTTATTGTCACTCACTCATCTATATATTACTGTTTATGCCACTTACAAATGGCATAATCTCTATAAGCACTTAAACAGTGCTTAAGCACTCTATACACATCTCTACAATAACTTAAACTTTCCTACACAATAATATTTACTGTAAATCTATACAGATCAATAAAAATTCTTTGCTTTCATATTGGAATTTCATTACTACAACTATCAGTAGAAACAGCCATCCTTTCTGGTAGGGGTTTTGAACACTTCTGAACATCTATTTCTTGTTATTTGCTTCTAATAAATATTCATGTTGACATGATTTTTCATCAGACAGAAGTGAGAGATAATTAAAAAAGTTGGCATCTGTGGATTGTGGTAGGACCAGTCTGAAATTTAAACCTGTGGATACATATTAAGGTCTTCCTCTAAACTGCATTATAACAGAAAAATGAATTACCTGTTTACATTTGAAATCACAAAGTACATGACCATAAAGGGCAAACATCTAAGTAAGCTTAATAATGTGGAATCACTTCCCTCTCTTGCAAGAAAACTATATTGAAATGCGTATTACAAGATACCTTACATAAGGACTTCCCTTCCTTATCTATCCTGACAAACTTTCCACTGGTTAGCAAAGGATATCTTGTGCTTGGACTCATATGAGGAGAGTCCTATGGAGCTGAGAATTGACAGAATACTACTCCTGGAGGAAATGCTTTGGAAGGCTCTGCTGCTCCCCTGCCTTCCCCGGCTGTACTCTCATGAACACCTGGAAAGAACTTCCATAGGTCTTTCCTAGACTGCAAGATCAGTTTCTACTGTTTGACAATATATATATATATATATATGTATATGAGGACATTTTTCCCTTTCATGAATTTAGGCTCATCAACACCTAATAATGGAATCTAAAAAAACCTGCGATTCTGATCAGTTTTCAGTAAAGTTACTGTAGGTGCTGGACACTAAAAATAATCAAGCGAGGTTGAGAATGGAAACAGTACTTCACATGCCACATTTCTGGCTAAGAAAAGGTTGCAAATATGGCTTCAAATCTGTGTTTGAATGACCGTTATAATTCCAGGAATCCTTTTCCATGATTCTGTGGCAAATCCCTTCCCAACATTATACTGGTTTTATGAACTCTAAAGAAGATTTGGTAGCAAGGGGCAGACAAGGAAGTGAAGTAGCATATAACAGAGTGTCTGAACATGTGAGTTCTTAGGCACACACTAGAAATAGCTAGGTTGATAAACTGGAATTACATGGGTAAATCTTTCTGATATTCGTCTTCTAGGAAAGAGATCCCCAAAACATTATTTAAAGTAGCCTTAACACAGATTAGATAAATACATTTAGATAAATTAAATAATTAAAACAGATTAGATAAATAAATTTAATAGTATTATGTACACATAAATATACATATACATATATTTATATATATATGTGAAATTATTTTGGAAAAGTTTTAAGTTACCATTCTAGAAAGGTATCTTCATACAGGAACAGTTAGAACAGGAAAAAAATGCAAATTATTGTGGCTTTTTAACAGATATAATTTCTAAATGTACAGCTTAATATCATAAACAAAATGGTGCACATACCTTTTCTGCATTTATTTTTGGTTACAGCATAAAGTATTTTTGAGCAAGCTTCTTCTTGTCAGTAATTGAATGTTTGTTCGTAAGAATACCTCGTATACTTCTAGTATTATCAATTTAATCCATCTGTCCTCAAAAAAAGGAAGAAAAAATTCCCCATATTTTTTCCAGCACCTATATGACACTGTCTTATTTCAGAGAAATCTCTCCCTCCCCTCCACTCTGAAAACTGCCATAAATTTACCAGAAATAAAAAGTCCTATAAAGACATCTAATTACAGAGTTATAGTTCTGCCACTGTATTTTAGGAAAACTCTATAAAGTCAAACAGAAAATATATATTTACAATGTTGAGATACTTCATCTTCCGATACTAACCAGTACTCATACTCCTGTATTAGTATTATAGTATTCAAAATTTAAAGTTGATCAACAACCGGTACTCAAATCAATATGAAGAGTTCAGTCTCAACCATACTCTCATAGGATATACATTAAAATGAATGTTTGCAAAAGATCATGTATTACCTAAACTAGATATTATCTTACTCTTGTATCCAATTAAGTCAGCACAGAAACTCTATTTTATTAATCTTGTCCTGTTGAATAAAATTAAATCACAGTATCTAGAAAAGACCAAAGCTTACCCTTCTTACTTCAATAACAAAGCATACTAAGCCCTTTGTAAAGTTCATGGTTTTACTTTTCTGGGTTTGGTTTGTTCGAATAGTAAAAAGAAAAGCTGTAAAAATACAGCATTAGGAGCACAGCAGGTTTTGAGACCCAAGTGAAGGGAGTGCCTCAGCACAGCCTGCATACCCAACTCTGAGGATGCTGAAAGCTTTGGATGTTGTAGGTAACCAGAATCTACCAAGTTTTTAGAGAGTGCCTATTTTGGAAAAGCTGGGCAGCCTCCAATTTGCCCATGTCAAACTTCAGGATCAAATATGTTCTGATAAAAGAACTATTCATTTAGTTTTACCTTAATGTTGTCAAAGTTTACTGGCAGTTCTGCAACTCAGTAGTGAGTGTTAACTTCTACACTTCTACAATGGATATCACAGACCAGAATTTAATTGGCTAGACCTAAAATCTTTCTTTCTCCCAGAGCCTTACTAGCTCCAGTGGAATCTACTGGATATGGATGCTATGCACCTCTTCCACATTAAAGACAAAAGCAATGACATTGATCTCTGAAGTCATGTATGTCCTTTTACAAAAAATACAACTTTTATGCATATAAATAACCATCTATTAAACAAACAATACATACAAAAGAAAAGAAAGATAGTGGAATAGTGCTCAAGAGGCTGCCTGTTATGGTATATAACTTTCAAACTATCTACTAATCCTGTAATATATTATCTATATGTTCCATTTTCTTGAGGTTATCTTCATAATCAGGATGCTATCACAACTATCATGGGCATTGGAACTATTTTTAATTTTAATTTAAAGAGCAATTAAAGAAAGACAATGGATACACAAGATAATAAAGTAAGTGATTAGCAGCATGCAAATGACATAGGCTTAATGATAATACCCTGTTCTATTCTCCAAAGGGCCTGTTGAGAGAAGCCCTTCCTACATGTGGTTGTTCAGCTAATGTGCTTCAGCCTACAATTACAACATTGCTGACACCATTAACCACTGAAACAACATCACTTCATGAGATCCTTGTTGTCTCATTAAAATGCAAAGGGTCAGGTAATTTACCAGCATTGTGTGTCTACTTCTGTTGAGGGTAACTAGCAAGCATTACCCAGCACAGAATCCTACTGAGATCTAGTGAAACTCTCTGAAATATTAAAAAACATTTCCTATATTTGATGGGAATTTGAAAGATTAACAATTATAGCCTCAACACACCTTTGTATTCAAGAGCCCTAGAAATACTGAAATATGTGTTCTTACTATCACAAGACTTTATGAAACTAACTTTTAGAAACTAACCTTTTACTTTTCGAAAATTTACTCCTGCATACTTGGATCTAGATATATATCTCCTTCTGCTATTAAGACTATTTAAAAAACAAAGAGGCAGAGCAGCAAAACACCTTGTAGTTTCTTGAAGACTTAAAAAAAAATATTTATTTATTTCCAAAATGACATTTTTCTGTTAAACACAGAGATTGGAGTAGTACAGCCAAATGTCCATGTTACCTTTCCTCATACTAATTAAAATTCCATACCAACATGTAAAGCAACCTTGATGACATTCACTATTGGTTTACATCTCGTCAGGGAGCAGAATGGTCTCTTATTCTTTAAATGGAAGTTTTGGAACATAAAACACATTCCAATAAAACTGAACAGAAAATTATGAATTCATTAAACTACTTTGGTATCGTGTGCTATATATAATATTTATATTCCAACTACTGTAAAATATGCTTTAATATCTTTAGGCAACTATAAGGACTTAAATATTTATAAAATGGCTAAAGATAAAGTATAGCTCTCTTATTCCTACATACAGATGATGTAAGGCATGCAATCAAAGACAATAACACTTTCAACCCATTTGTCATCTTAAAGGAGCCTTTCAACTTCAGATCCCTTGTGTGCAATCTACATAAGAGTTGTTGCCTACATAGGCAACTCCAGAGGAGTTTGCTCCTTAAAAACTACCAAGAGTGCTATACTTCACATAAAACAGGGTTTTCTGAAAATGGAGACAAAACTATAAATTTGCAGGCAAAACAGCTCCAAGTGGGGCTTCAAAATACTGCTGTATTTATCTCTGGGACATCTGGGAACAGGAAGCATTTTGATTTAATATTTCATAACATAGAGGCAATTGCTTCCTTGCCTGGTGTATAATTAATGCTCATAAAAGAGCAGGTTTTTTTATTCCTCAGCATCAAAAATGCACAAAATAGTACACCTTCATAATAGGGGGTTTGCTTTCAAGATGTTGAACAGCAAATAAAAATAAAATAGAGTCACCGTAGATTTATATCAGTCTTGGGATGGTTAAATATATTTACAGTGTAAGTGTGAAATCACATGCTTGATGTACTGTGCTATCTACCTCTTTTACCCAGTTTTATCATTCTCTGGCTGAACCAGAAGGTATCTTGAAAGCAGAGGAGGAACAAGCAATTGTGAAAGTTTGATGGAATTTGAGCTAGGACTTTGCAGCATTTCTCAAATACAAGGAAATTGCATCAAAGAAATGTGTCTCTCCAACCGTTCACCAACACATTTTTAGTTCATAAGCGCTAGAATCAAAAAACATTTTTTTTTTTTTTTTAAAGCAGTTTTTCTCTCCACCTAGCAGAACTCTGAGAGAGACAGAAAACCCTTCTCTATGTGTTCAGGTTCCAGCAGCTAATGCTAGCATCCAGCTACTAGGAAAATACAAGAAATGCAAATGGTGTTGTGTGGGAACTTTTCTCTCAAGGATCTCATGTGAGGGCTGGAAGGTTGGCTGTGTCCTGTTTGTCAGAAGGGAATGACTCCTAACATAGTTGGCTTCTATAGCCCCTGAAAGTAAGTTAAGTGAACAGCCTCTCTCCTATCTAGCCTCTTTAGTTTAAGTCACAGTCTTGCACACAACTTTACACAGGTGGATAATTTCATTGAAGTCAGAGAGATTTATTAACCTGTATAACATTAGGTACATAACTTACGTTTTTGAACAACAAAGCATCAGACTGTAAACTTGCCAGGGCAAAGGCCATATTTTATTCTTGTATATATCTGGACTATGACAACAAGCTCTTAATCCCATCCAGAGCCCCAGTGTGCTATCATCAAATAAATAACAGCTATCAGTTGATCCATCTGGTTCAGGAGGATAAGAAATGATGTGTATGATGCCAAAAGGTAATGCTGAGTTATTTATCACAGTGACCTAATCTTAAAAATAAATATATTTATTTTTATTATTATTAATTTATTTATTTATTTAGGTGTGTAAATTATGATGTGGGTCTTGTGGTGGGAAGTTAGGAAACCCTTATCTCATTTTTCGGTTATTAACTTCATTACCTATGATGAAGTTTTGAAAGCTAAAAATGAAACAGAACTACAACAAACATTCCAAAAAATCAGTTGGTTAAAAAATAACAACCAACTAAATACATTTTTTTAATAATCAGATTATGGATTTTGTTTGTCTACACAAAGGAATATTTACACTAACTGATGCTAGCAAAAATACATGGAGCACTCAGGAACACAAAATATAAGACTGTCCTTACCAGGTGTAATCCCTGCACTAACCTACCAATCCTGACAAAATGATCATCCTGATGTATTTGTAAGTAAGACCTTCAATTTTTACTTTTTCATAAGATATAACAAATGAAACATAGGAAGCAGTGCTGGAGTTGCCACAGATTATTGAATTCTGTAACAGTCTAAAAGATAACTGCATTTATGACCATCAAACCTTGTATTTTGAACTCTTCACTTTAAAGCTCGTTCTTATGACTGTAAAGTCAGAGAAAAAAATCTATATTCACTAAAAAAAATACCCTTTCATGATTATTCATATCAGAAATTTACTTTTTGCCTTTTGAACTTTAAACATATCTAAAAACACTACAATACAGTTATCTCTGAAAATGACAGAACCTTTACTAACTAGACGTTTTCAGACAGTATTTATCCTTTCACTTCGTTTAAGGACTTTCCCTTATTTCCAATCCTGATAACATTATTGTTCTCTCTTTCACTAACATCTTAGATAAAACAATCAGGAATAATTTATTAGTAGAGGTGAAAAAGAAATTATTACCTGCAAAGACAACAGAATGTAGATCTGAAACGGGTTTTAATGAGAGTTTTCTTGCAGCAGATAGAGAGACAAAGTCCACCAAAAGTAATATAAGTCTCAACCAACAGGTTGAGAAATGAATCTAACGACACTCAGTGGCTAATGAGTACCAACATCTTCTCTTGTCCTCTTCCTAAATCAAAGCTTAGGATTGCACCAGCAAATGATGATGAAAGCACCAGTGATTTTTAAAGGAACTAGATCAAATGAGACTAAACTTGTATGAGGATATTTAGCTTGTATAATTGGATATACATGAAAGCCCATGTATAAAATCCTGTGATGTTTATTTGATTTTATAGGATTTTTCCCCAGAAGAATCCTACCATGATGTATGAGAGATGTATTACCCTGGAGTTCATCCTCTCTTTATTGTTTATTCTTTCTTATTTTTCATTGGAGGATCTATTACAAGAACTGTAAATGGAGGCCTTAGGAAGATCTCTTGTGTTGAAAGAGAGTTCCTAGGGAAAATTCTTGTATGTTGAAGTCCTTCAGAAAAGACGTGCAATTGCTACCATGCTGCAATACAACTACCTTGCTGTACTGTGATTTGTCTTGTAATGTCCATTGAAAAAATGTTACTATACAGGCTCCCTTTTCTGTTCTTTAAACCTGCTTGAAGCCATGCCTGCTTCTTTCTTTTATTTTTCTACTGTTTAGTAAGTGCTTTTTTAATGAAATGTACTGCTCTTAATATAAGGGACTCAAAATAAATTCTAAATCACTATCCAATAAACAAAAATTATTGAGTTGGGTATCTGAAGTTACTACCCAGAGGCTACTCTGGTACAGTATTTATAAATCTCTAAACAGTTAGGTATAATTGTCTTTCTGTTTTTTTGGGAAGAAAGCCAAATAGCAGTTTTAGTTACAACTGAAGAAAAATATTTTGTGTTGGGTCCTGTTCATCTGGTGGCTAAACCGACAAGTAAAATTCCCACAATGTAAGACTGAAGGAGAATAAAGGAAACATGAAAAATTATATAGAAACAGTCATTAGGTGCTACTTGAGAAAGAAAGGATGGAAAGGTCAACAGAAGGAGGGAAAGGAGAATTACTGGGGTTTTCCCAACATACTGCCCAAGGCAGAGTCCATCCTAGACTCCTTCCTGGGTGTTTTGGAGAAGTGTTATTGTGAAGGTATACAAATGCTTATCATGGATCTAATATTCTTTGGGCTTCTCTCCAAACTAACTCTTGATAAAATAATCTCACTTTCTGTTTGAGGGCACAGATTGAGAATTGGAAAGAAACAAAGGACAGTAAAAACAAATCTCCAGTACCTGAGTGTGGGTTTTTCTTTTTTTTTCCACCACCACAACTGTACCTTTGTATGAACAGTTCTAGAGGAAGTGAAAGATATAAACAGGACTTCTTTTATCACAAATAAGACATCTGACATCTGAGATTATGAGTCATTTTGTGAATAGGCAAAGCTCTGAGTCTACAGCATTTCATATTTCAGAAGCTGAGGTATCTTAAGGAAAATGATAAGGTTTTCTGCAGCTTCAATGGTATATGCTTTGGCCTTGTGTCCTTAGAATCTACATGTCCCAAAGGCAACAGAATGCCCTGATGATTTCAAAAAGTTCAGGATATCAGAGTCTGTACCCTTTACATTTACTGGGTCTAAGGAGTTGCCAAGTCAGCCTTGAAACCTTCAAAGGCCCTGTGACTGCTTTCAGCAGGAGGGCCTTCAATGACACAAGTTCACTTTGAAGAAGTTTCTTGTTCATTTTGAATAGAATTACATAATACCTTTTATGAAAAGAAGATTAGCAAGTACTTCCAGAACAGTTAATATGCTTTTCCTTCTAATGCACGTTGTTTCATAGTTCTGTGTAGTCGTCAACTAGACAGCTGATGATGACTGTAGATCTGACATCTTAGTTTAGTCTTATCTGCTCTGGGTCATCCAATGTCTGCTGTAGCTCTGATCCAGTATATATTTTATTTTCTGTGCCTTGGAAGTGTAAAGACAAGTGAGCTAATTTTTTTCCTTCTTCTTCTGGAGGTTAAAGCAGAACACTCCAGTCAGTTCAGAGGAAATTTTGGCAGGATCAGTTAGGACTCACAGCTAGAGGACAAAAGTGTTGTCACAATATTTACAGAACATCTGGATAATTCATTCTACCCAGTCCAAAGCCCATATATATTTTAATGGTGTGAGGAGACACTAGCAAGTTTTTGTTCCTGCATGTATGCTTAATAAATTCATCTTGATCTAGTAATGATAAAAATTCAGTAGATTTAGCTTCCTTATGGAAATAAAATAAATAAATAAATAAATGAAAGAAAGAGAAAAAAAAAATACTCTGTTGGGAGCTGGAGGTCCTGTTGTTACAGAACTTTGCCTATGAGGAAGCCTTGCTGTCATGTGTCCATCTTTTTTTTTTTTTTTTTTTTTTTACAAGGCCTTTTCTCTCAGAACTCATCTGATTTCAGTTGTTGGTGCAATGCTACTTCCTTGTTTGGAAAGGGGATATTTAGATGGATATAGAATATTGGCTAGTGCTGAATGTTTGTGCAAATAGGTTTGGAAGAGACTTTGGTGGTAAAGGAGGTGAAGAGGGTGAGACTCCTGGGAAAAGGGAATGAAATCCCAAAATTTGGGGGTTCTTTTCCTCCTACTAACAGAACCACAGAATTGTTAAAGTTGGAAGAGACCTCTGCGATCTATCATCTGGTCCAACTGTCCCCCAGCCTGTACTGCCTGTGTCTGCACACACAGGACTGAGAGCAAGAGCTGAGGTGTGAACCAGAGCCATACCTGAGGTCAATGGACTGTTTACTATCTCACTCATTCAGACAAATGATTGCATTAGTTCCTTCTTTTGTTTTCTCTCTCTCTCTTTTTTTTTTTTTTCTTTTTTCCTCTTCTTCTCCTCTTAATTGTCCCTAATCAGAAATCTGTCAGAATCCTCTCATCTTCTCTGGACAGAAGATCAATCAAAACCAGAAAATGAAGTAAAAAAAATAAAAAATAATAAAGACAGCTAAAAAGCAACAACAGCAACAAACAAAACCACTCCTCATTTCACTTATGGTGTAGTGGGAGCAACAAGGCATTTCCATCAAGTCCCTGTGAGCCAAGGTGGCAGGTCACCCTCAGGAAAGGACTGCAGAGATGCTCCTGGTTCTGTAGTGGGGAGCTGCAGCCACTGGCCACAAACCCCACCAAGCCCATGGATGTGGGCACCCATGGACGCCTGCCTATGGCTGTCAGAGCCCCCATCTCCTCCTGGTCCCCCTGCCAGAAGCAGGCTGCCCACAGCCCTCCTTTTGATTTCATAGGTTTAACACTATGCTTCAGCACTGGCTACTGATTAGTATTTATTTAAGGGTCAAATAGATTTGCATCCTGCTTCTTATTGCAAACTTCTTGTACCAGTGTCATCTTTTGTCTGATACTGGGGTGAAATAGTCACAAGTAAAAATTTGAAAGATCTTTGTGCGTTCAGTAACCTATTAATTACATATCTGTACCTTTTTTCTTTTCACAAGCATAAAACGTAACTTACGTATCAGGTTTTTGTATGAGATTCAAGTGACTACAGATTTATACTAATTTTTTACTTGGGACAGCAAGGGTAAGACTACACGTTAATTCCCTCACCAAAAATCTTGCAATTTAGGCCATGTGTTTTTCAGGCTGTTCACATATTTTGTTGTTTCTTTTCTTTTCAACACCCTGTCAAAGGTCAGCTGACATTCTTTCACATACCCAGATTTTCTAATGTCAGTTTTCCCTATGATCAGTAATAGGCATCACATAAAAGAGCAGCACAAAACATGGTGGTGGTGAGGAAAGTCAGAATTCAAAGTCATGTATCCAGAACTGAAAACCTTAGACTGGCAATACTTAAAGTTTGTACAAGCTGATGTGAACTGGAATGTTTACCCAGAATAAGTGCATTGAATAATACACAGACGTTTAAGCAAAAGTACAGTGCCCGTTCATGCTGTAAATAAAAGTACTTACTTGCTAGTAGTAAGCTGTGAGGTGGTTCTAGTATGCCACTTCTTGACCAGCAAAAGTTGAATCATGTTGTTTATACAATTTTCACAATAGTTGTGATCACTATATGTTAAAAGTTCATTTTGTCAACTAAAATGTTGCATCGGATATAATTTCTGCTAACGTTTGTTCTATCTATTGATCTAATTGCTTCCAAAAAACTAACCATTGCATTCAAGGTCTTTCTAGAAAATTTAGTGCATTGAAAGCAATGCAACCAATTCAGTAGTTATGGACACCATAATCAGAGAATTTACTGGGAAAATACTTGTGAAGCAACTAATTTTAGAAATAACACCTCCTAGTCAGTGCTCCAAACTAAAATAGGCTCCTGGTCATCTGCCTTATATTAGGCCTTGTTTCCACAGAAAATTTGCAGAAAGAGTCACCTTTTTTACATGCAGAATAATATTTGTCTGAAGAAATGGCCAGGATTTCCTATGAACTAGCCTACTGTCCCTCTGCTTCTCTTTATCAGCACCACTGAATAGGTCTGAAGGGATTTAGACCATGACCTCCGTCTACATTTCCTGAGCAATAGGGGCTGTACCGTAGGAGCAACCTGAGTATTACAGAGTCACATACAACAGTTCAGGCTGGAAATGACATCAAGTGATGTCTAGTCCAACTTCCTGCTCAAAGCAGGGTCCGGTATTAAATTCCGGATTTAATTAAATTTTTAATTAAATTTTTAATTAAATTAAATTATTTTTTCTTTCTTATTGTGAGCAAGTGTTTTCCGTATTTGAGAAGTTCCTGTATTCTATTCAGTAAGATATATTTCTGAGCCTCTGATACTTCTCTCATAATTCTGAATTCCTGATTAGAGTGTGAAGATGAACTTTGTCTTAGTTCTCCCACGCCTTGAGGTAAAACTATCTCTAGGTCAGGCTCATGGGGAAACTGCAGACCAAAACACTACCCTTTCTACACCTACATTTAAAGCAGGGCTGGATCCAGAGGGAATATTTACTGCACCACTTCCTAGGTTTATCAAAGGCAGGACTTCAGCTGCATAAGCTACAAGACCCTTCAGGTATGGAAAGATTATTAATTTTACACTGATAGTCTTTGCCAGGGTGGTTATGACTGCTTTGCAGCTGCTTTGCACAGCCACAGTTGGTGTAAAATAGCCTTCAGCTACCAAGGAATCAGTCCCCTACTCTCAGCAAAGACTGAAAGATTTTGATCAACATCCTTAAATGGGATGAATATATGTCAAAGCATGGGAAGACAACAGCTTTGAGTTAATTCTAAGTGGCTTTTTGAGCAAGAAGGCACAGGAAGTATAAAGAGATTTAATTTAAAATTTTTGCTCTTTTTGTTTAACTTTGTGGCTTATACTACTCAGCTCTTTTTCTCTCTGGCTGCAATGTGCTTTACATAAAAGAGAAATGTTTTTATACCGAGTCTTAAGATATTCCAAAGTTACTATGACTTAGCTTTGACTCTATAACATCAACTGCCCTGATAAGAAAACCACTGAGCAGTGCATGGTGAGCAAGCAATGATTTCATACATTTTTTGGAAAATTAAAAAAAAAGAGAGAGGGGGGAAACAAACAAACAAACAAACAAACAAAAAACAGATTCATGTTCATTCATTTTTCCTCTGCAAGATGTGCTTTGTGAGGTAGCAGAGACACTACGTGACTGTCCCTTTAAAAGCCATCATACCAATCAGCAGGTTTAACTGTCAGGCAAGCTGATGTAGGGCTCTTTGAATTACTGAGTGAGGGATATTCTTCTTGCCAGGTCCTGTCCCCTGTAGGCACAGCAGAGAAGTATTATAGGGCAGTCCTTACCTTGGGAATTAGCCTGCAAGACCCCAATGCTGTCATCAAACTGCATAGATTTGATGTTGAGTGACGCCAAGATGCATTCCTTGTCCTGCAGCGAAGCATCATCAATATTATTCTGATTGGCTGACAGGATAACGCACATGTCGCAGAGGTTGATGTTGACAGCCCTTAAATCAGCCCGACTTAATGGCGTACCCTTTGGCACAGAGAAAAAAAAAAAAAAAGGAGAGGGGGGGGTCAGGAAAGGAAAAAAAGAAAAACAAATTAAAGATTGAGAAGGAGCTTTGGGAAATTATTTAACAAGTATCTTTTTATGCTCTGACATTAAGCTGGTCTAACTATGTGCCAGGGAATAGATGTGTGCTAATCTAAAGGGTAGTTGGTGCTGATGGCAGCATTTTGGGTTGTCTCAATACTCAGTCAAGCTATTACTAACAAACAAGAAATAGGAATAATGCCAGCATTCTGCATCTCATCGATGACTTGAAATTGTCTTGATTTAAGCTGCTATCATGTGGCAACCTTTGGCGCTCTGAATATAACACAGGGTGTGTTTTAAATGTCTATTTATCTGCTAAATAGCTATCTGCTATTTATCTAAATCACAATGGTCTTGGGCTAAAGAATAACAGTTTAAACAGGAAAGCATTGTGTGTCCTAGACATCTGAAATGCAATCAAGATAAAGCTGGTTTTTGTACCTGGAGCAATCCACAAAAAAAATAATCCTTTTCACTGCATATTTTTGGTGCTTGTAGAAGGAAAACACATTGATCTTCAAAATTGTGTGATTAAATGCTTTGAAACAGAAACAAGACTAACTAAGTTGTCACAACTAATGCACCAGTCTCTGTTACCACAATCCTCAATCAGAGATTGCAATATTGAAAATGAAACGTGGTAGATCATGGGTTTCATAGTGAACGCAACTAAGACATGACACTTAACGCATTATGTTTGGTTTAACAACACTTGCCTTTCACATCCAACAGTCCATATCTCTAGTTAGAATATATTGTGTCTATGTCACAGAGGCTGCAAGTTCCAGGAAAAAAAAAAAAAAAAGTATGGAAATAAGTATGGAAATTAGATTCTGCTCTGCTGCCTCACATGGCTTGACATCCAGAGACCCTAATGATGAGAAGGAGACTACGTTGTCCCCTTTTCACACGACTGTCACAAAACAGAGTCAAGACCCTATTCTTCCATCTCCTGATCACTCATGGTGAACCACTCCACCAAGAATATTCAATACAAAAATGACTTTAAAATATGCCAAGTGAAGGCAGGGTTCAATTCTTCTGCAGTGATGGCCAGCTAGTTTCAGTTACCAGTACGACTATTTCAAGTTACCTTCAAAAATTTTAGGCCAGAACCCCTGTGGAAAACAGCATATATTGAAAGGATATGCTTTCATTGTAAAATACTCAGAGCTTAAGATATATTATTCTTGCCACCTTAATTTTGCTATTTGTGTCTGTACTGTGCACCAAGTGAAGCAGGATTCCTGTGGGGAAAAATAATATGTAAACATGTAATTAATTGAAGACTTACTCCTACTGATTTTATGCAAAGGGACAGAATTAAGGCTGCCTGAGGATATTTAAAATTGGCATTTGCCTACTTTTTACGAGCTTACTCAGTAGCTTAAATGCATTTTTTAGTACAAACTTTATATGATTTTTTAATTTTTTTTTAACACTAACAATTGTTTTTATGTCTAGCTGTAACCACATTCCTATCAGATATAAGCAGCAACCTTACTTTGTGAACCAAAACACTGTGAATAAAGAAATGAGTTTGAGTGACCTCCATTTAACACATGATCTCTACCAGCATGATCTCAGTAACTTTATTAGACTTTTAGCAGAATAATGCTGATAGCTTTTACTTTATATCACCATTTTGAAGCAGATAGGCTGAGGGAAAAAAAAAGTCTGTGCAGTCTTCAGCTCCCTTGATACATAAGATACAATAATTCCTTTATGTGTTCTGTATTTTCAAAGGTATACTAACCAACAATTTAGAATGTTTAACCTGAAATTAGACCAAAACTATTCTAGAGCTAGATACAAACTGATTGGGGAAAATAAAGGTGGTATGCATTTCCTTAATGCCTCTTCAGAATTCAGAATCAAAACTTTACAAACACATGTTGAAGTAGTGTAACATACTGGATACAGCTGGATTCCATTTTGCTCACAGATCAAATATTATTTTGATTCTGAGTCCTTAGTCTTTATCCTTCACAGTGACTGGAGTTAAAAGTGATTGGCAGGAGGAGGAGAATATTAACTGACCAAATCTGATACTGACACCATTTCTGTGACAGCAGAGAACCTTTTGACACCATCTGTTGGGTCAGTTTCCATAAAAAAAGCCACAAGCTAACACTAAAACTGCATTTACAGAAACAAGGACATACAAACTGAATTAGTCATAAAGTGAAGGCAGACTTTCCATTCTATTCCTATTTTCCTGATTATTCAATTCAGATTACATCCATTGTTTATTTATTTAGTTGTTTAAATGTAGTTATTAAAAACAGGTAAACTCCAAATTTTTCATCCTGATAAAAACATCCACCCTCACTTTACTCTGTAAAGTCTAGAACATTGTTTTTGTGCTTTTACCATGAGATCATTTCCCTCCTGCCTGCATCTTTGTGGGTCATTTATAGCTATGATCATGCTAGTGATCTGATACGCATCTTCATTTCTTTGTACTAGAGCTTATGTTTCTACATTTTGTGCACACAAGTGAATGATATTGATACATAGAGTGGAGAAATATGACCTCTGAATGGTGGTTTTAGTGGCTTTCCCTACTAAAATCAATAGGAGCTTTTCATTGATTTCAACAGGGTTAGGGTTTTGCCATACTTCCTCAGCTGTCATTTAGAATGGGTATGGCAGGATCTGAAATACTACAGCAATGTTCTTATAAAGTTGGCCAACCTACTGTAAGTTTTTATAAATTTAGACACCTATTATGTAGATAATGATATTTTTTTCCAAAGGTTTTACAGGTATCAATGCAACAATAATGTTATAAATAACCACTGTCATTCTGTGAGGGAAGTCACATCAGAACTGGCTACATGCAGTGCACTACAGTGAATGTTCAATATATAACACAGCTAATACATTTGATAGCAGCTGACATTCATCCGATGAGGATGACGAGGCACTGAACACTGCAGCAAATATCTTCTAATAAGGTCTCACAGGGCTCTCTTTTCATAGACACAGTATGGGAAAAGCTAAGTCCTCAGGCCTATAAGTAGACAAAGGTAAAAAAAAAGCCTAAGATCAAAGTCAATATGAATCTGTCCAGTTGGTGTCCTAAATCACAAAGTATCAATAATATGGCTTTTGACTTACAGGCAAGATTGAAACCTTTGGGAAGTTATGCAGTGTCTCCCACTCCCTCCTCAGGTATTCAAGTGAACCCACAAACACAATGTGCTTGAGTTCATGGTAGTGAAAGTTGCTGGCTCGTAATGGCATCACTAAATTTCTTAATCCAATCAAAGCAGATTTAACATCCCCAAATATGCAAACGACTACATGCCCACTTAAAACTGTCATCGCTGCTTCACTTCGAGTCTAAAAAACAAAACACAACAAAACAAAAAGACAAGGGAGAAATGAAACAAAGGGAAGCTTAAATCAGATATTTAGTTTTAAAACCAGGACAAATACAACTGTCAATATTGTTCATGCACAAAGAAGCAGTTTGATAATAGCTGTTCATTTTTACACTTATTTATCCTTCATTAAATGTGCTCAGCAGAAGAAAATTCCATTCTTGTTCACAAATCCTTCAGCATTCAGAAAGACATTGTACTGGACCAAATTCTGATCCTGTATATGTTGCTGCATGTGTGGATTAAGATTCTGGTTACAACAACAGAAGCACTATGGATTTAGCTATGAACGGATTTTGACCTACTGTACATTCAGCCATTAGAAGGCTTATATGAAAGAGATGCAAAACCATGCTTTAGCTTACAAATCACTAGTGTTTTTTCAGGACCAATATGAAAAGCAATGTGTGAGTGCTCAGTGGTCTTAACAGGGCTTTTGTGGCCCCACAGGTATCTTGTGAGTTGAGGACCATATTCTCTTAGAGTCAATGTACCCTGAGAAGCAGTTGAAGAACCCTCTACACTACTCCACTTTACCATAGATGCCTACCATACATCAAGCTTCTCTAAGAAAGAAAAATCTAGCATGCAAGATCATGACTAATACTAACCTCTCAGGCCAGTCAGACTTCCCAAGTATTTGGATAGACAGAAAGAAACAAATCTCATGAAGTACATTTAACTGATATTCAGAATTATCTTATTGTCTCAGTGACAACAATTACATTTTTGCACTAATCTCATCAGTGGTAATATCAGTTGAGCAGGCAATTCAAACACCAAGATGATTAAATAAAGTCATTAAGAAACCATGACCTTAATTTCTAGAGCCAATCTTAGCATTACTGCATTCCACCAAGTAACTGAAAATCCACTGATATCTTATTGCCAAGAAGTTCTGCCAACAAATAAGACAATGGTGAACTGTATAATTTTCCTCTCACTTATCCATAGTATATGTCCTGTTTCTGAATTTTGGAAGCATGACAATGTGCAATATGGAGTGGAATATGTAGCAGAAATGTTCATTATATAATAAGAAGGGGAACTCTGATTAGAAGTTCTCTAATCTGTTAAAAACAATACAAACTTCCAGTTTCTCTTGGGCAATTAACCTGACTTTTGTACAACTCTACCATAAGAGTGGTCTTGGCCCTTCATACAGAAGGATACAAGAGTGAATGCTGAAGTTAAGCACGTAAGTTGTCCCATGCCTCTACAGATAGGTCTGCATGGACTACTGAGACTTTAGAAGGCAGACCAAGTCTTAAACTATATAATAGAAGGCACTGCACAGTTGTTAATCTATATGTATTCATGTCTATTTGACTGTGTCAAAAAGAGGAGTCCTTACTACCTGATACTGCTCAAATCTTGCAGAGCCAAAAGAGACATTGGGCAGGAAAATGAATTATTTCCAGACCAAGACATCGTCAAGTATCAGTTAGAAGACAGCCTGGCAAATCTTCAAATTATGTACTAAACTGTATTTGTGTAATCTCTAAGAACAATTTTAAATTTGCATGGATCTGAATGTAGACATAAATTGTGAACTGTGAGCTTGAAAGGGAAGCATTTTGTTGGCAATGTTGTTATTGGTGATACTGCACGAAACAAAAAGAACCTGGCCAGACTCGCAGATTCACAGGCTAGTAGGAGGAAAAACTGACATGCCATCATCATGAGATAGGAAGTGAGGCACTCCACAGTGACATTTTCAGAGAAACACTCTGAAGAGTGGGACAATATATAAAGGTCGTACTAAGTCATCTTCTAAAATGTGTTCTGAACATGAAGACAGATTTCTATCACTGTCTATTACAAAATACTGTGCAGCAGGGTTGCTCCTCCTTGCCTGCTGAATACATACATATAAATGCATACTAATTAAAGCTGTTCAGCCAGGCTCTGTTCCACAGCTCAATCTCTAGAATTTGGAATTGACTTGCTTGACTATCTAAACAGCAATACTGCAATTCCGAGCAATATCATATTTAAAACAGAAACCCCCAAGGAGAAGTGGAAACAAGCTGATCATTACAATAAACCAAGGAACACCATCATTGGCTACACCATGCCACAGTGCAGGAAAATCTAAGATAGCAGGCTGAGGGAAAGCTTTATAAAGTGCAATAAAGTAAAGATCCACAAGGGCATTCGTTTCAAACATCATCAGTTTTGTGAATGAGATCTGGAGTTAGTTACTTGTTACTCTTAGGTATGAGTACATGAACACAAGTGGCACAAACATTCACTGAGCAAAATAGACTGTGATAGGCCTTCTAATTATTTTTAATGACTTGAGTCAGTTTGATGCTTCCCCAGTTAAACAAATGAAACAAATAGACTAGGCTCACTGCAACATGTTAAAAAAGCAGACTAGTAGTACTACTTACTCTGGCCTATTTGGGCATCCTGACATGTTGGAAATTGAGAGAGAAGTTTTAAGAGAGCAAAATTCATATATAAAAAAAAGAGATAATGCAAAGCAGCACTTGCTTGTATTAGAATCATTACTACCTTGTGTAAAGACATAAATGGGGTACGTAAACATTTAAATATTTCCAGCATGGATTCTCTAAAGATTTAAACTCGATATGCAAATTTCAGTTTATGAAAAAAGAAAACACAACAACAACAACAAAAAAGCAGTATAATTTGGACTGATTTTTATTATTGATTCTAGCATACAGATTTATAGAATAATAATAATAATAATTCCTTAACCAAAATGCTAGCTTTAATTTTACCACATTGTGTTTCTGGCTTCAATATGCTAGTTTAAAGGATAGTAGAGATTAATTTATCAGTATGTTAGACATCAGTGCTATTGGTTCAAATAATCTGTTTCTAACATAACTTATTTTCAGTACCTACCAAAATGACCTTTTCAATGTCCTTGGCTGGACACCAATGAAACATCCCAGTAGAGTCATATTTTTTCACATTGGCATCCATATTGTCAATCTGTTCATTGCCAGGAATTAACAAGGGGTCATGCCTGGGGAAAAACAAGTTGAGGACAACGTAAGTGGAAAATAATATGAATTATGGATGGAAAAATATCCCAAGAGCTGTGTACAGAGGGAAAAAAAAAAATAAATTAAAAAATGAAATGTATTTACACTTTAACATGCTTTCTGTGCATGCACTTTAAAACAAAGGCTAAAAAGAAAGAAAGAAAAAAAAACAACGTTAAGTTTTAAATTTTGGGTGCCATTTGAAAGATTTTACATGCTCTTTCCACACTAATAAACATTTAGTTTTAAACAGGGCTTTCTGACACCATCATGTACTTTTTTTTTTTTTTTTAATTTTTTGCCAGCCCCACCCCTCCAAAATAAATATCAGAGTTGCTATTAGCATCTGCAATGGAGTAGAAAGAATAGGAATAGAGTCCCATGCTGACTGACTGGTATAAGTATGGAAAAGTATGGAAAGCCAATTACTTGCTTTTGCTACATATAACTTCTGACGTGATGCTCTTCACAGTAAAAGCTTTAACAGGCTGCACTTTAAATATTTTAGCAATTTGCCCAATCATATTTTGCTTTTCCAAACTGAAGCCCTTTAAAGATTCAGCGGTATGTCATTTTAGAGCGGACTGACTAACAAATGCCCAGATCTGGAATACATGATTTTAATGCCAAATAACAGTGTCCATTTTCTCTGACAACTGTATCCATGATAACCTCCTAAGTGTGTGGTGTTGTTATTTTTTTCCTTTTGTGTGTGTGTGTGTTTTCTAGCAAGATTTGAAAACATAAGACTTTTCAAAGGGGAATCAAATAAAAAGACATTTTCATAGACTTGCTTCCAGCAGTACAGCTACACCTAAGCACAGATTCATACAATACACGGTCCTTTATTTATACACTGAAAAAACAAAACAAAACAAAACAAACAAAAAACATTAGGCTAAGAATTTCAACACCCTCACACTCTCAGATGTTAGTGAGGACCCCTAAGTGATTACATTATACAGCACAAAGCATTAGATGGAGGACCTTCTTCACAGAGAACCAGGTAAACTGATCCCTGAAATCTTACAAGTAAACAAGGAACTGATCTTTCTCTGGCAAAACTAGTCTTTACTTTAGGTTTCTGTCATGACTGCTAGAAATATACTAATACAGAATTGTAATCTTTCAAAGAAGACTATATTTCTACTGTAAGAATGTGACAAATAAAGACAGGCAGACAAATTTTAAAGCAGTTTTCTTTTTGAAGACTTTTAAGGAAATGCCCATATTGGCTGAACTCTCAAAACTGGAGTTAGCTGCTTTTCAAGCACTTGAGCTAACAGACTGTGGTAAGACCCTTTCTTTTCAACTGTCCACTAAAGGAAACTTTGAATGTTGTGCATGGCGTAGGTTAATTTACACTGAATATAGGATGATAAGTTACTATGTTTAACACAGCCACACTTGCATGACTAAGAAAGGTATAATCTCTAATTCCTTCAGGGTGATTACTTTGTGTAATTTCATAGTCACTGATCATATAGCCATTGAAATCAGTGGAACATTCTCATTCATTTCATTCAAACAGGGTCAACTCCAAAGACGGTAGCTTAAAAGAACTTGAGAAACTATTAATATAATGATCCAGTTAAACCAGACTCTCTTCATGCTTTAAGAAATAGCAGTGCAGTGGACAGCTAAGTCATAAATTGGACATTTGGAAAGAAGAAACATTATGTTTTCAAAGTTTTTTTACATTCACTCAACAGAGATAGAGTTCATTTCACTGGCAGCAGAAGAATCTCTTGGGGACTGCATGCAGTCTCTGACCCTGCTCCAGGTTTAGTAATGAAAGTTTTTGCAAAATTGTTCTCCATGTTCTGTGGGAGACAGAGGAGATTTGTTGTCACCTGTAACAAAGCTTTTTCTATTATTATTTTTAATTTCTATAAAAATATCCAGACTCTGCATACTTTTTTACTCCATTGGTGAGTGAGCTGCAACCATGGCAACTGAGCTTGAGATCTGACTCTAATGATGTACATAGTGTGTTCCTGTCTTGTCACACTTGCATGTGGTACAGTAAGGTCTGCAGCCATGGATGCAATACTGTTTGAAGGTAGTACTGGAGTTCAGACATTTAATGAGACTTTATCCTGGTTATTGTTTTCTGATGGCATGTGTTAGCTACATGTTTCCAAAGAAACTTTGTCAAAAGGTGAGGAATCTTCAGGAGAGATGTTTTTCTTTGTCCCCCTTTTTTTTTTTTCCTCAAATTTTCATAAGACTCCATGAGACTTTCCTAGCACAGCGCTGAAAAAAAAGGCAAAGTTCAAATCTCTGAATCTGAAGATCAAATCTCCTCTTCACATTCTTTTCCTCTGAGAAACCAGATGCATATGGGAGGGAATTTTCCCCTTTATCAGAAAAACGACCTTAAACCAATTTGTAAAAAGTGCACCATTCTAATTTTCTAATCAGTATATCTTGACTGCTCTGAGACTTGAAACTAAATAGATCAGTTGAAGCTTTCACACAAATTAATATTTAGCAATACTGTAATTCCTTTCAACAGAAAGGTTACAAACTGAAATATAATAACAGATATCTGACTTGAAATGATGGCTAACTGCCTTGAGGTCTGAGACAATTTTTAGTACGTGAGTGCTTAAAGCCTAGTTGTAGTCCTGCCTTGGTTAAGGGCTTTGCATCCTGTAAGGGAAAATTTAAGGTAGCTTGTGCCAAAAACAAATCAGAATTTTACCTCAATACTTTATTTTCCAGTTACATTAGGTTTAAACACAGGAGTGCTGTAGATGGCATGAGCAGTGTGAATAATCAAATATAAGTTTCCTTTTAAAGTTGTAGATTATATATATATATAATTAATATGTGCACTTATTTGTAGGATGATAAACTATTTAGATCCTCTACTTTCACTGTTTGGAGTACAGGAAGTGGTGGTCTTAAAAGCAGCAAATTGGAAGGGGCACACAACAAGGAAGTGTGCTAATAGAGCCTGTTGCACTATTTTTGTTGTAAGATAACAGATCATTGTCTGAGAAGGAAACTGTGATAAGACTACCCATGCTTTGTGTTTCAGAATCTGTGTTTTTACATATAATTGTGTCCATTATATTGAATGTATGAATCTTCTGAGTTAGGCTAATATTTTCATCTGTTTAGTCAATGATTTTCCATCCTTTGTAAAGCAACCTCTGAAGATGTCTGCAGAGGCTGAAAATTGTTTACAACTTATTGTTTCTAGGGTGAAACTTTGTCCTCAGATGATAGTGGATACTTAGGGCAAATATATATATATGTATCTTTGGACTTGTTTGTTTTGCTGCTGTTGTTTCTTAACCTATGTTGTTTTTCTGAAGTACTATATTAACAACATAGTATTACTACTTTAGATATATCCACATTCATAAATCTGGTGATCCAAACTTGTTTTGCAAATAGTAAAAAGTAATTAAGACAGACAAAGAGAGGCCAAGGCTGTCAAATCTGCCTAAGGGGTTTGGACACCCTCTTCCCATTAGCATTCATACTACACATAGCATTACATTTGTCCTTACAGCCAAATCAGGGACTGAATGTTTCTAGATCATCTCTGTCTGCCTCACCCTTGAAAATGGCCCTGTCAAGCTATGTTTGAGTCACATTGGCAGGTTACTCTGGAAATACTGTGGAAAGGGAAAAAAAAAAACAACCTTCTACCAATTAAAATCCTTTTTTTTTTTTTTTTTTAAAGGTGAGGTGTTGGCTTTAATAGCTTGCAATGACCAAAGCATTTGGTCATTCCAGGTAGGAAAAGACAGGCATGAATAGCATGCATGGAAGAAAAAGAGTGAAAGCTACATTTCCCTCATTCATAACTCTAGTTAAAAATTTGCCTCTCTGGCTCTTACGGCAGATACTGCATACACATGACTTAAAATGAAGAGCAAAATGCCTTCTTTTCAAGGTTTTCAAGAGCATATTATGCCACTTATGATCAATTAAACTTGAGAATGACATTAAATGCCATATTACAGTAACAATCCCAAAAAGCCTGCCTGGAAGACAACAACTAGACCATAATTCCCATTTGCAGCAACCCTACTGTGAAGAAGCCAACATGACATTTTAAAGAGCACTGCTTTCCTTGCAGACATTTATAACTACTCCGAACTTGCAGATTTTGAGTCTGGAACTTTGGAATAATAACTGGGGATGGACAGAACTGGAAAGACCACTGCCTCATTTAATGACTAATGTTAGCATATCCTCTGTCACCTTGCTTTATCCTCTTCCTATCTCTTGTATGTAAGTGCACATTACAGCAATATACCCTCAGTGATCTCCAGTGGAACTCTCCTGTATATTGGGCACTGAGAACAAGACTTGCATGGTACCAGTATGGACCCTGGTATGGGTTGAAAACTGACTGTAATCTGTTAGTCTTTGTGCATCAGTAAAACAATGCCTTGACTCATTTTTATTCTGTCCCACAATAGAATTGTAGAAAAATGAATGGCAAAACAAGCCCAAGAACCATGCAATTCCTATTTTTTCCTGTGTTTTTTAAAGTCTGCAAGTTTGCCCTTTTCACATAGATGCACTATGTCTGATTCTTGCACAGACTGAGATGGTAGGCAGTCTCCTAGTACAAATTCAGGGTCTTGAAACTCACCTTGTGTATGAGCCAGGAACTTTGATTTTTCCTACTTCACTTTGTCCATGGATGTGTGTTTGTAAGCATAAGCACACACATACTTAATTTTAGGAGGAAGGACAGGGTTTGCTGAAGATAAGGACTGAAGACACACTAGAGAATATCTCATGCCTTTGACATTTCTCCTACAACTATCCTAACAAATTGTGGCAATTAACATGCTGTTAGTGTTAGATGTATGCAGCCAGTGCAGGTGCTAATAATTGAAAAAACATTTAGAGCTTTTACACCATGGCTGAATATTTCATGATGTGCTGCATGTTTCACTGTTTACTCCATGGGCCTCTGTCACTTCAATCTTCTCTGACTGCTTTGACTTGTGCTATAAAGCTCAACCAAGTTAGACTGACGGCTTGTCACAGGCAAATTCCACCGACTCCTGCAGCTCACTGGGACTAGCTGTGAAGGTTGTCACGACATTCTGATGGAATTCGGCAAATGTTTTGTGACTAATACGCCTAACATTTGTCGGCTACCATTAGCCATTCCCTGTGACCCTCTGCAGTCTGTGTATATGGCTGTGTATATTAAGTTGTAATGAGAATTTGTTGCCTATGTATTTTACACTAATGATGCTCCTACTGATCTTTACTTTCACAGGTTAATCAGCAATGAATTTTGTAAAGATTCAGTGCACAGAAGCAAGGAGCTTTACAGAAGAACATCTAGTGCAACTACAGAAAGAAAACCTGGTATTTTACTGTTAAATGCTTTTATTTTCATATTTAGAATCTACTAATATTGGCTACAATCCCACACTGTCTTACATTTTCCATAGATATACAAAGAGGAATGTATCTAATACAGTGGCTGGTACACAGTGCCCTGTGCTAGCTAGCTTACAGGCTGAACTACTGTGCTAAGAATACTAATGATTCTTCCTCCCCTGTTCTCCTATTCTCCTGTTCTCCTTCTCTCTACTCAGAATAGTGGTTTTTTTCTTCTTTTTTTTTTCTTTTTTTTTTTTTTTTAATCCTCAGAAACATTAGTGATGAGTTCAGTTAATTTATCAAGACTACTGAGGATGCTGATATAGAGCTGTTTACTGTTAGAATCTTGCTCATTGCTATTGTTAGAATCTTGCTCATCTTGCTACCTCAGGACATTCTTAGAATATGCTTCTGAGATATGAATCCTTTTACACAGGAAAGTAACAAAATAGTTAACTTTCAGAGTTTTACATATGCAACTTAACAAGGGGGAGACAGGCACACAGCTGATGCATCCTCTGCTCTTAAAATTTCCCATTTACATGTACTCAAGCTGCAGAGCTAGCAATCATTGAAAGATAGGAGAAAATACTTGAAAAAATATTTTTTCATTTGAAAAATATGGCATCATAAAATATAGGAGAGACGTTTTCCACTTAAACAAAGTGTAACCTTTATACCTTATGATAAAAGCTACCCCTGTTGCAACTCAATGTTGTAAAAATTAGTTATTTTCTTTAAACCTGATTTAAGGTTGAAGAGCTTCTTCTTCCTTTACCTTGATCTGAGTGGGTCTTCTCTTACTCTGAACTTTATAAAAGAGCTTGTTGATTTTTATTTATTTATTTATTTATTTATTTGCTGGAAAAGTCTCCTCTTCTTTCCTGAGTCTGTTCTCTCATCTCAAAAACATTTGCAAAAGATTTCACATTCCTCTGAAAAACAATCTGATACTGTTCTTATTTCCATAGTTTATAACACAACTACCAATGCTAGCGATCATCAGTGAGCTAACATATAGTACCCCCTACCATTCAAGCCTTTTCATTCTATAAACTTGGTAAAACCCAGTCTAAGATACTATGGTGATTACTGAACCTGATGCTTTTATCTGCAGCAGTGAACTCGTCAAACAGAACCTGGAAGTGAGTTGGGAACCTGCTGTGTCACAGCTTACTTTTAATTTCATATTATCACTGCATAAAGTTAGCCTTGTAAATCCTTAACAAAATCTGTCAATTTAGAGTATGTTATGAAAATCTCCAAGGCTGAAGGACATAAATATAAATTATTATTACAATTAAACTGTGAGCTTTCACCTCTTCAAAACTTGCCTTCATACCTGGTTTAGGGGAGTCTCAGAAAATGATCAGATTAAACTAACTTTACCAGTTTTTGTTAAAGAAATATTCATCCTCTTGACCACTCCTCATTTATTTTAATTTCTTTTTTTTTTCAATTCCTGAATAAAAGTTCACAGTTCCTGCTTGTGGAAGGGCAATGCTACAGTGGCAGGGGCTATGCAAATTCACCGAGAGGCACCAGAAGAAATGTGTTTGCACATACAGGGACATGGAGCTGGGTGGGCAGATGAGGAGATACATGTGCACAGCCATTGTTCATATACTTAGAATATTATAGCCAGTTTCAGGAAAACACACATGAGGTTTCCCCCTCAACTTCAGATAAATAATCTCATTAAGGTTTCGAAAAACGTATACCAAAAAAGCTCACTTTTTCCATGTCACTTAGCTGGGTCTTTACAGTCTCTGAACTAGTTTTATGGTTTAGCTGGGAATTATTTTGGGGCCTTGATCAAGAAAAATCCTCAGGCTTACAAAATTCTCCTTGGCAACACATTGAAAACCCAGAATCCTCTGATGTTGCTGATTCGTATATGATCAGAGACACTAATGATAATGACCCTTTGCTGAGTATGCTACTTGTCTAGAGGCCTATGTCAACTACACCACTCCATTCAGAGTGTACAGGGACAAACTATTTGTTTGCTCTTCAGGCCCCTTGGGCCCTGTCATATGCTATTTGTTCTTGCATTAAGAGGTAGCTTGACTCAGCTGGGCTGACATTTCCTTTAACTCAGTGTATTCCACTCATGCAGTAGCAGCTACCAAAGCATTAAGTGAAGACTTGAGCCCCAACAACAATCCTTTTAAGTGGCTTTTTTGATTTAAACCCATGGCTTTTCACATCTTTACTGGTCACTCTAAAATCAACAATGACACTTTTTAAAAACTAGCTTTGCTACTTGATACTCAGGTGACATAGCCTGTTTACCATGGCTGTTCATCAATAGCATACATCAAAACTTGTGACTGTCACATAATAAACAGGTGACTTATCTCACTGCCTGACACCAGAAGCATCAAAAGCATTCTCTCCATCTCATGAAAAAGGAAACTTGAAATGTGATTATTATTCACAAATTTCTTTCCTTTTCCTTTCACTTCCCATTTTAATTTTACTTCTTATTGTAATAGTATGCCCTTGTGTTTATAACTCCACAGGAGAAGTATCCTTTCTTTTTCCTTTTGGAGTTCAGGTATATTTGAAGAAGACCCATGTTCTTTTGGGTTTAACAGGGAAGACTTCTGCTGGTGTGAAACAGATAAAAAGTAACTCTGACAATGCAGAGTGGCTCAGTATTTTTTCTAATTAATTCACATTTATAGTTACAGTTGCATTCTGAACTATTTTTTTCCTGACTGACCACTGGTTCTTCTGGCATTGCATCAGTGTGATTCTGCCAACGTCATTTGATGTAATACAGGAGTCAGTTAGAACAGTGACTTTCTACATGTGAATCTAAACCATGTATGATATATACGAAGAACATTTGAATATGTACTATTTATTTATTTCGGTTAGTGACTTATTGACATCTAGAGACAATAACATTAAAAAAATGACATTGAAAAGATGTCTTCAATCTATCAGCACCAGATTTGATAATACAGATTTCTATTTATGTGTGAATGAATCTCAGGAATGCCCACCTTCTGACCAGGTCTAAATAAACACTTGTCAGAACTCCCAAGGAATACCTGTGATACAGCTTCTGGTCCTCTGTTTTATTTCAGTGACAGCAGAGGTCCCATAGTTTCATCTCATGGCATAATACCATCTTCCCTGATTTGCCCCAGCCACTGCAGAAATCTAAAATCTATGCAGCATTTTCAACATTGTCTTAACTCTAAGGCTGCTCATGAAGTGACTCTAGAGTCACAGCTCTGATTATAATTTACAGATGAACTTTCCACATACTACTTCTCTTTTACATGCTCTGGTCTTGTTTTCCAGACCCCTTCTAAACCTAGGTCCGCAGCTGAGGAAACAATCTGCCAGCTGTTTCTGTGGGAGGGACAGGGGTGAAGCTGGATTTGAAAAGGAGCTTTTAATGTAAATTTAGAAAGAATATGCCAAAGGTATATATCAACTGCAGACATGACAATGTTTTAGCTGACTTATTTTTTGTGTACTTTTAGCTGACTTATACTAAATATTTCTGGGCAGGAAAGCAAGTACCTGTCACTTTAGGTAACTGGCAAGTATACAAACCCGCAAATAATAGAGCCCATCTTCATTTATTGTAAAGCTGAAAGATGGACATTGCACACAAAGCTATGCAGAGTTTTCTTCTGATTTAATCAGCTTTCTCTTATTTAGCACCTTGAACCAAAGGTCAGTCAACGTAGATAATGGATAAGACAAAGAGACCATTGGGTCTGGGGAGAGGCTGAGGGTGCTGGTGAATAAATTTAGCAGTAAGAGAGAAGAAGAAAACAATGTCTAGATCTGGAAGTCTGGCAAGTTCTCTGCTTGCTGCTCGACCTGTATTTAGCAATTCTGATGTGCTACTGAGCAGACAGCTCAGGCTCAGGATGACTACTCTCCCTCAGTCCCTCTTCAGCAGGCAATGAAAGCAGGCTCCACTTTGAAAATCTTCCCCCATCATGCAAACTGACACAGGCATGCTTTTCAAAAACCCACAGCCAATCTGTTGATCATTACTTATTTACAAAGGCCTTCGGGCAGAAAGTCCTGTAAAAACCATACTTGATACGGTATACACTAGCTTTTTCTGCTTGTGGAAAAAAAGTACCCCTAAGGCTACCTCAAACCATCACTTTCTATTGCACATAAAATGTACCGTGTAACACTAAAGTATTTAATATATATGGTATAATATATCTACAGGAAAGGCATTTGTGTAGAAGTATGTTACCCTGTATTTGGTAATTTGATGTTTTGCTGAAGGCTATGACTTGAAAAAGCCTGCACCTAGTACAGAGGACCTGTCATCTCAGTACCCAAGAGCCAATAGAATAAAGAAGTACCCTTAAGCAGCAAAACTTTGACACAGCTTTGAAGCATATGAAAACAGTATAACTCCCCAGAATTATTATTACTCAAGATCAAAGAAATGAGGCATACTTTACATAGCAAACAGGGACAGTGCACTCAGCTCCATTTTTTTTTTCTCTCTCTCTTTCTCTCACCCCTTCTCCTCTTTCTTTTTATTTTTACTTCCCCTAAATTAGTATTTGGTGGCAAGGCACTCTCTCACATTTTAAAAACTTTAAATGGTTAAAACTATTAGCACCAGATAAGAAGACTGTCCAAAGGTAAGTAAATTGAAAATGATGCTAGGATGACAACTGGCATCATAAAAATGAGAAGCTTGCCAGTATGCTCATTTTATTCTTCCTCATAAACTGTAAACAAGCATGTAAATCAGTGTCATATGGGCAAGACTGAGCTAACAGGAAGGCAGAGAACTTTTAATGATACATTTAACAGAAATAGATGGTCAAGAGTCAAAAAAAAAAAAAAAAAAAAAAAAGGACACAGCTGGATGCATTTTCCGTTGTGAATCAATCTCACTTTTGGTTCTATAGTCTAAACAGAAATGAAGAAGACTTGCAAAAGTTATGCCCTTGAATATGGCCTACATTGCAGAAAAAATAAACAAATATGGATGCTCCTTTAAAAATTCCCAGTCTACTGACTGAAATGCAAAGAGACATATTACCTACCTATAACCCAAATTCTTAAAGGAACACAATAATTGTCAACAATAAAAGAAATCACAAGTGAACTTATATAGGAAAGAAATATACATTCATACTATTTTGTTCACTTAACCTTTGAATTTGCAGAGCAATTACTACTATACATATACCCAAACCCCAAACTGCATGAAGGTGTCTCTATCTAAGGAAGTTTACATTTTTTCTGTACATGTATGCAGTAGAAAATCACTGCTATGATAGTTCTGGATACAATTATGGACCGAGGTTCTAGTCTGGTTATTTTAGATCTGCAAAGGCAGAGGAGGAACTGCCTCCTTACAGAGGACTCCACAACTACCATTTGATCCTGTTCTGACTGACTTGAACAGGCAAAGGGTGAAGCACAGTGAAACAGAATGCAAATGCCATATTATTTTAGTAGATTCCAATTACCTGTTGTAGTTCTAGTTTTAACAACACTCTTAGAGGAAAATTGTCCTATGGAATGGAACTACATAGTTATACAAAGATGTTACAAGTGTAAAATAATGTACATATAGCAACAGGGGAAAATTTCACTAACAAGATGACGTTTTCATCACACACTTTTAGAGTATATACTACCCTTTAAAAAAATCCTTGTGTTTCATAATTAATATGCTTTTAACCTGAGTAAAACTGCATTAGTTTTGAACTTTGCTTTGGCAAGTACATAGATTATTAGACTTTTTTATCAGTCTAAATCAATTAACAGAAATTTGATTTCAATCGACAGGATAAAAGGAAGGTAATATTCAGGTTCATTTTTGATTGTGATGATACATCTCACATATGGCCTTAAGTACAGAAAACAGTACTCAGAGGGAATTCAACAAAAAGAGAATTGCCTGAGGCAAACTAACCACATGAGTTCCTCTGATTGGATAGTGCTATCATTAGTGCCACTGCTGTTTAAGAACTACACACGGACAGGACAGGGTGACAGCTAAGACTTTAAAGCCTATGTATTTTTCAAACAGCTTTTCAAACTGTTTTTCATGACAGAATTTTTTTCAGCTCTATCATTAACTGCTGACAAGCTGACAGAATAAATACTTCAGCCTTTCAGAAACCATCTAACAATCTTTTTTTCCACCCCCTCCCCTTATTTTTTGATGTGGGGGGAGGAGAAGGGGAAGGGAGGAAGGAAGAAAGGAGATGAAGACATGAGTTTCTTACAATCTTACCTCATCAGTTTGGGTGAGGAGTTGGGTGAATTTCTCATGCCTCCATTTCGTTGCTTTTTTTTGGGTGATAGTGTCGATGGCTGCTCATCTTCAACTGGAAATATAAGGAACTCATGAGATTAAGTACTGTTCTAAGTGCAAAATGAAATATAAGTGAAGTAGCAAAGAACACACACTCTATGTCCATTCACGCACTGATAGTTCATTGCTAACATAGGCCCAACAGTAAAAAAAATCAAATACATGTTAGTCAAATAAATTGGTTTGAAGGAGAAGCAGGGAAGAGTACCAGGGTTTTGAACACAGGTGTTCACATTGCTTTCATTCTTCAAAAACAAAGGGGGGGAACCACTTCGGGTTATTCTTAGTTATTCTTATTTTCAGTTAATCTGCACTACAGAAAAGTAAAATTAGTGCTTTGCTATATTTCCAGAAAGATAAAGCACTATTTGCAATACCAACATAACAGCTGCCAGCCTGCTTTTGCTAATGAGCCAGACACCAGTTGGTTCTTGCTCCTCACATGCCAAACAACAGAGTCTTCATGAAGAGATGTAAAATATTCAATGCCTTGATGTTCAATGATTCAGTTAGTCGGGACTGTGAGTGCAGCCTGCCATTGTGCACTGATCTCTAGCACAAGTCAGACCTCATCACTCTACCCTTCTCACAAAAGGGAGTTGTAACAGGAGAGAACAGAATGAGGTTGAATGGAAGTGGGGAGACAATACCTGTGTAACAGAGGATGCACGTGTTACACAGTCTTTTAATGAGGATGAGGTGCACTTTCAATGACAGATCAATTTCCAGATGTAGAATCACTTATGATTTTGCAAATCATAAACTACTCTTGGATAACCTATGTCACAATGTTTACTGTTTAAACAAGTGCAGCTTCCTAATAGCTCATCTATAAGAATTAACCACCATTGTTAATGTTTCAGGACTGTTATTGCACTTAATAATCTAAGTGCATAAGGCTTACATTTGCTAGCAAAGGGAATTATGCCTGCTTTCTCATATTCACACTAATGCTGAGTTATTCTAATGGAAAGAAGGAGAAACAGACTTTTTTCATCCTATTGTTAACTTGAAAGTGAACTAGAAGGTAATATAACTCATGCCTAGAAGGCTGCTACTTTAGAGCTAAAAGGAAAGAGATTAGTAGCAGTAGTAGCATCTGTATTAAAAGAGCTTAATACACAATAGCAGTGCACAAGCAGAGGCTGGAAAAAAAAATCAATTTGCTATGAGCTACATAGGAACGACAAAACCACAAACCTGGATATGTGTCACCTGCCCTAGATTTATCTGGGAACAAATTAAGCAATATCCTTCTGCTATAGCCCTCTTCTGACACTACTTTATTACAGTCTGTGTTCTAGCCTGTCATGTCTGTCTGTTTTCCAAAGTCTGCTGTGGAACTTCATTTTGCCTTGGTCAAGACCAAAGGACTGGGCCCTGAAAAGACGGATGTGCTGTCTTTTTAAATGACCTGGCATCATGTAACACATCCAGGCAATCAAAGCAAAAGAAAGCTTAGCAAAAGAAAATAAAAGCAAATGAATCAACCAAACAAATTAAAAAATGCCCCAAACAGTTGTGTAAAAGGTTATACTTATTTCAGAGCAATGACTGTCTTATAATGATTTATTTCACTAATTTAACTCTCTGTTCTCTGGCAGCATCTCCAAAGACAAAGCCATTTCATTCTAATTTAACTTTTTTGTTG
Organism: Heteronetta atricapilla; assembly: GCA_011075105.1. Taxonomy (NCBI): domain Eukaryota; kingdom Metazoa; phylum Chordata; class Aves; order Anseriformes; family Anatidae; genus Heteronetta; species Heteronetta atricapilla. The sequence goes on along the minus strand of CM021736.1, from coordinate 13,566,264 downwards.
TTGTTTTTTTTTTTTTTTTTTTTTTCCCCTGATGATTACTGATGAATAGTCTAGTTCTATTCTTTGGTTGAGATAGAAATAGGTCCATAGAAAATTATCAGCAATATGCAATTGGAAAATTTCTATCTGGGATTAAACTAGATCACTTCATTATTCAGTTATTTGCAAGCTGGAGTGAATATTTACAGAAACCTTTTTTTTTTTTTTTTTTTTTTTTTTCTCTAATTATGTAAAAGTGCAAGCATTTGTGCATTTCAGAATACCCCTCTTGGAAATGGCATAGTCTCGCTATAAACTTGTCTATCAAAAAAGTTTTTCACATGTTATCCCACAACACAGATAATAAGCTGCTTTCAAGACATACATTGTGCGTTCTTGTTCTTTATAGTATATAAATATTCAGTTCAAAACTAATGATTCCAACACTTAAAAGACCAAATGACCAAAAACTATGCAAAATATTCCTTACAGAACCAAGCTACAACTGATGTTTCACTCTTCTGGTAGTAAAAATTCTAAGTTTCACTTAATTTAATCTACTACCATGGAGTTACAGAATATTAGTAAAGAGATTCAGTATTGCACCATAAGTATATTGATATACAATTTTAATAGTGTAAGGAAGCTATATACCCATCAGGACAATATACAAAATCTTACAGGAATACAAGACAACTGCAGATTGTATTATAGCTGTTATATTTCTATGAACAATAAAAAACAATACTAAAAAAGAGTAATTTTCCAAATTTTCAGCTAGTTAAAAAGACCTGTCTGATCCTTCCAAGTAAGGATCTTTTGTACTATATTGTCTAGCATTCATGTTCTCCACTGTTACCAGTTGGTACTATTTTGTTATCCAATCTTAAGACACAGTCTTGGTACTAATCAGCCAGAATAACTATCTATAGATTTCTAGCAGTCTGAAGTTATTTTTTTGTACTGAATATACAGTAAATAAGCTCACTCTTTTGATATGTGCTTGTCATACTCAAACTGTTACTTTCACTAATTGGCTGTAAAGTCCAAGGTTAATGTGGCTCACTAGTTAATACCTGTTAGCAAAGCCTTCTGAGATCTCAATTTGTTGCTAAAGCAATGCCTTGCTAAGCCAGGAAGCAATTCATTTTCATTGCAGCAATGAAAGATAATATGTTTTAATCATACTACATTCAAACAAGTGTTTGTTTTTCAGTGAAATCTGTGTGCAGAGTTTATAGTGCATCTGCAGTTTAGATATGCAGCTCCATAAGAATGAGGGAAGGGAATCTATGTAGCTGAAATGGAATGGAATAGAGACCATTACCTATGGTATGGTTCCTGAAAGTGTTGCAATGATCACTTAATAGTAATAAGTAGGATATAAAACTTACTTTATTACATACAATTATCAATTTCCTGCGTATTTAAAGAAACAGATCCAGAAAAAAAAATAGCAGTCATAAAATATCAATTTATTTTCATGGTTTCTGTGTCTGCATTAATTTAAAAGGGAGTCTTAAATATACTTGTTATTCTGAAAGACAACCATATTTGAATAATGGGTTGTGATATATGACAACTCAACTCTGATGTTCTATGTTTGACTTAGTGCTTTTGTTAATGAGAATGTGCCCCCATTTTTAGTATATTTGATGTCTTTATGCTACAGGAGTTGTATTAAAATGTAGTCATATTATATTATGCAGACTTTCCTTACCAGTTTTCATGAAAAGTGCAAATAAATTCAAGAATTGGACACAGAATTTTACACAATCTGAACTCAGTCCAGCCTCCGAGTTTATAATAAAATTCAAGATCTTGTTTTGCACATCCCTAAGTATAACACTTACTGTACTGTTGTAACAACCCAGTGCTCACTTGTCTAATAGGCACAAAATCTAACAGTTTTGCAGTTCAGGAAGACTCAGTGCTAGAAAAATGTCAGGCAAATCTAATGAGGCTTCAGATACTCTGGTTTATGCTGAGGTTTAATTTAAAGTTACACTGATGTTTTAACATGTTTGCTTATTCTTGAGTAAAGAGGATTCATTATTTCAATGACATAACTTCCAGACAATGTTCCATGAATTGATTTAAGATGTGCTGGTAATTTTAACAGCCTTAATGTGGAGCTGAACATCTGTAACAACATATTACTTGACTTTCATCCTCATTTCATTTTTTAAGCAAAATAAAAGGAATGCCTTTCAGAAATGGTGGACTAGTTTATAACTTCTTCCTTTGTTATTTTGTTACCATTTTTAAAATAAATACGTCTCCTTCACTGTCTCCCTCAGGTCACTACTAGCACGGTCTATAGACTCCATTTTTTAGGCCCCAAAAAGAGCTGTAATCTGAAATAGCATCTACGTTACTGAACAACACACAAACTGGAATACCTGGTAAACTTCTTTTGCCTAGAATGTAAATGCTTCAGAGCAAATAAACCATATGAAAGATAAAGCACAAACCACCCAGAAACATTAGTTGACTAGCTATCTTGATTAACTTATTAATCACCACATCTGGAGAAACCCACATCTGTAAGCACTTAACAGAGCATTAGTAATGTCATAGTCACATTGAAAACAGATTGCAAAACCATGCACAAACCAATCGGAATTGCCTTATGCATCCAACTACGGGGCTACCTACGGAGATCTTGGTTCAACCCAGGCTTTTGGGAGTGGTAGCAGTATTTTACAGGCAAGCTGAGTGCCCTTTGCAATCTACAGTAGGTAGATTTTCCTTGTTCAACAGAACTCATTAAGTTAAGGTGCAGCAGCGAGGGATTGTTGGATAAGAAGAGGCTCCCTTTACGGTTATTAACAAGTGGAACAGGTTCCAGGGCTCCTTCAGTGGACTTGGCACCAACCAGTGCATTAGTAGTTGCATTCTTGAATTGATATGAACTTTTTGGGTAACTTGGTCTAGCTGCATTCTTTACTTCTAAATAATAAGAAAAAATGTAAATTAATGTCTTTGTATAGAAAATTATTTCAAACCATGAATCAATTTTGATATCATATGGAATTACAGACTTTAAAGCTTGAAGTTTCAGTTTCTACAGCTGAAATAAAGGTTTATACCAGCAGCTTTTTTTATATATTATTTTTTATTTTATTTTTTCAAAAAATGGCTTTTTATAAAAGAATACTTATAAAAGGATTATTCCACAATATTATTATCTTTAAGCAATAATCCCATCCTAGGGTAAGTGTGTCTTAGGCAACACTTATTTCCCACATGTTGATAAAGGCTTTGAGATTTACTAGCTGTGGAACATGTTTGTTCCCCATATTCTACTGAAAATGACAGGGGAGGTAGAGCACTGCTGCTATTAAAATGCATAAGGAATAATAGAAGAAAGGTCAACACTTTAAAATTGTGCAAGCCTAGTTATGGAAGTAAACTAATATTTAGGAACCTACACAATAGTAGTTGGGTGTTCAGAAGTGCTGAGTGCTGTAAATTTCAGGAGGTCAGATATGTAGCGTCTCTGAAAATAAGGCTAATAAGTTTAATTTCTTATAAACAGGTTTGATTTGAAACTGTGATCCTTATTTTTTAATTTTTTAATATATCAAAGCTAATTGAACAATAAGAACATATTAATACCTCTAACAAATGCCAGCCTCTGGAAAAAGACAAGAATACAATGATTGCCAAATATTTTTGGTAAAAGTACACAGTAATGCTTGTTTCATTCTGAATGAGTATATTATAGAGAAGAAGGTATACTACTGAGCCAATAAGATCTTATATTCTGTTATGTGTTATGAGGTGAGGAGGTTAGGTAGGGAGTAGTTTATGGACGGATAATCTTGCAGCATTATTTCCATATGTTTCAATTGCCTTAAAGTTTCCATGGAGAACTTTGAATAGACAGTAGCTCAAAATCATTTGAGGAGGTCAGTGTGCTTTTTGGCATTTTCATCTAGTTTACTATTAGCTAGAATCATTATATTGTAGATAGACAGATACATAAATAGTGTCCTCATGCTTGCCATTTGTGCTCAAGCACTAAATCTGTCTCTAACAAAAAAGCTGATTATATGCGAATCACAAGAATACTTTGAATGTACTCTTTAACCAGGTTCACTAGGTTCAACTATTTGCTGACAAAGTCTCCATTCCAGTTAAAGCCAGTTAAAGGCTTGCTGCTACTCTGAGTGATATAGATTAAAAAATAAAATAAAAATCACAAAACAAAAACAACAACAAAACGAAAACTAAAACAATAAAACAAACAAAAAACAGAACAGAACCAGAGAATAACTCTGGATTATTTTGCTCTTTTTCTAATAAGAGCAACATTAATGTGTAGTAATAATAACGCATATTCAGGAAAGTTGAGATGGCTTTTAAACCACTGGAGGATAGCATAAATCTTTTATTAGCACTTCCACAAAAGAATTGCTGTGTATCATATTGGATACATTACTCAAAAAATATCCATCTTACCTCGGAGTTACTGCTTTTTGGTCAAATCTTGTAATTCTATCTTTGGTATTCCTCTAGTGAAACAATTTTCAGATGATAAAATAAACCTGCAGAGCCCTACCTCCCTATGCAAGCCACTGGTCAAGTATGTATTTGTACAATTTAAAATGTATCTATCCAGTTCAAACTTTAAATTACAGACAGTAACATTGCAAATAATCTGTATATATCTACATGCCTGCATCAACGCATCTTCACACACAATGGAAGTTAATAATGCTTATCTACCCTCCAATCAACTTAAGAAATAACATCTTTTCACAGTCTCTTCTGGAGTTCAATAAGTGGTAACTTCAGATACGAGATCTAATCCTTATGCACTAAACTTCCATAACAGTGTATGTCTATGCAGAATGCAGACATAAGCAAGGATTGTGTGCTTTCTCCATTCCTCCAATACAATTATGTATTTTTTTACCCTAGGAGAGTAAAATTGTTTGCTTTTGTTCTAAATAGCCTGTCAAGATATACTGTACCACCAACACATCAGGATACACATGGAAATACATGTGCAAGCACAGAGATGCAATTTTGAACAAAAATATAACTGTGTTCTCAGATTAAGGAATATTGTATAACTAGGAGAGAAATATAGGCCAATGCTGTCACTTCTGTAGGCACATAATATTATGTGCAGGACTTAAAACACTTTTAAAGTATCCTGTTGTTCAGCAAAAGCAGATAATTTTTATGAATAGTTTCTTAAAAATCTAATTGGGTGTGTGCACTTGTATGTGGATTCATTTCCATGGAAAACATATTTGTGACACAGAGATTGCTCTTAATTATATGGAACTGAATACATCCTTACAGACTGTCACTGCCTCACAAGGTTTGGCAACCAAACTGCTTTCGGGGTAATTTGTTGTACCACTGTGCAATATTAAACCAGAACATATACATCCACAAGAGTTCTCCTCTAAGTATGTGAGTTTAGCACCAGCAAGTCTACTGAAAGTGAACTATTTCCTTGTCACAGGAATTAGTTTTTCTTTATCTAATATGACATAAGCAATTATTTTCAATGAAAATGGTCACAGGATGAGTGTGCTGCCTGCTTTGTACATTTTGCCACAGTTTGTTAGAACTATTCAGGACACTCACCACGTACCCAAAGGTGTTATTATCGCTAACTAAGAATCATAGCATTTATTGGTCATTTTGAGAGCAAATGAATAGCTTACTGAGAATGGCAAACAATAAGAAAGTGGATAAGAGTAGTAATTTAAGAAATTCCATGTTTTCTGTAATATTTCCTAATTGCACTACAGGAAAATACTGTGCAGAACTTGATCAAAAAAATCTGTCAATATTAGATAGGTAAAAAGTAATACCTTTAAAATGTGAGATATTAATGGGATTTAGATAAAAGCAGTTCGAAACTGCATACACTTCTACCCCCTTTCCCCCACCCTCAAGAATTCTCTTTCAAGCTCAATGATTACACACTTGCCTACAGACTGCATTGAGGAATCTTGCCTATTTCTATTTCCATACATTTTATTTATTGTAATGAAGATAATTTGAAATGCAATCTGCAACTCCCTGAACATTTTTAAAACTACCAACATAGTTAATATAATGCCTATGGCAATCTCTATTTATTCTTTGCAAGCCCACACTTGCCATAACTTAAAACTGTGCTGAGCTTTAATTTAAATGCAACAAGGCAGAATACCAGTACAGTGCTTTCAACAAAATGGCTGAAACTGGCTTCAGCATGATTTGCCTGGAAGGGAAGATGAAAATGTGTTTCAAAGGGGAAAAAATATCCTGACCAAAACCAGACATTCTAAACAACCACCACCAATGCCCACCACTCCCTTCCTCTCCCGTCTCTATCAGCTGCTAGGCTTTCAGCACCGTTTTTCACCAGACACTAACACAGTGTTTTCCTTCATAGTCAGCCATCAGCCAGAGCTGTCATTTGCAGATACTTCATTTTTGTTTCAGTCTAATTCATACTGCACCCCCTTAATCTCTGCAGTGAGTAGTGCCATGTCCCTGTATAGATATGCCAGATCCAGCACTAGAATCACAGAGTGCTTTTAACAGTCAGACTATCATTGTTTGAAGCAATATTTTATTCCCCCCTACGCCCCCACCCCCATTCTCTTTCTCCTAAGCATCTTTCCAGCTGCCCTCCAAAGGAGCAATCACTGCTCTGCAATCTGGCTTGTCTTCCAGAAATCTCAGCTTTCATATGCTGGGTGAAGACGAGCTGCAGCTCAGTATTACGAAATTCAGATAATCAATATGTTGATTGAGCTTTTGGCTACCAGAGATCTTTTGATGGGAATGACAGTGAGCATGACTTACCTCTTTCAATGACAAGCCTGTTTAGACTTTGCTATCTACCACTTTGTGAATCAGGCAACTGAAAATACCCACAGCAATTCCTCCAAACTGTCAGCTATTGCTGTGATTCTACCCAGCACCCCCTGTACAAGACAACAGATTAACCATTAGGCTAGATATGTTGAAAATATACAGCTTCAACCTTTCCCCAGTTAGCTCAGAGCAATGTATAGATGATTATTTCAACCGTCAGCTGCCGCATAGACTTAAACCTCTGCACAATAACTCCTGGATTCATCTGCCCCTTGTCAAACTTGCACAGCTTTAGTTTGAGCATACATAGTGTGGCAGTTTCACTGCGGATCTAGAATAATCCAGACGGCTGCTGTCTCTTTGTTAACAGGAAGCTAAACTGATGAGTTTGTAATGCATTTCTTATCAAAGGTAGTTTAAAAAAAAAAAAAAGAAAAAGAAAAGAAAAAAATGCCCAATCAGTTTAGGTTGGAACACAGAAGAGTATCAAAATATAGTTTATTCAGAACATCAGTTATTTGTCCAGAAAAAAAAAAAATATTAATTCTGTCTAAAAGTCACTTTATACCAATAAAATATTTTAAAACAAATTTGTAATTATTACTTGATTATTATTATTATTATTTGTAGTAACATATGATGAAATCATTGACTAGAAACGACAGTGTGATGGTGCTTGGTAAGACACAAAAATTTTGGAAACTGCAGAGCAGTGCTTGTTTTTTGTCTGAAATGGTAATTCACATGAAAGAGGATGGCTGTTTTGGTTTCTATGGGCATTGGAAACTCAGGAAAATGCATTTCATTGTTTGCTGTTTGTTTTTTTTATTTTGTTCTTTTCATAAAGAGAAACAGATGTGCTGTATATGTGGTACAATACTAGCACCATTAGAAGAGCAGGTGAGGCTCACTGACTCTTAGTTGCAGTTTGTGCCTTCTGAAGCAGATAAGAAAACATCAAGATCTGAGAATGTCAAGAATGCATCGTTTCAGACTATTTTACAAATACTGAATGGTGCTTACATGAGACATTCTTTTTGAAACAGCATAGCCCAAGAAATGTTTTATTTTTTTGGTCCCAGGCTTGCCCCTTTTGGCTAAAGTTTCCTGAAATTGATTGAATGTCAAATTGCCTTTTTTTTTTTTTTTTTTTTTTTTTCATTCCATGGTTAAATTTTATATTAATACAGTATCTTTCTGTCTTACGTAATTGTCATCAAACAAAAGCAATTGAAACAAAGCTACAGGTTTCGTCCTTACCTCTGCTTTTCCCTGAATGCTATTAAAAGACAGTTAACACAAAATGTGGATTGCTGCTAGTCTGGATGCTATGTGTTGATATGTGTTCTATATAGCTGCTCTGATCTTCTGTTAAACTATGATAAAGTTAAAGTTCATGAGCTTTTAGGGTTACACATATATAGAACAAAAGACAAATTGCAGAGGTGTTTGGAAACCCAACAATTTTTTAGCTTGCATCATTTGATAAAAAATCTCAGGCTATTGTTTTATGGTACTTACAGCCTTTAATTTATTTCTAAGGGTAGAGCAACCCTCTGAGGTTACTGTACAACTTTGATTTTTCTCTCCTCCCTCCAGCTTAACTCAAGAGCATAGATAATCAAAATGCTTTCCAGAGATGCCAGTTGTTATCACTTTTCTATTACTATGACTTCAGACCTTGTTTAAGGCTATTCAAATTATGGCCGATCTACAGTCTATTGAAGTCAGAGAAAACACTTACGTGGACATCAGTGGACTTTAGATCAGGAGTTGTTCATATATCATGCTTCAGGGTGCAAGCTGATAAAATAGGACAGGAAGAAAGCATTTTTCATATATATATATATAGAGAGAGAGAGTATTTCACAATTGGCTTGGGCCTTTTAGGGAAGAAAGGCTTCCAATTACAAGGACCTAACTTCTTGTGCCTGTGTAGAAGTATATACGAAATGTGATACTGCTTGTATGCAACAACCATCTTCCCTTTCCCCTGAAGTGTGCACAGTAGAAAAAAAGCTATTTAATTTAATTCCCAATTAAATCCTAATTTATACTTATTCATATAACTATGATTAAGTCATAGTTCCACTAAACCTCGAACATATTTTCTGGTTCTAATTTTAGTATTTCCTCATACATTTCCCTTGATTTTGAGAATTTTCATTCTTCATTGTCTTCTTGTTTTATGATTTACTCTGTAACTGTTTATGCAAGCCATTACATTGTTATTGGCAAACTGAAAAACACTTTTTTTTTTTTTTTCCCTGTCCATCTAATTATCCAATTGACTTCTTCACATGTTGCACCCATACACAATAATATTTGAGTACTGTAAAGTTTACTTTGGGAAAGGGTGAAGAGAGAAAGATATCTAAATTATAGGACTTAAAACTTTGTCTGTGTTCACAGGGGTGTGTTTTCAGGAAAATATCAAAGTCAGGGCACTTGACTCGTCTTTTGAGAGTGCACTTTGTAGAATATGGAAACTCAAAGTCTCTCATTAGGTATGGTAGGAATAAATATTCTCCCAGTTAAATTTTAAATTTTCTTATTCTATTTTGACACACTGTTCTGCTGTCTGAACACTGAGGAGGAGCAACAGCAAAACATCATCCCTGTGTCTCAAACAAGAGCTGTTCAGAACCTGTGTGTCCTACTCTGTCACAATCAGTGAGGAGCTCCAACTTCAGAGCTCCAGCTGCTGCATTTGGCAAAGTACAAAAGGATTGCTCAAAGCCACATGTTAACTTTTTAGCAGAATATCTGATGGTACCATGACTACAAAGACAGGACTGGGATGGGAATCTCCTGACTTGGAATTTACTTCTGCTACTGCTCTTTAACACAGCTTTGGGTTGCTCGTTTACAGTCAATGATGTCTTAACTGAGTTCCTCACTCAGAGCTCTTGCTATGACTCAAGTGACCAAATTACCTGAAAACATTGCTGATAATGACTCATTTTCACAGGTCTGCCAAGTATAACACGATGAGGTTCTATTGCTCATTAGTACAAGTACATTGAAAATATATTCCATAAAAACATACAACGGACATACGTGATAAGAGTAACTTGGTCCTAAAGTGTTTTTAGTTAAAGTTTTTAGTTAAAGTGGACATGAAGGTGTGTATCTCTTTCACATCAGAACATCTTTTATACCATATTTTTTATTTTGATTAATCTATTTTTCTTTCCTTAAAAAAAAACAAACCAACAAAAAACAACACACAAAAACCAAACAAACAATAGAAATAATACAGTGTCTATGAAAGTCTATGAAAGGACACTGATGAGTGGTCCTTTGGAAGTTCCCCATGGCATGGCATGTAAAGTCACAAGGAATGTTTTGGCGGGGATTATTTAAGAGTAGTATCACACAGCAAATTGTAGCGTTAAAATTTTCCATACCTACAGTTGTAAATTCAGTGCATTGTCAAAGACTATTCTTGTTTCAATACATAGCAACCCACAGTGTATTGCCCTCTGTCCTCCTGGCTTGGAGAAGATTTTTGACACCATTAAGTTGCAGTAGTAGGAGGAGTAGGATGTAGTTACTCAGTTCTGTGTAATTTTAGGAGGAATTTGACCTGTTGCTACAAAGTAGGGGAAATTTCTCCTTTGTGACTGAATACGCTTAGCCACTCATCAATCACTGCTAAAACCAGTGGCTTACGTGGACAAAAAATAAGCCACCATAAAAGAAAAGATGGGATTCCAAAGCCCACTCACCACTGTGCCTTGCTTGTACAGTTTCCCTCAGCTCCATTAAATTCAGTGGGAAAATATACAATGCACTGAAATAACTTAGAGGAAAAAAGGGTGCACAGGAGACCTTGGTGATTGCTCTGCTCCTTAGGATTAGAAATCTTGTATTTACAGCACAGATTGTGTTCCACAGGAAGAGTGAGTTACTCAGTGCATAGGAAAGGGATAGTTATATGCTTACGGATTTGGAGCAGGCCTCTCCAAATCTCAGCTAGGTCTTGCTGCAACTGTTTCCTTCCTAAGAACATTGGGAAGTCTAGATTTCACCCTGCAGATATCTATTGAGAATTATTACTTTGTTTTCAAGTTCAAAGTGCCAATTTATCTCTACATCTTAAATATACACATTTCCGCTGTAATTCCAACCTACATATCCTGAAATTTTAAACCAAAATAACCTTTTCCCTAGCCTGTTCATGACAAGTTTAAAAACAGATTTCTGATTAAGATGTTTTAATCAACACATTTCCTGAAAAAGACATAGGAGGTCCCCTTGCCCATTTCCTTACCAGTATTACATTGCTGAGTAAAGAAGAGATTTGCATAAACTTCTTATAAATCTATGAGACTGTATTTTTAACTTGCAAGATTTTTTTGAATTCTTCCTCTGCTTCATGGTCCGTTTTCTTTATTTCTTAGAAACACGAAATTTAGAGTACATTGCTGTTATGTTGTTGTTTTTTTAATGTATTTTGTGTGTGTTTATATATATATATATATATATTATATATATATATATATGCATATATGAGGTTAATGTGTCACCAGAAAATTCATTTTTTTTCTTTATAAACTTTGCTACCATTGAATTTCTTTTCCCTCCTGGCAGTTGTTTACACTGTATGAAAGGGTGTAGTACTGTCTGTATCTCTAAACCAGAAGAATTAAAATCCTGATATTTAACTTTAGCTTTCTTATCATCAGCCTTATCTGGCTTTCATCCACATCAGTGGAAAAACTTCCATTTACTAAATGTTAATAGGATCAGGCTCAGTGATTCCCAAGACTCTTTCAGGTTCAGCTGCAACATTCCTTTGGGATGAAGGTCTTGACACTACTGTTACCTGTGAACTCATAATGCAATTTTCATATGTTAACTAAGCATAAAATGCTGTGTATGTTTATATACATGTTGGTCTTAGATACATATGCTTACAGAGTATATACCTATTCAAGAACATCTGTATACAATTAAAATGAACCAAAATAGTAGAAGTACTTTTTTTTTTTTTTCTTTTTTCTTTCTTTTTTCTTTTTTTTTTTTTTCTTTTAATAATATTATTTCTTCACAAAAAAAATACATTAAAAAGTTCTTGGGGAATTTTCTGGGCTACTTATTTCTGAGCTCGCAGCACCATCTGCTGGTTATATTGAGTTTCAAGAACCAGTGCTGTTTCTCTATCTTCAAATCTATGTACAAGTGTAGAAAAGGATTTCTTACTGCTGTTATACATAGAAATTGTATTGTCAGAAGACAGATTTTTATCACACTGGTTGCAGTTAAACAATATTACTGAAAGTACGGCTTTCATAAAAATGGGGAATGCTAATAGCTGACAAAGCAGTTCTCATATGCAAAGTACTGTAAGTTGCAGGGTACACATCCAAATTAGTCAAATATATTCAACCCCTTGTATTAAAATCCTATGCTGTTTTTATCACTTAGAGATACAAAGTTTAACACTGTTCATGACAGCTAGGAGTATTTTTTTTTTCCCCTAGGTGCTCCCTACCTCAGTAATTTCTGTGATGTGCTTCAATGTTGTAAAGCTCTATTTTTCTCTGATCAAGTGTGTCTAAAATATATATATGTAATCTGATGAACACATCAATATAACAAAAACCCAAGATAACTATGATTAAATCTGCATAATAATAGTAAAAATAGCAAGAACTAAAGTAGAGGTGGAATATAATTCGTTGTTATTGAGATTTAGGGAAGTATAGCATGCCATTTTTAGGTAAGCAATGACAAAACACAGGAGGTAAAATAACAAAATAATTATAAAAAAAATGGATACGTGATGTCTACTTCTGACTGTATCTGTGAAAGAACTAATACTTACACCTCTGTCAAAGCTGAAATTGATTGTTATGGGTAAGCAAGGGCTGGCAATTTCATAAGGGTAGAAAACAAAGTGTAAGCTAACAAATCCAATGGTGATAACTAATAACAATTACAACAGTTACTTACAACAGCAGTTTGACCTCTAACAGAGTACTCAGAAGGATCAATGTACTTGGCAAGGATCATATTTTTCAGATAAAACCTAAGCAGGATCAAAATACGTCCATACAAAATAAATAAATAGGACTGTTATACATTCCCTCTGATTAAATCTCTAATACTTTAAAAATACTACACTGATAACTCTGAAATACATGTAGAAGTTAGGATTTAACTATTTAGAATTACTGTAGGAGGGAAATGTGTGCTATTTCACATTTACTTCATGTAAGACTAGCTATAATGGCATAAAAGTATGCAGACTAACAACATATGAATGAATAAAATATTACTGACTTTACCAACAAAATAAATTTTAATTAAAAAAATTAAAATATTTAAGTAAAATATTTTAAATTGCTATTTAAAATAATAAATCTGCTTTTTTTTTTTTTTAAATGTCAAGCTTGCTTATTTCACAAGGATCAGGAAGATTGCACAAAGAGATCATAATCCATGATGAGGAACAGTTTTAGAAAGGAAGCTTCATTACAGGTAAATGCATTGTGCTACAAACCATGATGTGCAATACACACATGGACTTTATGAGAAGTGAAGGTAGCCTAACAACAGCATCCTTACTGTTATTACACAGTGGCAAGAGGAGACGAAAGAAGGTAATGGAGAATTTTGACAGAAGATTGTCACAGTGTTGAATTAGCAGCACAGGTTGCTTAGCTATGTCCCGCAAAACACTTGGCATGTTCAGTGTTATACCAAGGAAATCATTTATACCCTTGAGTGTAAAATAAAAGGCAGAGGATGTTCATTTCAAAGGAACTAGCATGATGAAGAGGAAAGAAGACTAACAAGAAACAAACCATCAAAACAAAACAACAACAACAACAACAAGCCAACAGAAGAACAACCCTTTAAAGCAAATCCTGTAGAAAATCACCATAATTAATGCTGTTTGATTATCACACCATTTTCATGATAAAGTCCACAATCAGCTGGAGGAAGAGGAACTCTCTTCCACAAAGAAAGAATTGATATACTGGCTATCATAAGATTTATGGGTCAGTTACTACCCTGAAAGTAACAATATCAACCACAAATGCCACAGGATGTAAATGTATTTGGAAATAGTGTTGCTGCCAGATGTTTTGAGAGTCAAATACTAAAAGTGTCCAGAAATCCAGTGCTCAGGGGACAATGACAGCTGTCAAGAAAGCCATCTTCCAAAGGCAAATTGCTTACAGCTCTGCCTCTGAGGATTTTATTTTGTCCTGCTTGAGGAGAAAGAATAGGGCAGACAAAAGACTTGTATGCTAAAGGAAGATTAAAACCAAATGCATATTTTGACAGATTCTTTTTCCTTATGGGCAAAACTCCGGGATACTGCCAAGGAAATCTGTGGCACCTGAGGGACAACTCCAGGATATTTCTTGAGGAGTACACAGAGTTTGAGTATTAAGCCTGAATATATCAGCCCAAAGATACAATCTTGCATTCTCTCAAGCTACAATTTGAGATGCAAAACAGCTTATCTACCTATTTAGCAGAAGTCCCAGTAAAACTATGTATGAATAAGCTGAAGCATTCAAAGATTCAATCAGCCAATGCAAAGACCATTAGAGCTTGATCATATACTAGACATGATAACACCATAAATTTGATTCAAAAATAAGAGTATATATTTTCGTTCAAGGATAAGATAGTATATTTAGGAATTATTCAGTACAAAAAAGTTCCAAAGACCATGCTATAATAAAACATGTGGTGGTCACAGAGGAGATCTAATATAAAAATTAAAATAATTGCATGCTCAAAAAGAGATGAATTTAAGCATAGGGTGTTGTAAGAATGGCAGAATTATACAACCGTGGTGTATTGTAGAGGAGGTACAGGATTCTTACGCTGTAAATTATCATGCAGAAGACTTTGGTGCCAATGGGTTAAAATACCAGTTCCTGCTCTTGCAGGATTTCAGACTGATGTTACATCAAACAAAGCTGGACTATCTGATCACAGAGCCTTGGTTTGAGTCTTCCCTGTCACTGCAAATTGTGGGTTCTGTCAAACATAACCAAAGAGTTTTGCTGAGTCCTATAACTCTCTAAAGTAAAAGATATCTGTAAATTGGACTCCTTTTATGGAAGATTCTTGTCAAATAGCTAAGATTACATTACTGATTCTATTCTCTGCAAATCGTTATATTATCATTATCACCACAGAACCTGTGCCGAATCTGACATCTGACCCAAGTCCACTGTTCTCTCATCTTTCCTCCAATGGCATATATGATATGTCTGGATGAAGAAATCAATAAAGTACATCTTGTTACTCAGGACAGTGAGACTCTTGGCTGGTAACAATCAAAACATACTCTAATGAAATGTTTCTATTCATCTTCCCTTAGACATTTTTTGTGTGGAACACAAGCAATAAAACCAGCTTTTAAGAAGTCTGGAAAAGCTTAGATATTTACCAAATTAAAACCAATTTAATTTTCTGCAGATTTTTCTGTGTGCAAAATGCATCAAAAACAATATTTTCATGCCTACTTTAAACAAAATACAATTTATCAACAATTAAAATTAAATTCAGATAATACTAAGAAACTGTGCAACCCCACACAATACACTAGATATTTTCTCTGGAATATCCAAAGTAGTTTTTAGAATCCAAGAATTGGCAAAGTGTATTTTGATATTTTGTTGCTTGCCTGTCATTATAAAGCTTATCTCACAGCCAAGTAAAAAAGCAGTATTTCATGACAAAAAAAAAGAAAAAAAGAAAACAAAAATAAAATAAAATAAAGGACAAGGTGCAAGAATGGCTATGAGTCTGATTCCATTATTGGTTAGAAATATTAGTATGATATCTGAAAATTTCAGGAATGTTTTGCATATGTTATAAAGGACACTACATTTTGGAAGATAAAAAAGTACATCCTGTTCTACTCAGCAGTGTACCTTACTTTTTTTCTCCCTTCTGCTGCCTCATCATGTAAATTATATTTATTTTCACTCGTGATTTTAAATAAATACTGTATCACTTCTTCACTGCCACCCATCTTATGAACAGCTGATCACTGAGTGCTGGACAGTCCTCTAGCATGGTTTGGTAAAGCAGAAATAATTCAATAGAGATAAATGATGAATAAATAAATAAAAATACTTGGCAAATGGCATTGGTAGTGGAACATATTATCAGTGTGCAACTGTGTATTATTCCTCATGTTACTCATGGAACAGGAATAAGCATCATCTCTACATTAGCCTGAAATGCAGTTGCTTTCATTCTTTGCTAAAAAGTATCTTGATTGTATTAGCTGATGGAACTTTATCACCCAAATGTTTATCCTGACTTCTAAGTTGCTGCCCCTATGTCACAACTGCTATCATTACTGCAAATCCAAGCAATATGTCTTCTATAGGTTCAATAACTACTACAGAAAAGAGGTGAGTTATAAAAATAAACATTCTATAATGCTAGCTATCACACCTGCTAGTCCATTCAGGCAAAAGTTTGCTCTAGAACAACATCTCCATTTCTTGTTGCCGCTCTTTCTCCATAGCAAAGCTATTGTGATGTACACTCTCTCTCCATAATGTAATGCTGTCAAACAACATTTACCGTTAGAATTGGAAAGTGAAGATAATATCAGGAAAATGAGAACATTAATGTTCAATGCAAATAAAACCTTTTATGCAAAAGCAAATGAAGAAAATTGCATGACAAAGATCAGAGATTCTATAACGTGGCTGGGTTTGGTGTCTTTTGGATTTTATTCAGCAGTTCCTCACAGTGAATAAGGTCTGTGTTCCAATTAAAGTTCAGAAGCTGCTAAAAACTGTAGATGATTTTTTTTTTTCCAGAAATCTAAAAAGAGATTCATCTTCATTGATGCAGATAAACCAAATTTATTCGTGCCCTCTTAGTATCCCCTTTCACTTTCCTCTCCTCCTCACTGTGTATCTATGACTTCAGCAAAGATCAGAATACATGAAAATTGGCCTGCGTGGGGAATCACTATGTATAAAGGATACCTATTCAGCTTATATTCAGTACTTCAAAACATAATGATCTCAGAGCACTTCTCATCACAAAATATAGTACAATGTATGGAAAAGCAACAAAAGTCACGTAATAAGTCAGTGGCTCAGTCAAGGTAAGTAACTCTGTCTTGTGTCATTTCTGTTTCACTTTTGCCTAGCTAAAATTTCTATTCAAACCAAAATATCTGCTGGAATTTTTAACTAGATGTCACTAGCCACATCTTACACTTCATTAATGTTTTTTCCATCCTTCCTTTTCAGAACTGTACTGTGGCAATAAGACCTGATTTGTATCAGTGAAGCATATATGTCTGAGGTAGCATACGTTTCCTAAAGTCACTGATAAAAAGTGAATCACAAAAATATAGTATTAAATAATATATAAAATATCACAATGAAAGCTGTATCAGCGTGTTATAAAAAGGTCAGCTAACAGAAGCTGGTAAATAGTTTCACAAACAGTAAAAGTACAACTGAAATTTAACCTAAAGTACATTGTCAACATACTTAAGAAATTAAATACTAAACAAAATGTATGGTTTTTGTTGTTTTTAAAACAATTAAAACTCTTCCTTTTCTTTTCAACTCCCTCCCCTCTACTACAATCTCTGACAAAGTGACCATATAGTATGGGTACTGTTTTTGGGGCACTTCAAGAACTGCACATGAAATTACAGGACAAAAATCTTCTCTTTTTAGGAGACACACAGACAAAAATCATGAGCTATGTGTATTGACATACACAAATACCTGGAAAGGTTCTAGGAGCTCAGTAGAAAATACGATGAGCCAGAAAAAACTGTCTTGCAAGTTGCCTCTGGCTCTCAGGGTGAGAGCTGGACAACTCTGCTGGACCTACAGTGGACTTGGTAAAATCCAAAGATCTTTTGTTTTAATTCAATGGACTCTCCTAGCTAAGGAAAGCATTAGGTTGGCTCCTTCTGGCTCCAATTCTAGAACTTACTGAATGTGAATGAATGGACACACTATAGCTAATGTGACTACTAACCTCATTAAAAAATATATTGAAAAAATATTTTGAATTATCAGATGATGGAAACGTGCTTTTTTCTTTCTTTCTTTCTCTCTTGTTTTTACGTCATCAGAAGCATTAACAATCTGATATATAATGAAAGCATGTTTCAACTGAGTTTGGAGGGGAGTTATTCTATTTTTTTTTCCTAATTAGCTGTATTCCATTTTAGATGTCAATATTATATCATACTCTGTTGCATATTTCAATAAGTACCTCCTTGTGTACTTTACAATAACTTTAGATCAAATTAAATATAGAAGACCTAGGCCAGAGAGAAAGAGAGAACTTCCTTTTCTATAAACATGATGGACAATATTCCAAGCCAGGGACCATCTTTTTTCTCTAAATTACAAGAGGATCAATAAAGACATCAAATGAAAATATATATATGCGTGTATAATAAATACAAGAATATGAGAAGTACAGGCTTTACAGATCAACTGTTCATATTAGTTTGGAAGCCATTTGGAAAGAACACAAATTATGCATTAAAGTATATCTATGATTAGCATGAGCTGAGAGCTTTCTACTGTTATTGGTTCAATATTAATTTGAGACCTTGCCCAATAACATCAACATAAATTAGCTCAGACTCAAAATGGTAATCAGCTTGGGGGACCTATCCTGAAAAGTGGTACTAACATCTTCCCAGCATCAATGAGCTTCTCAATCCTGCAGCTGTTTCTAAAAGCTTCCTCCCAAAGGCACATTTAAAACTAAATTAAATGCAACTTTGACTTAATTAACGTTTTAAATGATAATGAATACAATGTAGATTCATAGAAGGCATTTACATTGCGTTATAAAACTGATAAAATTTTAATAACTCTTTGTTAATAACTTATGTCTCTCCAGACCCATAAAGCCTAAGGCAGTTGGTACGGTAGTCTGGGGTCTAATCTAGGTTCCTAATGCAGGTGGAATAAGGAGGCTGGAGACTGACTTGACATCTGACATTTGCTCCAAGCTTGCTCTGGATCAAGCCACTGTTTGTTCATAAGTACTTTATTTCATATAGTAAAGGTCAGAATTTGGGCTCAAGGCAGGGCTGTGACAGAAATGCTCAAGCTGAAACCGAGCCAGCTCTGGCATCTGTCGCTTGAAATAGCTCAGAAAGAGTAGAGATGGAGAGCTAACCAGCTAGCATCTGTCCCACACCAAGGAGGTAACAGGAAGAATCTGCTGCCTGGTGGTAAGAAACTGTCGTGATGAGTTTCATGACAACCAGCCACACTCAGGAGCTAAAAATGCAAACATAATTTCCATGTCACCTTGCATAAGACCCTCTGTTTAATTCACTCAACAGGATGCTGACAGCACTTTTTTTCTAGCTTGTCCCCATCAAAGCGAGCCACTCAGTAGTCTCTTCCCTGTGACCCTAGTAAGAATTACTACTCAATATAAAAGCCTAAAGGAATTAAATCTAGAATTCTTGATCTCTCCCTTCTCCACGTTCCCAGTTCTTCAAAAGATTTGTTGCTAAACTTAGCAGGGCCTCCATGGTGATGTGAGACTTCATCTCCTTGTTACAGACATAACCAATTGGGCAAAGCACCCTCCTATCAGCCTAGCAGTATATACCACATCAAAAAAATCATCTGAAAAGGCATGTGCTTCATTACTTATATTTTCTGGTCATGGGTAACAAGTCAGATTGTCTGATTTCTACCATTCTACTGCTTGACAAGGAACAGCTGGGCGAGTTATTTTTTTCCTACTCTTGCATTTCTACATCTCTATATCAATCTATATGCTTGTATTATATCCCAAATAAAAATAAATAATTTAGCAGCACTCAGGTTCTATTAAAATATACAACAATAAAAGGAATTAATTTTTTGACTGTTAGACCTACCTACATACTTGAAGTCACCTATCTTAAAATACATTATTTCATGCTACTTTTCCCCTCTTATATTAACATCTATTCAGTGTCTGAAAAGATAATATAAAAATTCCAGCACATTCATACACATAAAGCAAGACTTGTGATTTGCCAATACCACAGGCTACAGAGCTGGCTGCAAATATGGCCAAACTCTTGCATGTACAAGCACTGACTTCATACCAGTGTCTACACCAGAAGAACCTCCATAGAACAGCATAGGAATCTCCCACTTTGGTATTTTCTTTTCCAATTGTTCCACTGCATAGTTTTATATGATTCAGGACCCCATTACATTGTTTTGTTAACAGCAGCTTTCTTGACAGTAGTTCATTCTGAGAAGAAGGCTAATGAAGATTGGTTGGTTTTCTTCATTATCCAATAGCAACATAGACTACATTAAGATGATATATTGATATGCCTGACTTTTCTTCTCCTGTAGTGGACTACTATCTGAACTGAGTTATCTAGAGTACTTTGTCCCTGTAAAAATGAATGTTCTCTAAAGCATACACAGCTGTTTGTTTTTACATTACATTTGGTACTTCTAAAAGACACAAAGGCAGACTTGTAGAGGTATTTAGAGGAAATGTTATGGCCACGACAATTCTCAGGGACACAACCCTGGATCCAAGTAATTTTATTGACTTCTGTGGGAACTGATGTAACTGAAGTAGAAGTCTGTCACCCTGATAGAATTTTTTTTTTGCAACTACGGTTACATAAATCCATCTGTTCCCCACAACACAGTTCACAGGCTTACCTCAAAATTATTAGATGGTTATAAATAGCACTGTATGATTTACTTCATACGTGGTTTTGAATTAATATGAATTTATTTGGCACTATATCTTATTCTAATTGTCAATTTTCATTACTCACATTTAAAAAAAAAATCACTACATCATTTGTGTAGAGGCTATACAAAATAATGCCATCGTTCTCCAGTATACAGAGGCAATTTTTTGACTGTTTATATATTTATTTTTCCAGAAAAGTAAGCTGTAAAAACATAATCAGTTTCTATTCACTTGTTTGCAACCTTAGAATGCTGCCCTGATGGGCAACATCTCTGTCTCCTTTCCATCAGATCTGATCAGTTGTTTATTTCTTCCATTTCTTCATCCTCAAAACACTAAAAATGTGCTATTGGAACACTTTTGGTCGTGCCTGTGCATGACAGAGTAGACAGCATAACCCCAGAGGGCTCAGTAGGTTATATCTAAGAGAGTCTCCATCCCTTCTGTGGCCATAAGACCTAGGTTCATCACAATATACCAACCTTGGCTTATGCTACCCAAAACACTGCTCCACACTTGTAGAAAATGATTTTAAGACCTTTGAGAAAGACTCAACAACTAACTTGACTGTTCTGTATAAACCACATGATGGCACTAGAAGAGCAGGTGGAATAGATACTTCTCAATCAGGCTTGGCTCCAAGGTAGATACATACTTCGGCCACTTTCAAAAATTAAGCTTTCACTTTGGTATCTAGAACTTGTCTTAACACAATCTTTCTTTCTAAACAAGATGGATGGGAGTTTGGGGTGAACCATGAATTAAAAGTACAGTGAAAATCAGCATTATCTTTTGCTCTAGAGATCCCTGATATTCACCAAAGTCTTCAGAGTCTTCATTTAATGCTTCTCAGAGATACCAGAGCATGCCAAACTGTGTTTTCTCACAAACTGAATAACATATTTTTAGCCCTAGTATCAAGAGTGTCCTTCCCTTAGAGCAGAGGGAAGTTTAAATTCCCATTACAGTAGGCATGGCATAAAATCTTGACAAGTTTAGATAAGGTTTCCTTGTGGAACCTGAAATTCTGATCTTCTAGAGAAGCAGCAGCTATATGAAACACAGAAAACAGAAATTAAATGTTTCAGGTTAAGATTCTGTCTGCATCAATTAATCATTTGAATAGTGCTCCCCAGGATTTGGCACATTCCTAAACATCACACTTACTACTAAAATAATTTCACTGTATAGGCCACCTCAATTTTTTCAGTTGCTGAGTGCCTCTCTTCACTCTAATTTGCATGAATCATAGAAACATTAAGGCTGGAAAAGACCTCCAAGATCATCTGGTCCAACCATCACCCTACTACCAATGTCACCCATTAAACCATGTCCCTAAGTACCACGTCCAACCTTTGATTAAACACCCCCAGGGATGGTGACTCCACCAGCTCCCTGGGCAACCTGTTCTGCTGCCTGACTGCTCTTTCTGAGAAGAAATGTCTCCTAATTTCCAACCTAAACTTCCCCTGGTGCAACTTGAGGCTATTCCCTCTAAGCCTATCACTAGCTACCTGTGAGAAGAGGCTGGCCCCCAGCACCCTACAACTTCCTCTCAGGTAGCTGTAGAGAACAGTGGTGCCTGACCTGGGCCACCTCTTCTCCAGACTAAACAACCCCAGCAGTTCCCTCAGCCACTCCTCATAGGACTTGTGTTCCAAACCCTTCACCAGCTTCATAATCCCTCTCTGGACACACTCCAGGGCCTCGATGTCCTTCATGTAGTGAGGGGCCCAAAACT
Organism: Heteronetta atricapilla; assembly: GCA_011075105.1. NCBI lineage: Eukaryota > Metazoa > Chordata > Aves > Anseriformes > Anatidae > Heteronetta > Heteronetta atricapilla. Next base: position 13,543,988 of record CM021736.1, on the reverse strand, counting down.
GAACACAGTGCTTGGGGTACAGCCTCACCAGAGCAGAGTACAAGGGGATGATGATCTCCCTGGCCAAATCTACATTACAAAAAAAAATATTACTTGGACCATTTGACCACTGTTCATGCAGCAATCTACCAAAAGCAGCTAAACCTGAAAATATCTGTAGACACACACAAATCTATTTCCTTATGTTTAGAAAGATCATCTCTATTTGTGCTTTTTTTTTTTTTTCCCCCCAATCAGCTGCCTATGAACTAATAGCTATGAAGCTATTTTAATCTAATTATATTTAACCATAATAGGTTTTTCACTCACTGAAAGTACAGACAACATTATAGCAGGGAAAATCACTGACAGTGGAAAATATACTGCAAGTGTTACTTTTCTACATATTATACAATTAACACACTAAATTCTGCATACATCATTGAAGTCGTAAATTGATATCTTCTACTTGACATCAGATTCTTACAAACAGCATCAATTCTTGAAAAAAATATACTTATTTTTTCAAGAAGTTTGGTCTGTGATTTTATCTACCTTAAAAAAACCAGAAAAGCCTGCTTTTGTAACCAAAAGGAAAAAGAAAAAAAAAAAAAAAAAAAAAAAAAGAGAGAGAGAGAAAGAAAGAAATGCATTAAATGATTGTAGAAGCAAACCAACCCAACTGGGGCACCATGACCAAAGCAAGCCCTGTAATAGTATAATGACCTTTAATGAGTGTCTGGGGAAACAATACAGTCCTAGCATAAAAGACAAAGGGCAAAACCCATCATGGCTCCACTGACACTAATTTAAAATGATTTTCAGAACAACTAAAGAATGTAAGAGAGGTAATCTGATCCACCAATCTGACCTTACTTTGATTCTGGGGCCCTGCTGCTGCCATTTCTAATTGTCAAACACTCTACATTTCACATCTGCTCATATTTAATGAAAAACTGACTCTCACCACCATTCTTTGAGTTAACAAGCTCTGTCAAGATGGGCATCATACGACCCCTGTGCACTGCAAAGAAAACACAGTGATTTCTATTGAAGCCGCGCCAGTGAAATTTTGCATGTGTATATATATATATATATATATATTTTTAACTGGAAAAGAAAGGCTTCTGCTGGTTTGTAAAGAGCATGAATTGGTATTGATTTTTATAGTTATTATTAACAGTCAAGGGTGAATAGTCGCACAAGGAGAAGAGTGAGTTTTCTTTTGATTTGATGCAGTGATGAAGGGGGAAAAGCTCCTTGAAAGATAGGATGCTAAAAATCCTCAAAGCTGTCAATATCACTTATCCTTCAAAACATATTTAATGTGTTTCCCAACAATAGTGATTCTGGTGGCAATAAAACCATGCAGTGGATAGCTTTGGCTCAGCAGGCAACACAATCAAAAATGTTTATTTTTTCTGCTTCTGTATAGTCCTAAGAGAACTCAAAAGCTATGACAAACATACAAATTATGTTTTTTATTTCCTTGCCAAACAAGTGCTAATGGCAGAAATCTCACCCATTTGTAAGGGACATATTCATTTAGCCCTGTCTGCTTGCTGTTAGCACCTGTACTGGGACCTAACAACTTAATCTCTGTACTAGTCCATATTAATGTAAACTATAGCAGACGTTGTGTTACAGAGGCTGTTAGGTCATAGAACTAACACTGCCTGCAGTAACTCTCAATCCAGGAAGGTTTTGCAGTCACTGTTCTTAATAAACAAAAATATTTTGTTGTGTTTTACTCTAATACAGGACTCTCTGAAGGACAAAAACTGTTAGAATAATAGCTTAAAATAATATCTAAAACTATAATAGCTTAGAATAATATCTAAAATATCTATTTCCCCTGAGGTGATGTACAAGTTACAACCAAGTAGATAAAAATGATATTCTGGGTGCTTATACACATAAACAAAGAGAAGATTTCTGGCAAAATCTCTAAGAAATCCTATTAAATTCAACTTAATTGACACAGTCTTCAGATAAAAAAAATACTAACAAAAAGCATAGTATTGGTATATACTCCACATTTCTATCTGGAAAAATACTTCAAATGTCAAAAGAGCTAGAGAAAAGTCACTCACCACACGAACTATGTACTGCAATACACATATGGCATCAAAAGGCAACCAGATGCATAATCTACCAACTACATTATATTATTAGTAGTGGAAGGCATTTTTATTCATGATGACTTGTAATGTATAGTGGACATGTTTCCTGATCAAAACTCCTAATGTTCCCTCTAGATGTTCCCTCTGAATAATTTGTCAGTTTTTCTTTGCTATTTGAGTATGGAAAGGAAAAAAATCCCTGTCCCAAGATACAGTTTTGCCTGTTACGGATGTCTGTAGAGGATATGTAAAAAATAAAAATAAAAATCACTATATCTTCCTCAATAGTTCACACTGATAAAGAAAGCTTTAGAAAGCATTAGATTCCCTACCACTCACCCAAAGAATTAATAGATACTCAGAGCTGTTCTAATTTCTCTCTCTTCTCCTTCTCAAACTCTGATCTTTCAAAGAGCTTTGGGCACATATTCCAGAATGGTACTGTCCTGCCAGGCATATTCCACAGCTAATTTCAAACAGTTTGCATCACAAAGTTTCCATCAGGCTAGCCCTTCTACAAAAGCACTACAAAAGGTACATCCATTTTGTTAAGGTTTCTGCAGTTTCAGTATTAGATGGAAGGTCCTGACATATTAATCTTAAAAGACTACAAACAAAACTAAAGACAATGGTAGCAGTCTAAAATAGAATGCCAGCTTCAGAATGGCAGTCTAAAACAAAATGCTAGAAGCAGTTCAGCAAATAAGTTGTATCCTTTATATTTACTCACTGCCTATTATATACTGCTCTATTGCTAACCCTATCACAGCTGCAGACTTAGCACCAGTGACAGATTTAGACAGAGATCTGTTCCTCCAGTAAAGATTATACTGGTAAATTAATGAAAATTTATATTGTATGAATTAAATAAAAATATGTCACCAAACTGCACTACTGAGGTCCTGCATGCTGTTGCAAGAGCATGCTTCATAAAGAGCACACAAAGCAAAATAATGAATTCAATTTGTTGTATTAAAAGTAAATAGAAACAGAAATATAAATACAGAGCTGTATTAAAATTTTGTATTGAATTTTTAAAAAGCACCAGCCCAGTAAAACTCACAGAACTACAATGTACGACACAAGACGGGGATGATACCACAGACACCACAGACATGGAACAGCATGTGTTGGTGTTAAAACTTACAGGCACGTAAACTGGTGGAGCAATCATTAACAGAGACAGAAGAAAGTGGGAAGGCTCTCTCAAGGGTGTCCATGTTACTATGTACACTGCCTGACATGCAAGAGCAGTCACGCTCAGAGCGTCCGCAATCAAAACAACATGCCAGTTTCATTCTCTTGTAGATGGACATCTTGGCTATAACCATGTGTTGGATGGGAGGAGAGGAAGAGCAGCAGGTTAATGGCAAGGTTATATATATAACAAGGCAGCTGGAAGGTAATTTAAGGGATTTAATACAGGCCTTAGTTTATGTTAACAGTCTTGACCCAGGAAAAAAAAAAATGCATGAGATTATTGATAACACTTTGGCTGTACATTAAAAGTAGGGCAAAAGATAAATTGTTCTTTATTTCTCTTCAGTCTTATAGGGTGACCGCAGATATGGGAAGAATTACTGATTACAGTCAAGTGTTTGGATTAAAAAAGAACATGGTAAAAGCAGAAAATCCTAAGAATATATTTTTCCCTTGGCACAATTAATACTGCAGGGCTAGAACAACAAGAAAATATAAAATTGCTGATCCACTAGATGTTTTTGATCTATTCTGCCTCCTGTAAAAATTGAAAACTTTTATATATATGTGTGTATATATATATATGTATGCATGTATACACAGACAAAACCACACATACATGTATTCTTACATACACACACTCACACATATACATGTATACACATACACACATGTATATATAAATAAATTTATCCTCAAATATATGCTAATAAGTGCTTTGTATTAAACTGTGCCAGGGAACTCCTTTATTGCAATAAGTTACATATTACTGGAGACTTACAAGATGTGCATAAAATTTTCTGAAAAATTGACTTCATTTACATTATAACTTCAGGAATTCAAATTAACTCTTGACAGAATACCAAAATTTGCCGATATAACAGACACAACTAATAATGGCAAATATGCTTGACATTAAAATCAGTTCACAAATAAGGCATCACCAAAAGCACACAGAGCATTGGTCCACTGAAACATGCTGAACCAATCACTGGCACGCTTTCTACTCTGAAGGGTAATGAGTCTGGACAATGCAACTGGATTGAAAGGTAGATCAAGAACCGAATAACTGGATGTAGAATTAGGCACTGATTCCAAAAGGAGTGCCAGGCTGGAATAGAAAATGTATGTTCTTTAGTCATGGGAAGGACAGTCTTGTTATGTATTATATGTATATACATGTTATTATATGTTTATACATGTTATGTATATATAACTGTGTGACAGTTATGTATTTCTAGAATCCTATTTTATAACAGCATCCTATTTTATAAATGTACATGTAATTACCATCACAAAATTTTGTATGTTTCCTCAATCACAAGTAAGTTTAATTCTCAAGAACTGCAAAGGCCACTTAAATTGTTTCACATGTTGCACTGAACCAACACTTTTGGTAATGGTTTAGATTGAACTGACTCAATTATACTAAAAACAAAACAGAACACCAACAGGCAAAAACAAAACCTTAAAAGCAAATGCAAGAAAAAGGTAATGTTTCTCTAGCCTGTACCTTCAGTTTAGGATGACTTTTTTTTCCTTTTTTTTTTTTTTATTTTTTTATTTTTTTATTATAGCAGTAACATTAAATTTTTAATGATTTCTCTCTTTTCTTTTTTTCCAGTTTTTTAATGCTACAGTCAACAGGGAAGAGGGATTGAAATTGCTCAAATGGGTCAAGTCCTGTTCTAAGGCCTTGATGACTTGCCATACAGTATATTTGTCAAGCAAGGGTAACATTATGATTGTGGAAAACAGGCATTGAGGGAGATGGATGAGTGATCTCTTCAGCAGCGACTCCATTCCTTTAAAACTTTGCTCACATCACTACTGCCATGTTCTTTCAGCATCCTAGTAGAGTTATCTTAGAGCTGTTCAGAAAGTCATCATGCAGCATCAGGCTTGTTCATTACATGGTACATCATTCCTCATAGCTTGGCTTTTAGTTAGAAGGTTTCCACTGAAGCTTTTGATGCATACACATTCAAACTACATAGAAAATTCAAAACAGCATTTGTTTTCTCATAGTTTCCCTCTCTCTAACTTTTCCCAACATATTCTTTAAAATTGAAAAGTTGGGCAGAGAAAAAAAGTTACCAAAAATGTGGAAGTGTTTCCACTATGCCTATTTTATTATTTTCACTTCAAGGAAATGAAAGAAAAATAAAGAGCATTTGTGAGACACACTAACAGTAGGTGAGGGAAAAAGAAGGCCCATTTTGTTTTAATTACAGCTGTTTTGAAAGACTTTTTCTAATCAAATGCTGTAAGCAAAACAGTGCGCAGAAATTCTCAACTGCTATGTTATTGGTTAGTAACAGTCCCTGGTTTTCATTTACTTGTAGCCATTACTTGTCGCTGTAGCCATTACTTGTCAACAGTCAATAATAGGATAGGACATATTTATTAAAATTAAAAGAAATTATTCTTAAGGACAAACACTATTGTGAAGGAAAACTTTTTGTACCATTTTCATCAGACTTAAACCAATGAAGTTGGGAATTTAAGCACTTCTGTTCAATTGGGGAAGGAATCCATGGTGCTTCTCAAAAGTAATGCCCTTTCAGGGACTGTTTTTAACTAGTATTATCAGTTGTTCTGGAGATCATGCATCATTTTAATATTTCACATCATTAACATGCAGGAAACAGGCTTGAACCTGAAAATGTAAGTAGCAGATACAACTTGCTATAAGGCTTTTGATCAGTATATAAGCAACTGCATATCAGAGCAATACATTTTGAAAAAAAACAAAACAAAACAAAAAACCATGCTGTTACTCTTCATTACTTTTCAACAGTCATTGTTACATTCATACCAAATACAATAATTAATTTCTTTTAATTAAAACAAAACATGGGTTATTATTAGGGATGGCTAGTGACAAGATCAAAGACAAGACAGAAGTGATTTCAAATGGTACAGGCCACAAACATACCATTTCGTATTACACTTCCATAAACATTAACAAAAAATGGGAATCATCAGAGAGACAGGGGGACCTTAAGAACAGCCTATGGGTGGGTGTTAAGTTAATTTGACACCTGTAGTACCTGCGTAAGAATAATCTCATTTCTTTTCATAGAAATGTTATGGATGTTCAATAGAACCGTTATTTGTTAGTAAAAATTTAAGTTGGGACATAAAGGACATTAATTCCCTATTTCCAATTGAACAATAAATAGATAAAAAGGAAGAGGAGATCCTTCTATTTAGTATGATAACAATCCCCTAGCATTTGTAAAAGTATCAGGGGAAGTAATCATGGAAACAGCAATCAGACTAATATAATAATTTACTGACAAAACAAGGCATATATGAACCAGAGACATTTTCTGATTTGGTAAGAGCAAAATGAAAGTAAATATTTTGAGTTATTTATAAAAGCAAATAAATACTTAAAAAACTTATTGTTGCAGTTTTTCTGAAAAGGCAATAGCCTTCCATTCTAAGGAGGAAGGAATGTGCCTTAGATGCCTACACTTCTAGCAAAACCTTGCTTTCTGATATCAAAAACTCAAAAAAGTCCAGTCAAAGCTTCTAGATTATCTGGATCTGAAGTGTTACTTAGTGTTCACAAATAGCTTCCAGCTTCAAAAATAAGCAAAGGAAGCTGCAGACTATTCTCTATCTAAGATGTCATGGAACAGCTTCTTTAAAAAAAAAAAAAAAAAAAAAAAAAAAAAAAAAAG